>CM059429.1:71670738-72159615 GCA_030390025.1 Squalus acanthias
AAAATTTTTACTTTTTTTACTGGGAATCACATCTGTGAACAAGCTAACGACGACTCGAGTCCGGATCACGTCATGTATCGTGACATAAACCCAAGATCCCGATTGAGACCGTCTTCATGAGTGCGGAACTTGGCTATCAGTTTCTGCTCGATGATTTTGCGTTGTCGTGTGTTTCTAAGGTTGCCTTGGAGAACGCTTACCCGCAGATCCGAGGCTGAATGTCCTTGACTGCTGAAGTGTTCCCCGACTGGGAGGTAACAATCCTGCCTGGCGATTGTTGCGCGGTGCTCGTTCATACGTTGTCTCAGTGTCTGCATGGTCTCGCCGATGTACCATGCCGCGGTGCATTCTTTCCTGCAACGTATGAGGTAGACAACGTTGGCCGAGTCACATGAGTATGTACCATGTACCTGGTGGGTAGTGTCCTCACGTGTGATGGTGGTATCTGTGTTGATGATCTGGCATGTCTTGCAGAGTTTGCCATGGCAGGGTTGTGTGGTGTCGTGGTCGCTGTTATCCTGAAAGCTGGGTAATTTGCTGCGAACGATGGTACTTCTGAGGTTAGGCGGCTGTTTGAAGGCAAGTAGTGGAGGCGTGGGGATGGCCTTAGCGAGGTGTTTGTCGTCATCGATGACATGTTGAAGGCTGCGAAGAACATGGCGTAGTTTCTCCGCTCCGGGGAAGTACTGGACGACGTAGGGTACCCTGTTGGTTGTGTCCCGTGTTTGCCTTCTGAGGAGGTCTATGCGATTTTTCGCTGTGGCCCGTCGGAACTGTCGATCGATGAGTCGAGCGTCATATCCCGTTCTTACGAGGGCGTTTTTCAGCGTCCGTAGGTGTCCATCGCGTTCCTCCTCGTCTGAGCAGATCCTGTGTATTCGCAGGGCTTGTCCATAGGGGATGGCTTCTTTAACATGGTTAGGGTGGAAGCTGGAGAAGTGGAGCATCGTGAGGTTGTCCGTGGGCTTGCGGTAGAGTGAAGTGCTGAGGTGTCCGTCTTTGATGGAGATTCGTGTGTCCAGGAATGAGACTGATTCTGAGGAGTAGTCCATGGTGAGTTTGATGGTGGGATGGAACATGTTTATGTTATCGTGTAGTCTTTTCAGTGATCCTTCGCCAATTGCAGCAAGACATTCTTGCTCCTGTACTCGAATCCTCTCGCTATGAAGGCCAACATACCATTTGCCTTCTTAACCGCCTGCTGCACCTGCATGCTTACCTTCAGCGACTGGTGCACAAGGACACCCAAGTCTCGTTGCACTTCCCCTTTCCCCAATCTATTGCTGTTCAGATAATAATCTGTCTTCCTGTTTTTGCCACCAAAGTGGATAACCTCGCATTTATCCACATTATACTGCATCTGCCCAATCACCCAACATGTCCAAATCATACTGGAGTTTCTCTGCATCCTCCTCACAGCACACACGCCCACCCAGCTTTGTGTTGTCTGCAAACTTGGAGATATTACATCTAGTTTCCTCGTCTAGATCATTTATATATATTGTGAATAACTGGGGTCCTAGCATCGATCCCTGCGGTACCCCACTAGTCACTGCCTGCCACTCGGAAAAAGACCCGTTTATTCCAACTCTTTGCTTCCTGTCTGCCAACCAGTTTTCTATCCAAGTCAGTACCTTACCCCCAATCCCATGTGCTTTAACTTTGCACGCTAATCTGTTATGCGGGACCTTATTGAAAGCCTTCTGAAAGTCCAAATACACCACATCCACTGGTTCTCCCTTATCTATTCTACCAGTTACATCCTCAAAAAATTCCAGTAGATTAGTCAAGCATGATTTACCTTTTGTAAATCCATGTTGACTTTGTCCGATCCTGTCACTGTTTTCCAACTGCTCTGCTATTACATCTTTTATAATGGACTCTAGCATTTTCCCCACTACCGATGTCAGGCTTACCAGTCTATAATTCCCTGTTTTCTCTCTACCACCTTTTTTAAATAGTGGGGTTACATTAGCTACCCTCCAATCCATGGGAACTGTTCCAGAGTCTATAGAATTTTGGAAGATGACCAGCAATGCATCTACTATTTCTAGGGCCACTTCCTTAAGTACCCTAGGATGTAGATTATCAGGCCCTGGGGATTTATCAGCCTTCAATCCCGTCAATTTCCCTAACACCATTTCCCTACAAATACTGATTTCATTCAGTTCCTCCCTCTCATTAGACCCTATGTTCCCCGACATCTCTGGAAGTTTATTTGTGTCCTCCTTTGTGAAGACAGAACCAAACTATGTATTTAATTGGTCTGCCATTTCTTTGTTCCCCAATATAAATTCCCCTGATTCTGACTGCAAGGGACCTACGCTTGGCTTCACCAATCTTTTTCTCTTCACATATCTATAGAAGCTTTTACAGTCAGTTTTTATGTTCCCTGAAAGCTTACTCTCATACTCTATTTTTCCCCCTCTTAATTAATCCCTTTGTCCTCCTTTGCTGAATCCTAAACTGCTCCCAATCTCAGGTTTGTTGCTTTTTCTGGCCAATTTATATGTCCTCTCCTTGGATCTTATGCTATCCCTAATTTCTCTTGTTAGCCATGGTTGAGTCACCTTTTTTGTTTTATTTTTATGCCAAACAGGGATGAACAAATTCTGTAGTTCATCCATGCAATCTTTAAATGTTTGCCATTGCCTATCCACCGTCAACCCTTTAAGTAACGTTTCCCAATCCATCCTAGCCAACTCGCTCCTCATACCATCATAGTTTCCTTTATTTAAATTCAGGACCCTAGTCTCTGAGTCAACTACTTCACTCTCCATCTTAATGAAGAATTCTATCATATTATGATCGCTCCTCCCCAAGGGGCCTCGCACAACAAGATTGCTAATTAATCCTTTCTCATTACATAATACCCAGTTTAAGATGGCCTGATCTCTAGTTGGTTCCTCGACATATTGGTCCAGGAAACCATCCCGTATACACTCTAGGAATTCCTCCTCCACAGTATTGTTACTAATTTGGTTAGCCTAATCTATATGCAGATTAAAGTCACCCATGATAACTGCTGTGCCCTTATTGCATGCGTCTCTAATTTCCCGTTTAATGCCATCCCCAACCTCAGCATTACTGTTTGGGGGTCTGTATACAACTCCCACTAACGTTTTCTGCCCCTTGATATTTCTCAGCTCCACCCATACAGATTCCACATCATCAGAGCTAATATCCTTCCTTACTATTGTGTTAATCTCCTCTTTAACCAGCAATGCTACCCCACCTCCTTTTCTTTTTTGCCTGTCCTTCCTGAATATTGAATACCCCTGGATGTTGAATTCCCAGCTTTGGTCACCCTGGAGCCATGTCTCCGTAATCCCAATTATATCATATCCATTTACATCTATTTGCGCAGCTAATTCATCCACCTTATTATGAATGCTGCTCGCATTAAGACACAGAGCCTTCAGGCTTGTTTTTTTAACACTCTTAGACCATTTAGAGTTATTGTTTACTGTGGCCATGTTTGATTTACACCCTTGATTTCTCTGCCTTCCACTTTTGCTTTTCTCCTTCCTGTCTTGTGTTTCTATCCTTGCTTCCCTTTCCTTTGTCTCCCTGCACAGGTTCCCAACCCCCTGCCATTTTAGTTTAAACCCTCCCCAACAGCACTAGCAAACACTCCCCCTAGGACATCGGTCCCGGTCCTGCCCAGGTGCAAACCGTCCAGTTTGTACTGGTCCCACCTCCCCTAGAACCGGTTCCAATGTCCCAGGAATTTGAATCCCTCCCCCTTGCAACATTCTTCTAGCCACGTATTCATCTGAAATATCCTTCTATTTCTACTCTGACTAGTACGTGGCACTGGTAGCAATCGTGAGATTACTATCTTTGAGGTCCTATTTTTTAATTTACCTCCTAACTCCCTATATTCAGCTTTTAGGACCTCATCCCATTTTTTACCTATATCGTTGGTACCTATATGCACCACGACAACTAGCTGTTCACCCTCCCCCTCCAGAATGCTCTGCAGCCGCTCCGAGACATCCTTGACCCTTGCACCAGGGAGGCAACATACCATCCTGGAGTCTCATTTGCGGCCGCAGAAACGCCTATCTATTCCCCTTACAATAGAATCCCCTATCACTATAGCTCCCCGCTCTGTTTCCTCCCCTCCTGTGCAGCAGAACCACCCATGGTGCCTGGAAGTTGGTTGCTGCTGCTTTCCCCCAATAAGCCATCCCCCTCAACAATATCCAAAGTGGTATATCTGTTTGAGAGGGGGATGGCCACAGGGACCCCTGCACTACCTGCCTGTGCCTACTACTCTGCCTGGCGGTCACCCATTCCCTTCCTGCCTGTGCAGCCTTTACCTGCGGTGTGACCAACTCATTAAACGTGCTATCCACGACGTCCTCAGCATCGCGAATGCTCCAGTATGCATCCATTCGCAGCTCCAGCGCCGCAATATGGTCTGCCAGTAGCTGCAGCTGGATACACTTCCTGCACACATGGTCGTCAGGGACACAGGAAGTGTCCCTGATTTCCCACATAGCGCAGGAGGAGCATACCACGGGGCCGAGCTGTGCTGCCATGATTTACCCTTTAATTAATTTAAATTAAATTAAATCAAATCAATACCACCAATTAAACTACAATTAAATGTTATACTCAAGGGCCCTTGTTTACTAGCACTCCCCGCTACACAACTTTGAAGTGCAGTCATGTTTTTTATGTAGGCAGCCATTTTTCACAAAGCAAGATGCCACAAAAAGCAATTAGGTGAACGATTGGTGAAACTATTTTTGGTGCAGGCGGCTGAGGGAGGAATGTTGGCTAAGGCACCAGGAGAGCCCAGACCTCTTCAGAAGCCACAGCTCTTCTTTGACAAGAGATCTTCAATGTTGTCCAGAATAGGCAAGCAAGGCCATGGTTAAACATCTCAATCAAAGGATGTCATCTCCAACAATGCGCCATTCATTGGCATTGATTTTCCAACCTTCCTCCACTGATTTTGTGGTGGAACTCAGATGGATGGAGGTGGGAAATGGGTTGTGAACCTGTTCTGCCAGTTCAGGGTCATTTTTACATCCCTTTGATTTACCACCAGAAGTGGCAGGTGACAAATAATGTGTCCGTGCACGCGCATTGTAATATCCAAGTAACCGAGATATTTTCCATCAGTTGGATCATAGCAATGCTGAATTCTAGGCACTGGCATTCAGTGTTGTTAGGATTGGAGAAAATGGGATTCAAATTTTAAAGGCCCAAAAAGCCTGCACCAGTATTGATAATGTGAACAATTTTGTAAAACATTTGAGATCTCCTGAAGGCATTTCCACCTGCCTCACTCTTTGCAGTTGCGCTAACCCTCTCTGAAGCTCCAGTATCTGCTGCCCACCACATTCTGCTTCTCCAGAACCCCCACTCCAAGTCAGAATCACCAAAATTACTTAAATGACCCTAAGGTCAGAGTCAGGGAGGAAGTGGGGTAATGTGTCCTTATGGTGGGCAGAAGTATCGCCACAGTTAAGATGTACAAAAGCAAAATACTGCGGATGCTGGAAATCTGAAATAAAACAGAAAATGCTGGAAATACTCAGCAGGTCAGGCAGCATCTGTGGAGAGAGAAACAGAGTTGACGTTTCAGGTCGATGACCTTCAGTCAAAACTGGAAAAAGTTAGAGATATAACAGGATTTAAATAAGTGCCGAGGCAGGGAAAGTGGGGAGGGGAGGAAAGAACAAAAGGGAAGGTCTGTGATAGGGTGGAAGGCAGGAGAGATTAAAATATAAAAGGGATGATGGTGCGAGGCAAAAGGAGATGGTAATGGAACAAGTAAAGAAACAAAAGATGGTTACAGTTAAGATGTAACCTGATTCCGCAAAGCAGAGCATCGAACCCCCTGAGTGCTGCACTGGAGGGCGAACAAAGATTATGTGCTGAAATCCTGGAGTAGGGCTTGAACCCCCAACCTTCTGATTCAGAGGCCATTTGGCCTATTGTGTCTGTGCTGGAGCAATCCAAAACCAACCCATTGACCTGCTGTCTGCCCAAAGCTCTGAATCACGCTCTGCTTCAAATATTTATCCCCTTTTCCATTAGGACTGTTAAACATGTTTGTGTTCTTCTCACAGCCTCTTACTATGCCGTGGCCGTTGTAAAGAACCCAACGCTGAATTGGGAAAAGCTGAGAGGGAAGAAGTCCTGTCACACAGCTGTCGGGCGTACTGCTGGGTGGAATGTTCCCATGGGAATCCTAGTTGCAAACAAAGCAATTAGTGCTTGTAACATTTATAATTGTAAGTGTGATTCCATATTTCTCTCCCCTTGTGAAATGTTTAATAGCTCGAGCTAATGCTTCTCCTGTGGAGCTGCTCAAGGGAAAAGTTACAAGTAAACATTCTCCCTCCATGTGAGTGTCTGTCTCTCGCTCTCCTGCTCTCTACATTTTCCTGTCTCTTTACTCTGTCTTTCTTTGTCTCATCTCTTTTCCTTTCTGTGTGCTTCTCAAACACTTTCTCTCCTTGAAATCTGCATATTTTAACAATTATTCGTTCTTGGGATATGGGCATCGCTAGCAAGGTCAACATTTATTGCTCATCCCTAGTTGCCCTTGAGAAGGTGGTGGTGAACTGCCTTCTTGAACCGCTGCAGTACGTGTGGTGAAGGTTCTTCCGCAGTGCTGTTAGGTAGGGAGTTCCAGGATTTTGACCCAGTGACGATGAATGAACGATGACACATGTCAAAGTCAGGGTGGTGTGTCTTGGAGGAGAACTTGGAGGTGGTTGTGTTCCCATACACCTGCTGCCCTTGTCTTTCCAGGTGGTAGATGTCGCGGGTTTGGGAGGTGCTGTCAAAGAATATTTCTCTTTGATTCTTTTTCACACCCTTTATGTAAGTTTGCCTTTTGGTTATCTTCTCTCTCCTGTATGCTTCCTACTGTCTGCATCTCATACATGCTCCTTTACCGAATCTGTATCTTTTATAATTCTATATCCTAGGGCACGCAGTAAGGTGAAAGTCACAATGTACCTGGTCAGAGGTGGGGATCTGGGCCAGGTAGACCAGAGCTTGGTGGGGACAAGGCTGTCCTGGAGGTGCTGCAAATGTTTACTTGGTGTGAGAAACTAGAGGTTGAGGTCTGGGCTGGGAGAGAGCAGTAACATCCCATCTGGGAACTGCAGCTGAGAGACAAGCTGTGGGCTGGGGTCTGGAGCAGAAATACCACGGGGTCTAAGGATGGGGCAGCACATGAGAGGTTAAAAACCCAAGAGCCAAAAGTGTAAGGAAGGCAGGTCAGGGAGTAGAGCTTTTATAATGCTGACCTCTTTGTGTTTGGGGAGCAAGGGGACAGTAGCACAGTGGTTTTGTGACTGGACTAATAATCCAGAGGCCTGTACAATTGATCCAGAGACGTGAGTTCAAATCCCACCATTAAATTCAGTAAATTAAATAAATCTGGAATAAAAAAAGGAAATCTGTCGTCCTTACCTGGTCTGGCCTATATGTAACTTCAGACCCACAGCAATGTGGTTGACTCTCAACTGCCCTCTGAAATGGCCTAGGAAGCCACTCAGTTGTAACAAACCGCTACAAGTAACAATAAAAAAATGAAACCGGATGGACCACCCGGCATCGACCTCGGCACCAGCTACAGACACGGCAAAGGCACACCCAGCCCAGTCGACCCTGCAAAGTCCTCCTCACAAACATCAGGGGACTTGTGCCAAAATTGGGAGAGCTGTCCCACAGACTAGTCAAGCAACAGCCTGACATAGTCATACTCACAGAATCATACCTTACAGCCAATGCCCCACACTCCTCCATCACCATCCCTGGGTATGTCCTGACCAGAGGTGGCGGTACAGTGGTATACAGTCGGGAAGGAGTGGCCCTGGGCATCTTCAACATTGGCTCCAGACCCATGAAGTCTCATGGCTTCAGGTCAAGCATGGGCAAGGAAACCTTCTGCTGATTACCACCTACTGCCCTCCCTCAGCTGATGAATCAGTACTCCTCCATGTTGAACACCACTTCAAGAAGCACTGAGGGTAGCAAGGGCATCGAATGTACTCTGGGTGGGGGACTTCAATGTCCAGCACCAAGAATGGCTCGGTAGCACCACTATTGACTGAGCTGGCCAAGTCCTGAAGGTCATCGCTGCCAGTCTGGGTCTGCAGCAGGTTGTGAGAGAACCAGCACGAGGGAAAAACCTAGAAAAACCTACTTAACCTCGTCCTCGCCAATCTACCTGTCGCAGATGCAGCTGTCCATGACAGTACTGGTAGCAGTGACCACCACACAGTCCTTGTGGAGACGAAGTCCCATCTTCACACTGAGAACACCCTCCATTGTGTTGCGTGGCACTACCACTGAGCTAAATGGGATAGATTCAGAACAGATCTAGCAGCTCAAAACTGGGCATCCATGAGGCGCTGTGGGCCATCAGCAGCAGCAGAATTGTATTCCAACACAATCTGTAACCTCATGGCCTGGCATATCTCTCACTCTACCATTAACATCAAACCAGGCGATCAACCCTGGTTCAATGATGCGTGTAGAAGAGCATGCCAGGAGCAGCACCAGGTGTACCAGAAAATGAGGTGCCAACCTGGGGAAGCTGCAACACAGGACTACATGCACGCTAAACAACAGAAGCAGCATGCTATAGACAGAGCTAAGTGATCCTACAGCCAACGGCTCAGATCTAAGCTCTACAGTCCTGCCACATCCAGTCGTGAATGACCATTAAACAAATAACAGGAGGAGGTGGCTCCATGATCATCCCCATCCTCAATGATGGCGGAGCCCAGCACGCGAGTGCAAAAGACAAGGCTGAAGCGTTTGCAACCATCTTCAGCAAGAAGTGCTGAGTGGATGATTCATCTCGGCCTCCTCCTGACGTCCCCACCATCACAGAAGCCAGTCTTCAGCCAATTCAATTCACTCCACGTGATATCAAGAAACGGCTGAGTGCACTGGTACAGCAAAGGCTATGGGCCCTGACAACATCCCGGCTATCGTTCTGAAGACTTGTGCTCCAGAACTAGCCGCGCCTCTAGCCAAGCTGTTCCAGTACAGCTATAACACTGGCATCTATCCGACAATGTGGAAAACTGCCCAGGTATGTCCTGTCCACAAAAAGCAGGACAAATCCAATCTGGCCAATTACCGCCCATCATCTACTCTCAATCATCAGCAAAGTGATGGAAGGTGTTGTTGACAGTGCTATCAAGCAGCACTTACCAATAACCTGCTCACCGATACTCAGTTTGGGTTCCTCATTACATCCTTGGTCAAACATGGACAAAAGAACTGAATTCAAGAAGTGAGGTGAGAATAACTGCCCTTGACATCAAGGCAGCATTTGACCGAGTGTGGCATCAAGGAGCCCTAATAAAATTGAAGTCAATGGGAATCAGGGGGAAAACTCTCCACTGGCTGGAGTCATACCTAGCACAAAGTATGATGGTTGTGGTTGTTGGAGGCCAATCATCTCAGCCCCAGGACATCGCTGCATGAGTTCTTCAGGGAGGTGTCCTAGGCCCAACCATCTTCAGCTGCTTCATCAATGACCTTCCCTCCATCATAAGGTCAGAAGTGGGGATGTTTTCTGATGATTGCACAGTGTTCAGTTCCATTCGCAACTCCTCAGATAATGAAGCAGACTATGCCCGCATGCAGCAAGACCTGGACTACATTCAGGCTTGGGCTGATAAGTGGCAAGTAACATTCGCACCACACAAGTGCCAGGCAATGACTATCTCCAACAAGAGAGTGTCTAACCACCCCCCCTTGACATTCAACAGCATTACCATCACCAAATCCCCCACCATCAACATCCTGGGGGTCACCATTGACCAGAAACTTAACTGGACCAGCCACAAAAATACTGTGGCAACAAGAGCAGGTCAGAGGCTAGGTATTCTGCGGCGAGTGTCTCACCTCCTGACTCCCCAAAGCCTTTCCACCATCTACAAGGCACAAGTAAGGAGTGTGATGGAATACCCTCCACTTGCCTGGATGAGTGCAGCTCCAACAACAGTCAAAAAGCTCGACACCATCCAGGACAAAGCAGCCTGCTTGATTGGCACCCCATCCACCACCTTAAACATTCACTCCCTCCACCGTGGCTGCAGTGTGTACCATCTACAAGATGCACTGCAGCAGCTCGCCAAGGCTTCTTTGGCAGCACCTCCCAAACCCGCGACCTCTTCCACCTAGAAGGACAAGGGCAGCAAGCGTTGGGAACACCACCACCTCCAAGTTCCCCTCCAAGTCACACACCATCCTGACTTAGAAGTATATCGCCGTTCCTTCATCGTCGTTGGGTCAAAATCCTGGAACTCCCTCCCTAACAGCACTGTGGGAGTACCTTCACCACACGGACTGCAGCGGTTCAAGAAGGCGGCTCACCACCAGCTTCTCAAGGGGCAATTAGGGATGGGCAATAAATGCTGGCCTCGCCAGCGACGCCCACATCCCATGAACGAATAAAAAAATAAGAAGCTTGACAGCATCCAGGACAAAGCAGCCCGCTTGATTGGCACCCTATCCACCACCTTAAACATTCACTCCCTCCACCGGCGTACCGTGGCTGCAGTGTGCACCATCTACAAGATGCACTGCAGCAACTCGCCAAGGCTTCTTCGGCATCACCTCCCAAACCCACAACCTCTTCCACCTGGAAGGACAAGGGCAGCAGGTGCATGGGAACACCATCACCTCCAAGTTCCCCTCCAAGTCACACACCATCCTGACTTGGAAATATATCGCCGTTCCTTCATCGTCGCTGGGTCAAAATCCTGGAACTATCTCTCTAACAACACTATTGGAGTACCTTCACCATGTTGTCTGCAGTGGTTCAAGAAGGCGGCTCACCACCACCTTCTCAAAGGCAATTAGGGATGGGCAATAAATGCTGGCCTTTCCAGTGACGCCCACATCCCAGGAACGAATAAAATAAAAGGATGCATTCCAAGTGTCCATTGGAACATTAGAAACAGGAGTAGGCCATTCAGCTGCTCGAGCCTGGTACGCCATTCAGTTAGATCATGGTTGATCTGCATCTCCACTCCATTTCCCGCCTTTGCTCTACATCTCTTGATACCCTTACCGAACAAAAATCTATCTCAGTCTTGAAAGCTCAAAGTATGTTAGCATCCAGTCTTTTGAGAGGAGAGTTCCAGATTTCTACTACAGTTTGTATGGATGATCAGCCAAGATCTTATTGAATGGTGGAGCAGGTTCGAGGGGCCGTATGGCCTACTCCTGCTCCTATTTCTTATGTTCTTATGGAAAAAGTGCCTCCTGATTTAGTTCCTGAATGGCCTAGCTCTAATTTTAAGATTATGTCCCCTTGTTCTTGATTCCCCCACCAGACAAAATAATATCTCCGTATCTACTCTGTCGAATCCTTTTAACATTTTAACCATTTTGATCAGATCACCCCTCAATCTTCTATACTCGAGGATAAACAAGCCTAGTCTATGCAACCTGTCCTTATAATTTAACCCTCTAATCCCCGGTATCATTCTGCTGAACCCTCTTCAAGGCCAATGTATCTTTCCTGAGGTGTGGTGCTTCAAACAGAACACAGTAATCCAGACGTGATCTGACCAACACTCTACAAGTGAAATATAACTGTCTCCCATTGGTATCCCAGCCCCCTTGCGATAAAGACTATCATTCCATTAGCCTTTTTGATTGCTTCTTGAACCTGTCTATTAGCTTTAAATGATTTGTGCACTTGGCTCCCGAATCTCTTTGCTCTTCTACAGTTCCTAGTCGCTCACCATTCCATTTAGAAAATACTCCGATCTATCTTTCTTGGTTTCAAAGTGGATGGCCTCATACTTGCTCACATTGAATTCCAATAGAGGCACAGTAGGACTCTGCTGTGAATCAAGAGCATGAGGTTTGAGAGGGTTCACAGGCTCACTTAATGTTGGGACCAGCAGGGCTGCTGATTTCCCAAGTTACAATCCTTCTGCTTCTCTGCTTTAATCTTAAGCGCAGCAGGAGCACCTCTCAGTACATGCCAGACCCAAACTTGATTCAGCCTGTCCAGCGACTCAAAACTTACCCTCTGGCCTGCAGAAGCATCCAACTGTGCTTCTGACTGGGAAAGCAGGGCTGGAAGAAGAAGAATGCAGTGGGCAGCAGAGCCTGGAGCTGTGGGGAGTGGGGCACTTCCCCAGAAGGGGAGAACAGAGCTGGAGCACTCAGAATGGCCCTGGAGGGTGCTGGAGCAGAGGTTGGGAGAGGTTTCTGGTAGGGAGCAGATGCTAAGGTTAAATGCCCTGGATAGAGGATTAATGGAGGGTGATACTAGGAGCTAACATAATGACTGAAAATGGTTTGAAATATTTTTTCCCAACTATCTGATTGATTCATGGTGTCAGTATTTGGCATGGACTATTGATGGGCTCAGACTGATCCGTAATAACTGCGTGATATCACAAACCAATCAGCAATGTTTAGTATCACAGTCCAAACAGAATCTGGGGATTAATCAACCCAAAAAATTGACATCTGTTTTTTTTCAATGAAGCAACATACTTCAGTGAAAGCTGTGCCCCTGGGGCGAATGCTGCCCTGCACCCCAAACTGTGCGCCCTGTGTATCGGTAGTGAAGGGACAGCAACGGACAAGTGTGCGGCCAACAGCAATGAGAGGTACTTCAGCTACAGCGGAGCCTTCAGGTAAAAAGAGAAAGAAAGACTTGCATTTATACAGTGCCTTTCATAGCCTCACAAAGCGCTTAACAGCCAATGAAGTAATTTTGAAGTGCAGTCACTGTTGTAATGTAAGAAATGCAGCAGTCAATTTGCGCACAGCAAGGCCCCACGAACAGCAATGAGATAATGACCAGATGATTTGTTATAGTGATGTAGATTGAGGGATAAATCTTGGCCAGGATGCTGTGGTGAACTCCTCTGCCTTTCTTCAAAATAGTGGCATGAGATCTTTTATGACCACCTGAGAGTGCAGATGGGAACTTGGCTTAAGGTCTCCTCTGAAAGACGGCACATCCGACAGTGCGGCCCACTCTCAGTACTGCACTGGGTCAGCCTGGACTTGTGGTCAAGTCTTTGGAGTGGGACTTGAACCCACAACCTTCATGACTCAGAGACGAGAGTGCTAAAGGATGAGTGTTGTTTAGAATGACCCACCAAACAACATAGCAGAATAAAGAAATAAAAATAGCAAATGCTGGAAACAGCGACACTAGGGGAGTTCAGCATGTAGCTGAGTGCTGGGCTGGGTGACAACGATCGGTCCAATTGAGAGGGGAAATCGCAGCCAGGGTTACATCTCCTGATTGGCAGCCAGCTGCTGGAAGTGCGTGTGTGGATAGGGCTACGGACAGGACTCAGCTTGGCCACAACATCCACCAGGGTCAAACTGCCTGCTGACACTCACTGTCTATACTCATATTTTAAGGAAGGTCACTTGGGTGGGGTACCAGAGGGCTGCCGATGCTCGAGCAAGAGTCAGCCTCTTCAGAAGAGGAGGGGAGAAAATGTGAGAAGAAGAGGAATATTGAAAGCAGTTATATTTGTAATTCTGACTTCTGAATGAACTTGCCTTCAGGTGCCTGGTGGAAGCGGGTGACGTTGCTTTCGTTAAACATACCACCGTTCCTGAGAACACTGACGGTACGTGGAATTCGTGGAGAACTTGAGCTGTGCTGTCCTGAACCACACACGTCAGATTCCTGGCTTATGCTGAGCTAACTGACTTCAGCTGGAGTGTCAGTCCCTGAGCTCAAGATAATCATGAGCAATAAAGGAAGTGTGGTTTGGAGGTGGCGAGAGAGTGGTTAGAAGGGCTAAAAGGGAATACAAACAAAACTAGCAGATAAAAGGAAATAGTAAGGGCTTTTATAAGCATATAAATTGCAAAAGAATAGTTAGAGAGGGTAGGATTACCTAGGAATGATGAGGGAGTTTAATTATGGAGGCTGAGGGCATGATGGAGATATTAACTATTTTTCCAAATGTTTATGGTAGTGAGAATGTAGGTCTCACTACAATCATTCACTGTGAATAGTAGAACAGGAATTAGTTCTGAAATAATGAGCAGAACTCAACATGGATAAGAAACTGAGCCTTGATGGCATGTACCTAGATGGTTGAAAGAAGTTAGAGATGAGATAGCAGAGGTCCTGGCCACAATTTTTCAATCCTCTTTAAATATGCAAATTGTGCCATTGGACTGGAAATAGCCAATGTAGAACCTTTGTTCAAGAGAGAGAAGGGTAACGAAAGATCAGTTGGTCTAGTGTCAGTGAAGGCAAATTGTTGGGAGCTCAAGTCATGTTTAACACATTTAATAGCATTTTCTGGAAGAAGTGACCAATTGGATAGATAAAGGGAATGTAGTAGATGTAGTATATGTACATTTTCAGCAGGTGTTTGATGAGATATCTCACTAAAGGCTTGATAGGAAAATTTTCACCTTCACCGCCTGGCTGATTTGAATGGGATGAAAATCGGGTGCATTCTACCACGGCCAGGGATCCGCTCCATCAGATCATCACCCAGACAGTGAAAATAATAATTACTCCCTGACGTAAGAAAACTACTAGGCACTTGGTCTAAGCGTTAAACAAAGCTTTAATCAACTGTTTTTCAACATGGAGATCTAGTTGTGTCCTTCACTAGTTCCTGTTGAGGAATGTCCTAAGCAAGCTGGGCCCATGCCGAGTATTTATACTCTCCCTGGACAGCGCCACCAGCAGGCCGTCCAGTATTACTTCATACATGAATGACAAGATTCATGTCACTCCCTATAATTTGAAATAACATTAGTGAGCATTTAGAACTGCATGGGCTAATTAAGGACAGCCAATATGGATTTGTTAAAGACAAGTCGTGTTTAACACATTTAATAGCATTTTCTGGAAGAAGTGACCAATTGGATAGATAAAGGGAATGTAGTAGATGTAGTATATATACATTTTCAGCAGGTGTTTGATGAGGTATCTCACTAAAGGCTTGATAGGAAAATTCAGGCAGATGGTATAAGAAATGAATTATTGGAATAATTTTTACTCTTAGGGAATGGAATGCTCCCTTGGAATCAGAATCTGACCTCTTCTGATTATCGCCTCTTGTGCAAAGATGGCAGCACAGCCCCAATCGATCAGTTCCTGAACTGCCACTTGGCTGATGCCCCAGCGCATGCTGTTATGACACGACCAGATAAGAGAGATAAAGTTCTCAAACTGCTGAAAAGTGAACAGGTGAGTGTGTGAACATATTTTATTGTTCAGCAATAAAAAATGCAGACTTCATTGGTGGATTGTAGCAAGTTAGAAACCACCAGAGGTTAATTCCTGCAAACGAGGATTCACAGCTCATCCTGGCCCCACAAAAAAGAAAGAGGAATTTAGCTTCAGGCTCCTCTTCGACTGGCCTGCCGGCTGATACTTGTCGGAGAGTCCAAGGTGCACACTCCGCCCTGTTCGGGCCAAAAAGGCAATCGGAGCCCTATTGACGTCAAAGAGCCCCAATTTCTAATTGAAATGGACCTACTGCCTGATTCCAGGGGCCACTCCAGCTGTCCAGTGGTCGGACCCGGTGAGCATTTCCATGGCAACAGGGTGGTAGGACATTGGCCACCATTTTCAGGGCTCTACCCGAATTTGGGAATTAAAAGATGATGTCACCACTTGAATTCCATGTGTCCCTACAACAGCGGAGGTGAGCATTGAAATGTATTAGATTTCCTTCTGCTACAAATTGAGTCAGTTAAAGGCTCACCCCAGCTCAGTGACATTCCCAGCCTTGTTAGATCTCTAGTCTCATGAAGGAGACACCTTTGAAGACCGAGAGATGCTGCGGAAAGGTCAATTCACAAACAATGTGGGTGTACAGTGAGGGATTCTCTAGGTAATTCGGTATGTGTTAGACATCAATGAATGTCAGCTGTCCTATGCAGCCTTGTGGTAGAATAGGCCACTCAGGAGTGAAATCAAGAAGCACTTTTCCACACAAAGCATAGTGGAAATGTGGAACTCTCTCCTCCAAAAGGCTATAGATTGATGGAACAATTGGAGCTTTCAAGACAGGCAATCGTTAGATTTTTGTTAGGTAAGGCTGTCAAGGGAAATGGAGCAAAGGCAGGTAAATGGAGTTGAGGTACAGATCTGCTATAATCCAGATGAATGGTGGAGCAGGCTCGAGGGGCTGAATGGCCGTCTCCTGTTCCAATGTTCCTAATATAATTCACGTACAAACCATTGGAGTGTGTCTGCTGTCAGCACCAGTAACAGGTTTGCTTCTTATTCCAGCTGAAACATGGTCGTGGTGGATCCGAGGAAAGCAGTTTCGCGATGTTCAACTCAGCTTTGTTTTCAGGGAAGGACCTCCTTTTTAAGGACTCCACCCAGTGCCTCATTGAAGTCCCCAGCACTGATTACAAAAGCTTCCTAGGTGATAAATACATCAGTGTACTGGAAGGACTCCAGTCCTGTGAACCTCCTGGTAAATATTAGTGAATTGTGAACTTAAATCAACATGTTTTTTGTCTTTAGATTGTTGGATTTTTATTGTGTGTTCAAACCAGGGAATGCCCTGGTTCCGATCAAGTTCTCCCAGGTCACGGTACACTCTGGGAGAAGCAGTAATGGTGCTTGGCTGGGCTGTTAGATGCAGGTATCTTTTCGCCATTCTTCCAGCCCAATTAGAACAGAGAGGATGGTGGGGCCAGTAATGGCCCTTGTGAATGCCAGGCCCACTACCCAAAGAAGAATTGCCAGAGCGATGGAGTTTGTGTGGGATGCGGTTCATTCAATGTATGATTCTCAGTAGCCCATTATATTCTGGTGGGTGTTGAGGTCATGAAGTCCACATTCTGAGATCCAAGTCACATTCCCAAGGTCTTTGTAGCTTCACTGACTGCAGCCTTTTATATCTCTGTGGATCTTAGTAGCTGAGATCTGGGAGTGTGGGGCCTGCCAGTTACCCAACGGCCATGGGAGTGGGAATTCAGCCAAGCATCTCTGTCTCCTGCTGGGACACCATGCGCTGTAAAAATGTACAAATTCCCTGTTGATCTTGGTGAGGTTACTGGAGAGTTTGCTGCCTGTTTTTGGATTACTGTCATGGCCCAGCTCCGCATTTGTTGATACCACAAACAAATGTAAAGCTTCCCATACTTGTCCATCTGGTGCAGAGAAGATTTACAAAGATGATACCAGAAATGCGAGGGTATACATATCAGGAAAGGATGAACAGGCTGAGTCTCTTTTCTCTTGAAAAAAGAAGGCTGAGGGGTGACCTAATAGAGGTCTTTAAAATTATGAGAGGTTTTGATAGAGTGGATACAGAGAGACTGTTTCCACTTGTGGGGAAGAAACTTCTTTACCCAGAGAGTGGTGAGAATGTGGAACTCGCTACCACAGGGAGTGGTTGAAGCGAAAAGTATAGACGCATTTAAGGGGAGGCTAGACAAGCATATGAGGGAGAAGGGAATAGAGGGTTATGCTGATAGATTTAGATGAGGAAAGACGGGAGGAGGCTCGAGTGGAGCATAAACACCAGCATGGACTGGTTGGGCCGAATGGCCTGTTTCTGTACCGTATATCCTATGTAATCCTATGTATGTATGTAGTTGTAATATTTTTCTCCAGTGTCCTGAAACAGGATCTTGCTTTTGTCTCGTTTAGATCAGGCTGTGCTACAGCTCTAGTGTCAGAAATCCATCTCTAACTGCAATCTCGGCTTTACCAGGCTTTCAGCACCATGAAGGTTTGGCCCAAGATGTTGGCTATAGTGACGTTCAGCGTATTCCCAAAGTATTAGTTGGGAACAGCTACTGACTCATCACAGCTTGAGAATAATTGAAAACAATTCATTTTAAACTATCTGTAATAAGCGTCACCAGTTCATACTGCGTGCATGAAGGGGATAGGTGAAGAAAGAGGAGGAAACCAGACCTTGCAGTGTGATAGACACTAGCCTTTCACCGCTGGGATCTTTCAAATCCAGCCCTGATTGATGGGATGAATGCCTGGCTGTAAGGAATCTGTGCAAGATAGTAGACTCAACCTAGTTCCTATATGCTTGATCCCCAGTATAAAGCTGTCCTAACATGGCACTGAAGGACAATCTCACTCAAAGAGGACATAGGTAGGCTGGTGTGGGAAATGTTAAAATGTCACACTGCTGTAGTAGGAAGTGTTCCTCTAAGTTTGGGGCTATGTTGTGCTGTTGGAACAGTGTAGAAGGAGCATTATTGTGCATTTAAACTAGGCAATACCTAACCTGGAACAACAACAGAAAACGCTGGAAAAACTCAGCAGGCCAGGCAACATCCGTGGAGAGAGAAACAGAGTTAACGTTTCAGGTCGAAACCCTTCATCAGAACTGAGAAAAGAGCAGGAAATGAAACAGATAAAAATGCAAGGGGGAGGCTGGGGGGAGGAATAACTATGGTAAGTAGAGACATTAAGAGATGCTCAAGGCAAGACGAGATGGTAATGGGACAGGTTAAGAAACAAAAGATGAAGTGTGAAATGCTGGCAGAATGAGAGACAGCTGCCGTAGGGGGAGAGAGAGAAAAAAAAGGAAAAAGGCATGAACCAAAAGGGTGGATAAAATGTATATATATGTGGTAGGGGCCGGGGTTATGATCTGAAATTGTTGAACTCGATATTGAGTCCGGAAGGCTGTAAAGTGCCTAAACGAAAGATGAAGTGATGAGATGAGAATACCTAACCTGGCATTGTTTGATAGGGCTGTGTACAGGGGGTTTACTCTGTATCTAACTTATGGTATTCGTGACCTGGGAGTGTTTGATATTAACACTGGGTACTTGAAATGCAAGTGTTCCATTCCTTACCACTAATGTTCCTCACCTGGATCAGCACAAAAATTCACAAAAGAAACGATATCAATTTAAAAACTCCATTGCTACAGGGAACATTTATAGTGAGAGCCAGTGCAGCCATATTCTAAGCATCTGTTCCTTTCTATTCCAGAGCTCGTGGAAGCTTGTTCCTTTGAAAACTGCTGAACCCCATGATGGTGACCTGACCAGGATTTCCACACTGTGGCCTGGAATTCTTCCATTCCCTCCCCGGATGCCTGTCCGAATATAATGATATCCACGCTACATCTGCCTAAATAGTTTTCTGCATTTAATGGGTTATCTACCGATATGATGAGCTGCATATTTCACTACTATAGAGTAGAAAGAGTTGATTCTGTTTCTGTAACGCAAAATAAAATATACATCAGTAATTTCAGGCTTTCTGGGCTATTTTTATAACAGCAACAGAATCTCGACTTGACCAATAACTTAGCAATGATACAATTTATTTCACTTTTTGAAAACAGTTCTTCCCAGCTAGGTTTCTTACTCCTGCTGGGGCACAGCTCCATGGGCAAAGATGTCCTGTGCTATCTCACCCAAGTGACCTCACATGTGATCCTAGTCAGTGAAAGTGTCCACAGGATATTTTAGCGCAGGGAGGTAACACAGGTGAGCAATATTCCCACTTGCACACTTTCCAGGGGGAGATATCAGAGCTGAGCTGGATCCTGGCTATTCCCAATGTTTCCATTTGCACTCTTTCCAGCACAAGTCATAGATGTGAAATTATTGAACTTCTGAGATGATGTAAAGCACAAGAAAGAGTTTTTACTGTTGAGAATGTCTAATCAGAGACAATAGTGCGCCGTTAACCACTTAACTGTCAGGGCAAGTGTTTTTTTATAAAGGTGTTCCACCTATCTCCCCTTTCTACATGCTGCTTATTTCTCACACCTGTTTATCGGTGGCTATCAAAGATCCAACATTAGAAGATTGGTTGTTCCGGCATTTCCTTACTGTTTGTACGCAGTTGTGACAAAACGTATGTATCTTATCTAGGTTTGAGTTTGTTGACTGCCATTTTAAAACTAGGCCATTGTGCAGAAGCAGTTTAACAGCCAGCTCAAGCCATGGTCTTGCATCAAGCCCATAGTAATAACTGGGTTATTACAGTCTCCATGGTGACAGGGTAATGGGCTTTAGAGGGAGCCTAACACACAGTTTTCAAATATATACAAAGATTATGATCAGTCCAGTTTCTACTTGACTGACAGTTTGTTTCTGATTTTGAGTAACTCGTTATCCAAAACTATGAAGTTCCGATTACTCTCTTCCAAGTTATGTATAGAAAGAGAGAAGTTGGCAACAGCAGTTTGAACATTTCTGTAAAGCAACTGAGAGACAGTTGGAACAGAACCAATAGTTTTACAACCCTGAAGGGAAACACCCTTTTTAAAAAGTAATTAATAAAAGGATCAGCTTATTTCTTAGAAGTCAAAAGAAGTGAAAGACAGGCTGCCGATTCGCTATCGCCCGTTTTTGCGCAGCGCTCAAGATGAATGTCATCTCTGTGTCAGCCTTGGCTGAATGGTTGCACTCTCACCTCAGAGCTGCAAGGTCGTAGGTTAATCGAGGCAGACACTCCAGTGCAATACTGAGGGAGTGCTGCACTGTCAGCGGTGCCGTCTTTCAGGTGAGATGTTAAACTGAGGCCGCGTCTGCCCTCTCAGGTGACCATAAAAGGTCCCATGGCACTATTCGAAGTAGAGCAGGGGAGTTCTGCCCAGTGTGCCGCCAAACTTATCCTTCAACCAACATCACTGCAATACATTATCTGGTCATTACCACATTGCTGTTTGTGGGAGCTTTCTGTGTACAAATTGGCTGCCGTGTTTTCCTACATTACAACCTTACTACATTACAACTTCCTGAGGTCATGAAGGGTGCGATATAATGTTCTTTCTTTCTTTCTTTCTTTCTTTCTTTCTTTCTTTCTTTCTTTCTTTCTTTCTTTCTTTCTTTCTTTCTTTCTTTCTTTCTTTCTTTCTTTCTTTCTTTCTTTCTTTCTTTCTTTCTTTCTTTCTTTCTTTCTTTCTTTCTTTCTTTCTTTCCTTCTTTCTTTTCTTCGTTCCTTCCTTCCAGCAGCAAATGAGCAATACCAGCTGTTCATTACACTTACACTTGCCAACAGACTTTCTATAGGCTTTTGCATTAGAACTTGCAGTTATTAGAAATTCAAAACGGCGCGGCGCCCTTTACAGGGATCTGGGACCTGGGTGAACAGAACAAGCAACCGGGTGTCTCCTTAACCAATCAGATTGAATAATCCCTGCTGAGGCATGCAGGGGGAAAAATTTGTGTTCGTCAGCAATGTTGCCGGTGTCACCGGCAACTGCAGCTAACGGCCGCTGGAAATGGTCGCAACGCTAAACGAGTGAAATTGGTCTGGGGGGCATGGAGAGAGGTGGCGCAGCGCTCACCTTCCGTGCAATGCCGTCCTGGTGGTGTTGCTGGAGGGATCCGGGACGAAGTTCCTGTCCAGGTCCGGCGTTGCAGCTTCCCACGGCCTCTGGGAACGAAGCTGTGGAGCTCGCAGGGAATTGTGGGCAATGAAGAGGTCTGAGAATTAAAGGGGCCACGCACACAGAAAGCAATACAAAATAAAATGCAGTGAAGCAATACATTTTTCAGCCCTTTCTGCCTTTTAAAAAATATTCAACATTTAAAAGAAGTTCCAAATGTGAATAAGCTGAATTACTTTCCTAACTTCAACAAATGGGAAAACTGCCTCAGCGCTAACACAAATGGCTCAGCAAGCCAGGGAAGGGTCACCGAGGGTCTTGCATGCAGCACTCCTGCACGCAGCACACCAGCAACATCCTGGGGGGTCTATATTGACCAGAAACTTAACTGGACCAGCCACATAAACAATGTGGCCACAAGAGCCGGCCAGAGGCTGGGTATTCTGCGGTGAGTGTCTCACCTCCTGACTTCCCAAAGCCTGTCCACCATCTACAAGGCACAAGTAAGGAGTGTGATGGAATACTCTCCACTTGCCTGGATGAGTGCAGCTCCAACAACACTCAAGAAACTCGACACCATCCAGGACAAAGCAGTGCGCTTGATTGGCACCCCATCCACCACCTTAAACATTCACTCCCTCCACCACCGGCGTACCGTGGCTGCAGTGTGCACCATCTACCAGATGCGCTGCAGCAACTCGCCAAGGCTTTGACAGCACCTCCCAAACCCACGCCCTCTACCACCTAGAAGGACAAGGGCAGCAGGCGCATGGGAACACCATCACCTGCAAGTTACCCTCCAAGTTACACACCATCCTGACTTGGAAATATATCGTCGATCCTTCATCGTCGCTGGGTCAAAATCCTGGAACTCCCTCCCTAACAGCACTGTGGGAGTACCTTCACCACACGAACTGCAGCGGTTCAAGAAGGCAGCTCACCACCACCTTGTGAAGGGCAATTAGGGATGGGCAATAAATGCTGGCCTTGCCAGCGACGCCCACATCCCAGGAATGAATATAAATAAATAAATTAATTAATTTGCTTCATATTTCAAACTTCAGTCGAGATTTGCCGAGATGCTCCATTGCTTTCAAAGACTTAAGTAGGATCTCATGGAACTCACAAACTCATCAATTAACAAACAGAGCTTGCTCTTCATTTACCTGGATATGTTACTTGGAAGCTAACATATATCTCAAGGTAAGGACAGACACTCTCACTTGAGGAGTTGGCATTTATCCATCTGAGTGACTGAAGATACAACAGCTAATAATAATAATAAAATAATAATGAAATGATAGTAAGAAAAACCCAAATACATAATAGTGGAAACAAATTAAAAATTAATTAAATTTTGCCATTCAACTTCACATACACAAATCTTCGAAGGTGGCAGGCTGTTAAAAAGCACACGAGATCCTTGGCTTTATAAATTGAGGCATAGAGTACAAATCCAAGGAAGTTATACTAAGCCTTTATAAAATACTGGTTAGGCCACAGCTGGAGTATTGTGTATAATTCTGGGCACTACACTTTAGGAAGGATGTCAAGGCCTTTGAGAGGGTGTAGAGGAGATTTACTAGAATGGTACCAGGAATGATGGACTTCAGTTATGTGGCGAGAAGCTGGGATTATTTTCCTTAGAGTAGAGAATGTTAAGGGGAAATTTAAGAGGTGTTAAAAATTATGAAGAGTTTTGATAGAGTAGAGAGAGGGAAACTGCATCCACTGGCAGATGGTCAATAACCAGAGGACACAGATTCAGGATAATTAGCAAAAGAACCAGGGGGGAGATGAGGAAGATTTTTTTTAAACAGCGAGTCGTTGTGATCTGGAATGCGCTATTTGAAAAGGTGGTGGAAGCAGATTTAATAGTAACATTTCAAAAGGGAATTGGATACATACTTGAAAAGGAAACATTTTCTGGACTGTGGGGAAAGAGCGGGGGAGTGGGACTAATTGGAGAGCTCTTTTAAAGAGCCGGCACAGGCACGATGGGCTGAATGATCTCCTTCTGTGCTGTAAGATTCTATGGGGTGAATTTTAACGCCCAAAAATGGATGAGTTGGGGTCAGGTGAGATGTTTTATTTTAAAAATCTCAAACCTGACTCCGGGAGGAGAAGCGATTGGGATAAGGGGCGATTGGGAGAGGCAGGCGATCAGGAGAGGGGGAAAATCTGGAGGGGGCGATTGGGAGAGGGGGCGGTTGGGAGAGGCAGGCGATCGGGAGAGGGGGAAGATCTGGAGGGGGCGATTGGGAGAGGGGGCGGTTGGGAGAGGCAGGCGATCGGGAGAGGGGGAAGATCTGGAGGGGGCGATTGGGAGAGGCGGCGGTTGGGAGAGGCAGGCGATCGGGAGAGGGGGAAGATCTGGAGGGGGTGATTGGGAGAGGGGGAAGATCGGGAGGGGGCGATTGGGAGAGGGGGAAGATCTGGAGGGGGTGATTGGGAGAGGGGGCGGTTGAGAGAGGGGGAAGATCACAAAGTGGAGGCGATTGGGAGAGAGGGCGATGAGGAGAGGGGAGTGATTGGGAGAGAGGGGATCAAGAGAGGGGGCGATTAGGAGAGGGACGAATTGGGAAAGGGGGTGTGATTGGGAGATGGTGTGATTAGGAGAGGGTGTGATTGGGAGAAAGTGGCGATCGGGAGGGGGAGCAATTGGGAGAAGGGGCAATTAGGAGAGGGGGCGATTAGCAGGAGGAGGAGACTGGGAGAGGGGGCGATTGGGAGAGGGAGCGATTGGGAGGGGGGAAGATCAGGAGGGAGCAATTGGGAGAGGGAGCGATTGGGAGGGGGGCGATCAGGAAAGGGGAAGCTTAGGAGAGGGGGGCGATCAGGAGAGGGGGCGATCGGGAGGTGGGCAATTGGGAGAGGGAGCGATTGGGAGAGGGGGAAGATCGGGAGGGGGCAATTGGGAGAGGGAGCGATTGAGAGGGGGGGCGATCAGGAAAGGGGGAGCATAGGAGAAGGGGGCGATCGGGAGGGGGTGATCGGTAGGTGGGCAATTGGGAGAGGGGGCGATCGGGAGGTGGGCAATTGGGAGAGGGGGCGATCGGGAGAGGGCGATTGGGGGGTGGGCAATTGGGAGAGGGGGCGATCGGGAGGTGGGCAATTGGGAGAGGGGGCGATCGGGAGGGAGCGATTGGGAGGGGGTCGATTGGGAGAGGGTTCAATTGGGAGAGGGGGCGATCGTGAAAAGGGGCAATCAGGATAGTGGCCAATCCCGGTGGGGGGGGGGGGGGAGTGATTGGGAGCGGAGGAAGATCTTGAGGGCAAATGGCAGAGTGGGTGATTGGATGGGCGATTGGGAAAGGGGGAGATTGGGAGAGGGGGTGATTGGGAGAGGGGGGTGATTGGGAGAGGGGGCGATTAAGAGAGGGGGCAATCAGGAGAGGGGGTGAATGGGAGGGGGGATCAGGAGAGGGGGCGATCGGAAGAGGGGGGCTCAGGAGAGGGGGCGATCGGAAGAGGGGGGCTCAGGAGAGGGGGTGATCGGAAGGGGGCCAATTGGGAGGGGGGTGATTGAGAGAGGGGGCGATCAGGAGAGGGGGTGATCGGGGGGGTGATTGGGAGAGGGAGAAGATCGGGAGGGGGCAATTGGGAGAGGGGGCGATCAGGAGAAGGGGAGATCGGGTTAGAGTGGTGATCGGGAATGGGGCCGATCAGGAGGGGGCAATCAGGAGATGGAGGTGATCGGGAGGGGGCAATCAGGAGATGGAGGCGATTGGGAGGGGGCGATCAGGAGATGGAGGCGATCAGGAGGGGGCAATCAGGAGATGGAGGTGATCAGGAGGGGGCGATCAGGAGGGGGCGATCAGGAGATGGAGGTGATCGGGAGGGGGCGATCAGGAGATGGAGGCGATCGGGAGGGGGCGATCAGGAGATGGAGGTGATCGGGAGGGGGCGATCGGGAGATGGAGGTGATTGGGAGGGGGCGATCGGGAGATGGAGGTGATCGGGAGGGGGCGATCGGGAGGGGGCGATCAGGAGATGGAGGTGATTGGGAGGGGGCGATCGGGAGATGGAGGTGATTGGGAGGGGGCGATCGGGAGGGGGCAATCAGGAGATGGAGGCGATCGGGAGGGGGCGATCAGGAGATGGAGGTGATCGGGAGGGGGCAATCAGGAGATGGAGGAGATCGGGAGGGGGCGATCGGGAGATGGAGGCGATCGGGAGGGGGCGATCGGGAGATGGAGGCGATCGGGAGGGGGCGATCGGGAGATGGAGGTGATCGGGAGGGGGCGATCGGGAGATGGAGGTGATCGGGAGGGGGCGATCGGGAGATGGAGGCGATCGGGAGGGGGCGATCGGGAGATGGAGGTGATCGGGAGGGGGCGATCGGGAGGGGGCGATCAGGAGATGGAGGTGATTGGGAGGGGGCGATCGGGAGATGGAGGTGATTGGGAGGGGGCGATCGGGAGGGGGCGATCAGGAGATGGAGGCGATCGGGATGGGGCGATCAGGAGATGGAGGTGATCGGGAGGGGGCGATCAGGAGATGGAGGAGATCGGGAGGGGGCGATCGGGAGATGGAGGCGATCGGGAGGGGGCGATCGGGAGATGGAGGCGATCGGGAGGGGGCGATCGGGAGATGGAGGTGATTGGGAGGGGGCGATCGGGAGATGGAGGTGATCGGGAGGGGGCGATCGGGAGATAGAGGCGATCAGGAGGGGGCGATCGGGAGATGGAGGTGATCGGGAGGGGGCGATCGGGAGATGGAGGTGATTGGGAGGGGGCGATCGGGAGATGGAGGCGATCGGGAGGGGGCAATCGGGAGATGGAGGTGATCGGGAGGGGGCGATCGGGAGATGGAGGTGATTGAGAGGGGGCGATCGTGAGGGGGCGATCAGGAGATGGAGGTGATCGGGAGGGGGCGATCAGGAGATGGAGGTGATTGGGAAGGAGAACAATTAGGAAAGGAGATGATCCAGAGGAGGAGGTGATTGGGAGAGGGGGAAGATCGGGAGTGGGGAGCGATCGGGAGAGGCAGGTGATCGGGAGGGGAAGCGATTGGAATAAGGGGTGATTGGGAGAGGGGGGAAGATCGGGAGGGTGCAATTGGGAGAGGGGGTGATTGGCGGAGTGGGGGCGACTGGGAGGAGGTGGGGGGGTGACCGGAAGAGGAATGCAACCGGGAAATATCCTACACTCTACTAACACTGTCACTCACTGCTCATTCTATTTGTGTCGTAATGAATTTCAGTCTCAATTTACAATGTTTATTCCCTAAATATATTTCCTGGGACTCACTGTCACGAGAGTTTAGAAACTAGAAAATGAAGCCTAGTTTACACCTTTTCTCCTGCAGATTGTAAAGGCGATGATTGAACTGTTAAACATTAATTTCTAACCCTGTATCTCTCTGTTACAAGCTGTCCTTTTATAGGTGATGGGACTTTAAAAAATCCCCAGTGAATTTATTCTGGATCTTCTATGATAAAAAACCTGTACAGTATTGATTTTGCACTATTGGAGCAAATGTTTGTTTGTGTTCATGTAAAGAAGTGAAAGTTTAAGATAAATGAATATATCTGTCAATGAATGATACATTTGGAAAAAATACTTTCAGATAAATTCCCTCAAAACAAATAAGTTTAATACTCACAAATAATTCCGGAGAGTATAACAGCGTAGAGTAAAGTCATCTTGCCAAACTGTGGATTGAAGGAACAGAGAAGTAATGGGGCTTCTGTCACACACCAGCTGTGAGGCAGGTTTGTGATGGGACTTCTGTGCTGCCTCTCTCCTTTATAAAGACTAGAAATGACTGTTAGCAGAATGAGTGATAAGACTGACGTTGGCCTGTTTGAGTTACAGCATTGAGTCTACAGCACAGAAACAGGCCATTCATCCCTCCTGGTCCATGCCAGTGTTTACGCTCCACATCTCACTTCATCTAACCCCATTAACATATGCTTCTATTCCTTTCTCCCTCATGTGTTTATCTAGCTTCCCCTTAAATGTATCTGTGCTATTCGCCTCAACTACTCCCTGTGGTGGCGAGTTCCACATTCTAACCACTCTCTGGATAAAGAAGTTTCTCCTGAATTCCCTATTGGATTTATTAGTGACTATCTTATATTTATGGACTCTATTTTGGTCTCCCCCACAAGTGGATACATTTTCTCCATGTCTAGCCTATCAAACCCTTGAATAATCTTAAAGACTTCTAACAGGTTACCCCTCAGTCTTCTCTTTTCTAAAGAAAAGGCCCCCAGCCTGTTAATCTTTCCTGATGGTTATAGCCTCTCAGTTCTGGTATAATCCTTGTAAATCTTTTTTGCACTTTTTCAAGTGCCTCTATATCCTTTTTTAATATGGAGACCAGAACTGTGCAGAGTACGCCAAGTGTGGTCTACCCACGGTTCGACACACGTTTAACAAAGCCTCTCTGCTTTTGAATAGGGGTGAATTTTAACACCCAAAAACGGGTTACTTGGGGTTGGGTGAGTTGAATTAAAAAATCTGAAACCCGACCCCAACCCACCCACTTCTGGGTTTAACAGGTAGTAGGCAGGCGGTAGGTGAGCAGCGTGTTGGCAAATTAAATATTTTAATGAGGCTGGCAGCCTCTGATTTAATGTGCTTTGCAGGTTTAACAGTGGCCGGCTGGGTTTCCCATGTCTCGGGAAACCAGACAGCTGAAAGAAGGTGAGGACAGCTTCGGGGAGAAGGTAGGTGCCTTTACTGCACTGCTTGTGGGGAAGGAGGAGCAGGGGTGCTTCCTCCCCGACTCCTCACCGCCCGACTGGAAGCCTAGCCTGTCAATCAGGCTGACTTCCGGATGGGAAACCAGTTAAGTAGAAGTTAAAACATCCACTTCCAGGTTTCCCGTCCGAAAATCGCCCCCCCCTTCCCACCGAGAAGATCGACTCCCGCTATATTCGGCGGGAGGTTTGCGGCGGCGGTATGGCGTTGCGCCCCGATCTCCTTCGCCCGGAGATCGTGACGTCATCGTGTGCGCATCGCCCCAGCAGCGCCCCGGACCCGAACTTCGGTTCCACCCCATGCAGCATGGCCGGGCGAAAACACCGGCAGCTGCAGAAGGTGTTCATCGGGAGGCCGGGTGCTTTGGGGGGTGATAATTAAAGGCCAGGTGGACGAGGTAAGTGGAAAAAAATCTCAAATGCTCTGATTTTTTCCTTGTCTTCACCAGCGATCGATCAGCCCGGCACTCTGCTGCAGTGCATCGGGCTGATCGGGCCGGAATGCGGCTGCCATCGGGGTCCATTTCCCCTTGCAGAACCTGCAGCGATGGCCCTTCCTTTTAAGGGAGGGATGGAGCCTTCCAATGTGGCAGCGCTGCATGGCCCAGTGTGCAGCGCTGCTCACCTACCGCCCGCCTACTACCTGTTGTGCTCCAGGAATGAAATGGAGCGCTTGATTTAGCCTTCCACTTGCTTCCTGGAGCGCAAAACCAAATTTTTTAAAAGTTGAAAAATCATTCGCGCCTGCCATTAATTTTTTCAACTTTTAAAAGTTAGCGCCCCAAACGGGGCTATAATGAATTTCTCCACCCAAAGAATTCAATAGGGTTGGTCAAGCAGAACCTTCCCTTTTGAAATCTGTGCTGACTATTCTTCATTATATTTTTGCTATCTAGATGTTTTTCTATTACATTTTTGAGTAAGGATTTCATTATCTTTCCTACCACTGACGTTAAGCTAACTGGTCTGTAGTTCCCTGAGCTTGTTCTATCTCTCTTTTTAAATATAGGAATACATAAGAAGAACATAAGAAATAGGAGCAGGAATAGGCCACTTGGCCCCTCGAGCCTGCTCCGCCATTCAATAAGATCATGGCTGATCTTGGGCTCAAAGCCACTTCCCCGCCTGCTCCCCATAACCCTTCACTCCCTTATCTTGCAAAAATCTGTCTATCTCCACCTTAAATGTATTTAATGACCCAGCCTCCACAGCTCTCGGGGGCAGAGAATTCCACAGATTCACGACCCTCTGAGAGAAGAAATTCCTCCTCATCTCAGTTCTAAAAGGGCGACCCTTTATTCTGAATTAGCTATCCGCCAGTCTTCTGGCACTATTCCTTTTTCTAATTAATTTTTATCAATATATCACAGTGCCTCTGCTATTTCTTCCCCGACTTCTTTTAGTATGTGTGGATGCAATATATCCAAGGGTTTTATCCTCTCTTAAGTTTGATTAGTTTAGCAATTATCTCCCTCTCGCCTTTCTATTGTAAATGTCTTGATATAATTTTTGCTCTCTTCTACTAATGTCTTATCCACCATGCTAGTCTGACTGGTAAAGAAAATACTGAGGCAAAGTAATTATTCAATATTTCTGTAATTTCGCTGTCAGTACCTGTGAGTTTATTGTGTGCATCCTTTTGTGGCCCTCTCCCTATCCTGATTTTCCTTTTCTTATTCATGTGTCTGTAGAATACCTTACTATTTCTTTTTATATTCCTTGATAATTTAATTTCGTAGTTCCTCTTTGCTTTGCTAATTGTTTTTTTGACTTCTTTCCTAAGCTCTTTGTGTTCCCTTTTGTGAACCTGTCCTTTATTGTCTATGTACACTCCACTCCCACTCTGACCTCTCCGTCCTCGGCCTCTTACACTGTTCCAACGAAGCTCAACGTAAGCTCGAGGAACAGCACCTCATCTTTCAATTAGGCACTTTACAGCCTTCTGGACTCAACATCGAGTTCAACAATTTCAGACCATAACCTCTGCCCCCATTTTTTTCTCTCTCTCACATGGCAGCTGTTGGTGATTCTGCCATTGCCATTTACACCTCATCTAGAGTCATCTTTTGTTTCTTAACTTGTCCCATTACCATCTCCTTTTTTTCTTTAATTTGGAGGAAGTGAGTGGAGTCAAAGGAGAAGTTGTTCAATGTGAGAGGAGGAGGAGGGTGGTGGTGGATTGAGACTGGTTGGGCCTCTGTTCAAGGAAGAAGTGGAGCGCCCTTAGGCTCTCCTGGTGGGGGATGGAGATGTAGAGGGATTGGACGTCCATAGTGAAAAGGAGATGGTTGGGGCCAGGAAACTGGAAACTGTTAAAGTGGCGGAGGGCGTCAGAAGAGTCGCGGATGTGGGTGAGAAGAGACTGGACAAGGGGAGAAAAAATAGAGTCGAGAACGCAAGAGATAAGTTCTGTGGGGCAAGAACAGGCTGAGACGATGGGTCTACCAGGGCAGTCCTGTTTGTGGATCTTGGGAAGGAGGTAGAAGCAGGCTGTGCCGGGTTGGGGAACTATGAGGTTGGCGGCCGTGGAGGGAAGATCTCCAGAGGAGATGAGGTCAGTGACAATCTTGGAAATTATGGCTTGATATTCGGTAGTGGGGTCATGGTCCAAGGGGAGGTAGGAGGAGGCGTCAGAGAGTTGGCGTTCAGCCTCCGCTAGGTAGAGGTCGGTTCACCAAACAACAACCCTTGTCAGCAGGTTTAATGACAATGTTGGGGTTAGATCTGAGAGAATGGACAAAAGAAGTGTGGAAACAGGGCTTACAGAAACCTTAGCCGCAAACATAGGCAGGGAGTCAGGCCTGCAAATCGAGTTCAACAATTTCAGACTGTAACCTTGACCTCTATTTTTTTTCCTCTCACATGGCAGCAGTTGATTATTCTGCCATTCCCATTTACACCTCATCTAGAGTCATCTTTTGTTTCTTAACTTGTCCCATTACCATCTCCTTTTGTCTTGCATCATCATCCCTTTTGTCTTTTAATCTCTCCTGCCTTCCAGCCAATCACAGACCTTCCCTTTTGTTCTTTCCTCCCCTCCTCCCTTTCCCTGCCCCGCACTTGCTTAAAAATCTGTTACATCTCTAACTTTTTCCAGTTCTGACGAAGGGTCATCGACCTGAAACGTTAACTCTGTTTCACTCTCTACAGATGCTGAGTATTTCCAGCATTTTCTGTTTTTATTTCAGATTTCTAGCATCCACAGTATTTTGCTTTTATAAAATAAGCATCTTGACTCTGCCATTAAATAGCAAAGTGATATAATTTCTGGTCATTGATCTTTTGTATTGGGATGGGAGTAGATACTTTAAATATCTCACATATAGAGGGTCTCTCTATTCTTTAGTTAGTTGGGGGAGAGGCTCTTCCCGTCCTTTCACTGTCCCATCACTCTGTCTTGTTTAATTTCGCTTATGTAGCTCGATCTTGCTTTTATCATTTTTCTCTTTCTATTTATTCTCGTCTTTTCCTTTCTCTCAACTATTTACCCTTTGATGCTTCTGACTAATCTTTTTCCAGTTTTTGCTGATTTTTGATTTTTTTTTTCTTTCCTTCTATTGAAATTCATTTTCCTTCATTTCACAAATGTAATTTGTGGTCTGATTTTTCTCACTTTCTCCACAATTCCTTCCTTCCTTCCTTCTTGTTTCCGTCTCTTTGTTTCTCCTTTCTGTGCCCACCTTTCTTGGCTTTCCCTATTGCTGATGGTGGGGACCCATGCTAAGGGACGGGTACCGTTCTACAGGTGGTCCTTATGGATGAGACTGCTCAGAGGGTGATGCCATTTGATCATGGGGCATTCCAGGGAACCAGATTCTGCTCCTCCTCATACCTCCACAAACATGCACTTCCAGCCTGGGCCACTGAAAAGCATTTAGGGTGCGTGAAACCCTGATGGTTTTTTTTCCCCCTTTTCCTAGATTGGGGTGTTAAGGCCAACAGTGAGGTTCACCACCAACTCAGCGAAGCAGTTTCTAAATAGCTCAGTATATCACACGCTGCATTTACCCACTGAGCTAACAGCAAAGCAGATTTACTACTTTTTCCATTGACTCAATGAAGACCCCAGGACTCAAGTTATTTCAACTGGTGTCATAAGATATTGACTGAAGGGTAGAAAACATTTGGTATTAGTCAAATCAGAGTAGTGGGTGGGAAATGCTGAGTGGAATGCTCCAGCGATCAGTGTTGGGACCCCAGAACAGTTGCATTCACAGACAATATTAAATTGCGGGAGGAGGAACATTAGCAGATGAATTTAATATGGAAAAGTATAAACAGGGGAAGTCACGCTCGATCTGCAAACTTCATAGAGATCCTACATTACAACAGTGACTCCACTTCAAAAGTACTTCATTGGCGGTAAAGTGCTTTGAGACGTCCGGTGATCATGAAAGGCGCTATATAAATGCAAGTCTTTCTTTCTATATATAATGGCATAAAAACAGCTGACACTTTGCAACAAGTTGTGTAATGAGAGAGAGAACCCTGCTGTCTATCAGCACAAGGTCGTACAAGGTGAGCAGGACTTGCTTCATTGTGTTTAAACTCAGTTGCGAAAGATTTGCTGACTGTTCGCTTTTTTTTTCTGTGTTCGTCCTTCAGCCGTTGAACTGTCTGCACGTCAGCATCCAAAAATCCAGTTCAACAACCGGTGAACTCCACAACCCCCTACAGGGTCCTCGCGTCTCTCACTCGCCCTGTCAAATCCTGAGTTTTAGGGTCACAAACACTGATGGCTTGAGGCGCATTGCCACGTGATCAAGTCCACAAAAAGCCACTGAAGAATTAATTTGCACATTTTGGTTCCCTTTACTTTCCATAATTTTACAAACACAATGGGGTTGATTTTCATCGCCTTCACCTGGTGTTAACGGGACGGTAACGGTCTCAGAATGGGGGTCAGTCGTCTTACCGCACCGGCGACGCCGGCGGCACCATGTTGAAAGGGGCCTACTGCCGGGTGTCCAAAACACCTGCCTGTTTCAGCCGGTAGGCCCCTTTTAAGCTGGAAATTTGGGTCTTATGACATAAATAGGATCCCGATTGCCACTTTAGGTTGAAACCGTTGGAGCCTGCGCAGTGCAGGCTTCAATAAGTTCTACGGACGATGGAACCGAAGACGCCCGGCAAAGGTAAGTATTGAATTATTTTTGTGGGTCCTGAAGGAGCAGGGCCCTTGCAAATAATCTGGGCCGCTGCTACGCCCCGGGATTCAAGGTCGTGCCGCCCCACCCCAGCAACTTACCATCCCGGCCCAATCTTGAGGCCCCAATTAGCGCCCCACAGCTCGCCTGTTGGTTATAACTGAGGCCGGTGCCTCAAAATCGTGGCTGCCTTTTCACCACGGGTTTGGGCAATTGGCTTTAAGTCTTCCTTTAAGCAATTTTGGTCTTGCTACCGCCCCCCACTGATGTCAAAAATAGGGCGGTAGATAAACAAGAATTGCCCCTAGGGTGCCCCTAGCACCTATAGGTGGTGCTGTCAGTACAATGCTACAATGATCAGAATTCTTCTTTTTCTACTGATTTTCAGGATGTGGGCGTCGCTGGCAAGGTCGACATTTATTGCTCATCTCTAGTTGACCTTGAGAAGGTGGTGGTGGACCTTCTTATTGAACCACTGCAGTCCGTGTGGTGAAGGTACTCCTACAGTGCTGTTAATCAGGAAGTTCCCGATTATGACCCAGCGACGACGAAGGAATGACAATATATGTCCAAGTCAAGATGCTGTGTAACTTGGAGAGGAACTTGGAGGTGGTGGTATTCCCATGTACTTGCTTCCCTTGTCCTTCTAGGTGGTGGAAGTTCTGCTTAAGAAAAATTGAAAGACTTATACCAAAAGGGGGAAAAATTGGGTTGCTTTGCACCTCCCATTAGTGCCCCCGGGGGGCGCTAACAGAGCGCAAAGCTCCTAGCGCCCGGGTGCGGCGCCAAAGCCTCCTTCGAAATTCAGCGGGAGGTTAGCGGCAGCGGTTGCCAGTAGCGCCCCCGTGGCGCTGCACCTCCGGCAATGATGTCATCGCCGTGCGCAGTGCCCCGCGCGCGCCCCGGGCGCAAACTTTAATTGCGCCCCCTGACTTATCGCCGGACGATATGTCTGACAGGGTCAGGGTGACGTTTTTGCAGCCGCAGCGACGAAGTTAAAAGGCAGGTGTCAGGCGGCCATTTTATTTTGGCCGCCTGTCAGCCCCTGCCCCCTTCCCCTTTTTTATTCCGGGTTGCCGGCCACGATCGCTCAGCCCGGCACTCCTCTTGCGTGCTACTTGGTGTCAGCCATGGCTCAGTTGCTGGCATTCTCGCCTCTGAGTCAAACGGTCATGGATTCAAGTCCCACTCCAGAGACTTGAACACAAAATCTAGGCTGGCAGTACTGAGGAAGCACTGCACTGTCAGTGGTGCTGTCTTTCAGATGAGATGTCAAACCAAGGCATTGTCTGCCCTCTCAGGTGGACATAGCACTATTTCGAAGAGGAGCAGGGGAGTTCTCCTGGCCAATGTTAATCCCTCAACCAACATCACTAAAACAGATTATCTGGTCATTATCACATTGCTGTGTGTGGGAGCTTGCTGTGCGCAAATTGGCTGCCGCATTTTCCTACATTTTATCCTTCGTTGGCTGTAAAGCGCTTTAGGAATTCCTGAAGTTGTGAGAGGCGCTATATAAATGCACCTTCAAGAAAGGAAGGGAAGAATTTGGGAAAATAAATTCTTACATCAACAGAAAGAGGTAGAGTCAGAGAAACATGTTAAAACCACAACAGACTGGTGCTTCAACTCCAGACCACAAGATGAGCGATTGTAAGCAAGACACAAGCACACCTGGGGTGTCTTGTGTTACAGACCAATATTTCTCAAACTGGGAAAGTACTGAATCTCAAAGCCTGTTGCCCAAGACTCAACGACATGAATGAGCTCATTGTGTGTTGTGAAAAAGGAAAGTTTCTTGGCAATGGGTTCAATCATCTGAATGAAGTCAGATGAGGTACTCACTTTACAGTCTTGGATTAACCATAACTTCCTCCGAACTAAAGCAGTGGGGAAGACTGAAGCAATTGGTTTCAGCCCCTGCTACAAATTCCATACTCTCACCACGAACTCCATTTCCCTCCCTGTCCATGGTCTCAGACTAAACCAAACTGTTGATAGCCTCGACTAAACTTCCAAAACTATCTCCTCTCCATCACAAAGACCAGCTACTTCTCCCTCTACCAACGCCCGCATCTGTACCACTTCCGCCCATCTGCTGCTGAAACCATAATTTAATTATTCTAAAGCTTTCCTGGCTGGTCTACCATCCTGCACTTCCATAGACGTCAACTCATCCAAAACTCTGCTGGCCGTGTCTAATCCTGCACTAAGTCCCATTCGCCCATCACCCCGATCTCATTTAACTATGCTGGCTCCTGGTGCCCCAGTGTCTCAAATTCAAAATTCTCATCCTTGTATTTAAATCCCTCCAAGAACTCGCCCCACCCCATCTCTCTTACATCCCCCCCCACAAACTCTGGACGTCAGTGCATTCTCTCCTCTCCCTTCACCCCACCAATGGCAGCCATGTTTTCAGCCGCCTAAGCCTCGATTTCCCTCCTTGACCTCCTCCACCTCTCTCTTGTCCTTTAAGACCATCCTTAAAACCTACCTGTTTGACTAAGCTTTTGGTCACCCCTCCGAATATCTCTTTCTTTGGCTCTGTGTTCATTTACTTTTTCCTTCGGGTTCTGTGAAGTGCCTTGGGATGTTTTTCCACATTAAAGACACGATATAAATGCAAGTCATTGCTTTGAGATGTGCTCAGATCTAAGATACAGTAACTAGTAGTCATTACAACAAAGCTTTACTAAGGGTGGGTGAATGAGTGGAGGGCTGGTTGTCAACAACAACAACTTGCCTTTATTTAACATGGAAAAATCTCCCAAGAAACATTTGCATTTGTATAGCATCTTTCACAACCTCAGGATGTCCCAAAGTGCTTTACAGCCAATGAAATACTTTTGAAGAGTAGTCACTGTTGTAATGTAGGAAAATGCAGCAGTTATTTTGCACACAGCAAAGTTCCACAAACAGCAATCTGATAACGACCAGATAATGTTTTAGTGATGTTGGTTGAGGGATAAACATTGGCCAGGACACCAGAGAGCACTCCCCTGCTCTTCTTTGAAATAGTGGCCATGGGACCTTTCACATCCACCTGAAAGGGCAGGTGGAGCCTCGGTTTAACGTCTCATCTGAAAGACGGCACCTCCGACAGTGCAGCACTCCCTCAGTACTGCAGTGAAGTACCAGCCTCGATTCTGTGCTCAAATCTCTGGAGTAGGACTTGAACCCACGACCGTCTGACTCAGAGGCAGGAGTGCTACCACTGAGCTCAGGCTAACACCACGCAAGGCACTTCCCCGGGGGTGTTATCGGACAAATAAGACACTTGTGCCTTCTGATTCAGAGGTGCAAATACCACCAATTTTTTATTGTTGTTTTATGATCGCAGGCCAGTTATGTCCATTTTTTCCATAAAAACTCCAAATCAGCAATCTTGCATGTAAACTCTACCACTTATACCTACCTCCTGCACAAGCCAGATCTCTCCCAGTGTTTCTCTAATAGGTAAATGACAGCAGCGTGCGCTGGGAATATCACCCCATTTGCAGCCAGAACTTTGACGGGACCCCCGCGTAAACTGGCTTTCCGCTGAATGTCCCGGAGAAGTTACAGCGGCCGAGCCCGTGAGGAACTTTCCAGTGACGGTGTCTAACTTTAATAAATCTGCGTTCATGCCTTGTTGCGTTACACAGAAGCAAGCAATTAAAGAACACCGCTTGCTTTGACCTTCATTCGGGTCAATTAGCAGCAACAAATTGTATTGATATAGTGAGAGCGTGTAATGCAGAAAAAAGATGCTTCACAAAAATGCAAGGGGGAAAAGAATGGAAGTCATGTCAGAAAAGGAGATATTCAGAGAGGTGATCAAAATCTTCGTCAACGAGGTCCGTTTAAGGAAATGTCTTAAAGGGAGGTGGAGAGGCAGGGGGATTTAGCAGAGAATTCCAGAGAGTGGGATCTACATGCCAATGCTAGGGCCAAGAGAGCAGGGGATGCACAAGAGAGCAGAATCAGAGGAACAGAGAGTTCAGGGATGGGAGGGTTGTATCACTGGAGGAAGTTACAGAGAGAGGGAGGGTGAAACCACTCAGGGACTTAAACACAAGGATGAGAATTTTAAACTTGAGATGTTGATGGACTGGGAGCCAATGTAGGTCAGCGAGCACAGGGGTGATATGTGAGTGGGACTTGGAGCGGGATAGGGTCGGGGCCGCAGAGTTTTGGATGAGCTGAAGTTTATGGAGGCTGGCCAGTAGAGCATTGAGTAATCAAGTCTGGAGATGACAAAGGCAGGACTAAGGGTTCCGACAGCTAATGGGCTGAAGTTGGGGCAAACAGCAAAAAGATGGCGGGAGAATCATTTGTTGGAAGAACCTATTCATTCTGGAAACTTCTATTTGCTCCAATGAGAAAAATAAAATCAACTCATTGGAGAATTTATTTCCTCCCCATTCTCTTGGCTCCTCTCCTGCACTCTGACTTCTTGATGCGATATCTCACCCAAATGGCCATTTTTCAAATACAAGGCCGGCCAGGGAATGCCAGCAGCCCAGTCAGTCATGGGGGCATCACAACTGAGGTCAAGCCTGTCCTGACTTGATGTCCACACAGTAGAGCAGGCACCAGGAGTGGGAACTGTGGCTGATTTCTCTGTCGTCCAGCACCATTCCCGGTGAGGTCAGTTGATTCAGGCAAGGGACTGAACTGTGTGGGCTTCAATCCTGTCCCCAAGTGACAAGCAAGAACACAGGGAAATGGGAACCCTGACTGATTTTTCCCTTCACCAGCCCACTCGGGCTAATTCTGGTGCCCCTTACTGGTGGGTGGGCTGAGATCAGGACAAGCCAGGGATAGAATTTATTGTAAAGATAATAAAAGGTTAATCATTTGAGGAAAGAGTTGGGAAAGGTAAAAGATTGGAATTCAGTTTCTGAGCACATACATTGCACAACCTTTCTCTTTTTACCAGAATTAAATTGATGACATGTTTGGAAACAATAAAGCTTAAGGAGTTAAAAAAAACCCCCACCTGAATTCCCAAAATAAAGGGTTTGTTCGAATTGCAAAGTTTCTGGTAAGTTCTTATGAAACGCTCAGTAAACAGAGATCAGCGTCAGTCACCTGTGTTCCTGCCAATTGAGAGCTCTGTAAAAGGGGAGCAAGAGCGTCAAGACTTCCTCAGAGCTGCTTAGCGACAGAGTATTTCTCGCTTCCACCAGTTTTTGAACCTGTGGGACAGGATGAGGCTGCTCTTCACAGCTTTGGTCTTGGGGATTATTTGTAAGTCATTTTCGTTCTTTTAGAATAAAGTATATTTTTATTGAGTGCTCGCTTTATTTGGTGTCTTCTCACCCTGCGTGGCTCAAGTTATTATGCTTGGGATCCTGTGCAGAATTTTACCTAAAAGGGAAATGTCCGTTCATGGGGAAGGCGTTTTAATTTTTAATTATCAAGCGCCCTAGCACGGAGGGAAACTGACCTCGTCTGACCGCCTCACTGCAAATAAAAAAATTGATGATTAACAGAAAATATTTGTATTTTTTCGGTTTAAACTATGTCTGTGTACCCCAGTACAGATGCAGTGTGTGTATCTGTGTACCCCAGTACAGGTATATTTTGTGTATCTGTGTACCTCAGTACAGGTGCAGTGTGTGTATCTGTGTACCCCAGTACAGGTGCAGTGTGTGTATCTGTGTACCCCAGTGCAGGTATATTTTGTGTATCTGTGTACCTCAGTACAGGTGCAGTGTGTGTATCTGTGTACCTCAGTACAGGTGCAGTGTGTGTATCTGTGTACCCCAGTACAGGTGCAGTGTGTGTATCTGTGTACCCCAGTACAGGTGCAGTGTGTGTATCTGTGTACCCCAGTACAGGTATATTTTGTGTATCTGTGTACCTCAGTACAGGTGCAGTGTGTGTATCTGTGTACCTCAGTACAGGTGCAGTGTGTGTATCTGTGTACCTCAGTACAGGTGCAGTGTGTGTATCTGTGTACCCCAGTACAGGTGCAGTGTGTGTATCTGTGTACCCCAGTACAGGTGCAGTGTGTGTATCTGTGTACCCCAGTACAGGTGCAGTGTGTGTATCTGTGTACCCCAGTACAGGTATATTTTGTGTATCTGTGTACCCCAGTACAGGTGCAGTGTGTGTATCTGTGTACCTCAGTACAGGTGCAGTGTGTGTATCTGTGTACCTCAGTACAGGTGCAGTGTGTGTATCTGTGTACCTCAGTACAGGTGCAGTGTGTGTATCTGTGTACCCCAGTACAGGTATATTTTGTGTACATGTATATCCCAGTACAGATGCAGTTGCTCCAATGTCTAACCCACTATGCCCCCAGTTCCAACATGTAATTGCAAATTAATTGCATTTAACCATATTTTAATCAAATCATTCACATTGTAGTGATCACATTAATTACATTTTAATCACATTTGAATTGCTTTCTCGCTAGGTAACTGTATCAAGTGCCACTCACTCCTCTTTCTTTGGATGAGATGTTAACCCACGGCGCCACCTGGCGGCTCAGGTGCACATTACAGATCCCATGGCACTATTCAAAACAAAAAAGCAAGCAGGTGTTCTCCTGGTCTCTCGGCCAACATTCCTCCCTCAACCAACACCAAGAACAGATGAACTTGTCATTCATCTCATTGCTATTCGTACAATCTTGCTTTGTGCAAAAATGATTGCGACACAAGAGACCGGAGATGCTTGAGTAGAAAGGGCTAACATGCGATGTGATAGAGGTGCTGGATTCAGCTGCAGTTTTCGGGTTGGTGGTCCTGGGAGCAGAGAGGCTGAAGAATGGTTTTGTGTAACTTTTCATGGGGATCTATTCACTGGAGCAGAGACGGTTCCATGAAAATGTTAAAAGGATTCGATCGGGTAGATACGGAGAAACCATTTCCTCTGGTGGGGGAAGCAAGAACGAGGAGGACATAATCTAAAAATTAGAGCCAGGCCATTCAGGAGCGAAAGCAGGAAGCACTTTTTCACGCAAAGGGGAGCAGAAATTTGGAACTCTCTGCCCCAAAAAGGCCGTGGATGCTGGGGGGTCAATTGGAGTTTACAAGCCTGAGATGGATCGATTTTTGCTGGGTAAGGGTATCAAGGGATATGGAGCAAAGGCGGAGCAAAGGTAAATGGAGTTGAGGTACAGATCAGCCTTTTGAAAGCTCTGCCGTTTCCTAGGTAGTTGATCTCTCGGAGGGAACTTGGTGAGCAGAGCACGAGGCAGCCTGCCCACGCTCTGCCACAACTCTTGCCACCTCAAGTCAGGGAAGGTGATGGCATGGGGTGGGGTGGGGCTGAAAAGCCGACTTATAAACAATGTGGAATAAAGTGATGAAACAGAAGTCAACGTGCTCCTATTCCCCAGGTGAGGTCACTGCCTTTACTGACAGCAAGCTGCGTTGGTGCACCATGAGTGCGGAAGAACATAATAAGTGCAGCAACTGGACATCAGTCGCCTGCATCCAGGTTGCCTCCACGGAAGAGTGCATCCAGAAGATTAAGGTACACGTCACCAGCACATTTAATAACATCCCATCTTATAAAATGGGGACAGCATCGGCCAATCCCTGACTTTTCGTGCTTCACCGGGGGTGTGGGGTGGGGGGTGGGGGGGGGAGCGGAGACGGGGTTTGTGGGGGGGTGGGGGTGGAGGGGAGCGGAGATGGGGTTTGTGGGGTGGGAACAGCAAATGAGTTTGAGGCACTTACACAGGAGGGTGAATGAACCCCAGCCGGTCTCGTATAGCCCCGAACGGTAAATCAGCGAGGGGCTTTGGTCAAGGCTAAGGGAGCAAGCTCTTGCCTCCTTCTTAGCCACGGGGACTGATAGAAAGGGACATGAGAAGTATATTGGGATGTGCAGGTATATTCGGATTGTGAGGGGATAGAATTAGTTGAGTAAACCACACAGAAAACTGTTACCAAGATTGTGTTGACCCTGACACACAGTGAACCAGTAACTGAGGTTCGGAGGGAGTGTATCAAGAGCAAAGTAAACTAAGATCAAGACAGTATCACATATGTAGGGTAATGGAAAGACAGAGTAGTCTCACCTGGGATTAGATATTCCTTTCTAAATTTTATTTTATGTCAACTTTTTCTCTGATAAGTTACAACTTTTATAAATGATGTGGAGATGCCGGTGTTGGACTGGGGTGGACAAATGTGAGAAGTCGCACAACACCAGGTTATAGTCCAACAGTTTTATTTGAAATCACAAGCTTTCGGACCGCTGCTCCTTCGTCACTTCACCTGACGAAGGAGCAGCGCTCCGAAAGCTTGCGATTTCAAATAAAACTGTTGGACTATAACCTGGTGTTGTGCGACTTCTCAACTTTTATAAATACTGCTTGATTTCCATTGGTTTTGCACATGGAGAGTCTAGACCAACTGTAGCCATTCGGTGGCAGTGGGGGGTAGGTGTCAGGTGATAACTAGGCCAGGGCACGCAGATGTATTTCAGTCCTCATTTTAAAGTCAAACGCTCTGTCCTTATTTGTATATCTCTGTGTCCTTTCTGGCTTGCTCCCCTCCCCCTGTCAGCAAGGACCCAGCTGCAATGATGCTGGCGGAAGTCTACGCTCCGCTATTGATAGGGCAGTGGAGGGCCATCATGGGGGGTTTCTCAGGGGCCAGAATCCCACCAGAAGTTATTCCACGGCTGCCTCTCTCAGAGCAAGAGTCCTCAGTTGGAATCAGTGGAAGAAGATCGGCAGAGAGACACAGAGGAGTGCTCATATCACGTTCCCAAACTGAGGAGAGACCGACAGCAAGTTCAGCAGCATGTGACAAACAGGCTGAACAGGTTGCAATAAGCAGCAGGTAACCTTTAGGAGGTCGGTTTGCTAACAGAGTCTTTTGTTTTTGCAGCTGGCTGAAGCTGATGTTGTCGTTCTTCACAGTGCAAGAGTAATTGCTGCAGGGAAGTGCGGCCTGGTACCAGTCATGACCGAGTATTACAACGCAGGTAGGTATCTGGACGCCCCTGTGCTCATGAACATTAACAGTCTAGATTTTCCGCCACGTTTCGCCCGATCTTGGAGAGTGATTGGACGGACGACTGCTCCGCTAGATCCCCCCTCCCCCTCCGCAGTCGCCCAACGTTCTGCCGGCATTTCTGGCACATGTAAATGAGGCGGGGGTCCTACGTCTCATCGATATTGGGTCTGCAGCACGCCTGTATAAAACTAGCTTCTGTCAATGCCTGGAGCTACCCTGAGGGCCGAAGTCAGATCAAAGGGACAAGCTATGCACTTACTGCTCAAATCTTTAACTGCGCTTGTGCTGGTTTTTTAAACCCCCGTTGCCACCTGCTTTACCATTTGCTTTTGTGCCATTTGCTCGAAGGCTGCCCGTTACCCATCTCCCGCTTTTCGGACAGGGCACGGTGGATTTCCCATTGGAAACCCCCCCTCTCCCTTTTGCTGCTTGGAAGGAGAGCAGCAGCAGTGGAGGGGATGCCCGGCTGCGCCGTGGACACCTGGCACCCACCTGAAGGAACCCCGCACCACAGGGCCCAGGCAGAAGGGCTTCGACTTGGATTTGGCCAAGCAGCGGCGATTGTGACCCAGGCTTTGTTGACAAAGGGCGTGATCGCACAGCTGCGGCGACTGCCCATCCTGCTTCCGCCTTATGCACCGCCACGGTGGCGGCTGTGACGGTCACCGCTGCCCTTTAACCTCTACACTACAGGGTCATTTCTGGCTGCGACCTCTGTGCCATCAGCCGCGCAGCTGGGCACAAATGGACCAAGTGACTGATTAGTTGCCCTCCAAAGCCAGCAATTTCCCCAGCGTCTCCTCGGCCAAGGAGGACACTGACAGGACACTGCGCTGTTACAGAGGGGCAAGAACAAGTGCCAGTCTTGGCTCAGTTGTAGCACGCCTTGCTTCCTGCAGGCCTACGTACCCCTGCCTGTTACCAGGGGTGTATCAGGCAGGGTCTCTTGGGAAGGGTGAGGGGGTGGGGCGGGGGGGGGGGGGCAGGGTTGGAAAGCCCCTCCCTCCCTGACACAGCTCCAAAAACCAACACCACCTAACACCTGTACCCTGGGATTTTCCAGAGACGGGTTTTGGCCCATTTTCCAAACCCTCTGCTGCCAGGTCACCGGTCATTTGCTCCAAAGAGAATCAGAAGTTTTCGCCCCTCTGTCCAATCGAAGGAAATGTTAATCCTTTGTACATTCTGTGTATTTTCATCCACAGGGAATCTTGCACCCTGCAGGGATTCAGCGGCGCTTACAGAGCCATGTGAGTTTCAGAAGTTGCATTTTTATCCTAAATAGTTATAGGAATTGTAATGAAGTGTGTAGACTTGAAGCAGATACTTCAGCTGGGCTGTATCTCCACACTGGGACTGGGCTGTATCTCCACACTGGGTCTGAGTTGTATCTCCACACTGGGACTGGGCTGTATCTCCACACTGGGACCGGGCTGTATCTCCACACTGGGACTGGGCTGTATCTCCACACTGGGACTGGGCTGTATCTCCACACTGGGTCTGAGTTGTATCTCCACACTGGGACTGGGCTGTATCTCCACACTGGGACTGGGCTGTATCTCCACACTGGGACTGGGCTGTATCTCCACACTGGGTCTGAGTTGTATCTCCACACTGCGACTGGGCTGTATCTCCACACTGGGACTGGGCTGTATCTCCACACTGGGACTGGGCTGTATCTCCACACTGGGTCTGAGTTGTATCTCCACACTGGGACTGGGCTGTATCTCCACACTGGGACTGGGCTGTATCTCCACACTGGGACTGGGCTGTATCTCCACACTGGGTCTGAGTTGTATCTCCACACTGCGACTGAACTGTCCCCTTCACAGGATGGACTTCCAACATTGCAGATACTGAGGAATCTCTCCTGCCAATAGTTACTAGAGATGCCGTGAGTCTGTGGTACTGACAGTTGCAGAGTATTTTTGCAAGGTTCCACTGTCGCACGGAGCCTCAATGGAAACCAGCACAGGGATGACTGTACGCTGTCCAGCGCAGTGACTACAGGGGTGCTGATGCTTGGGTGCTCCTGGTCTCCAGGGGCTTACATCCTGTTAAAGGGAAATCGGTTGCCCTTAAAGGAGAAATCTAAAATCCCCCAAAATTGCATGAAGCAAAGTAGAGAGCCTGATGGAGCATTTCTAGAAAAGCAATGGTTACTGGGTAACCTGCTGATCAACCAACAAACACTGGAACAGCTGCATCAAATGCAGCAGCTAGAGGCAGCAAATCAGACCAGTTCAAGCTAAATTAAAAGAACCCAATGACTAGGAATTGGCTTCCCATAAAACGCCCATTCCGCAAGCTTTACTCCGAAGCTAATTTATGATATTAAATTTGTGGGTTGGCATCGGAAATAAATTACCTCGAAAGACTTGTAAAAACCTAAGTAGTTTAATTAAATGTTCTTCAGGGAAGGGAACCGGCCACCCCTAGTTGGTCTGGCCTACATGTGTTAGATCAACCGAGTAGACTCATCCAAATTATATTGGTTCGGATGCCAGTGATAATTCAAATTGTTGGTTAATTAATAATGACGGAAAGTACAAGCAACTTATACATCTATACTTACAAGTAGGATATCCATGGGAGTTGAGAGGGCAACTAACCAATCCAGGCAAGTTCTCAGCATGGAATACCAAAGAATGACTGAAAGTCAGACTATTTATACAGCTAAATGACAAAGTCAGATAACTTGGCCTGAACCTATCGATGCTGAAAATATTGTCATGCGATCTTTATGTGTTATATACTACTACACCAGTAGATGGCAATGTCACATCACGTACACGCTATTCTCACTGGAATGTGGGTGATTTCTTGAAGCTAGCACAATTATGCAGGGTTATAAACATCAAACCATACCGGATTAGTAACAATTGAAACTTGGACATGTTGGGGTAGATCTTGACTTTGTGCGATGGTGCACAATGGGCGATAGCGAATCAGCAGCCGGTTTTCCCTCTCTCCCCAGTTTTATCTCAACTGAAGCCGACGGAAGTAAAAGTCGGGAGAGAGGTAAAACCGGCTGCTGATTCGCTGTCACCCATTGTACACCATCGCACAAAGTCAAGATCTACCCCGCTGTCTCCCAACTGATGGACAATTAATGCAGCTTTTGTTCACGGCTGTTGCTGAGAAACAATTAAAAAACAAAATGGCCCGTGCTGTACCTGACCTGAGAGTACCAAAAATAGACAAATTGTTCTAGGATCATAGGAACACAGGAGTGGGCCATCCAACCCCCCGAGCCTGTTCCGCCATTCTATTAGGTCATAGCTGATCTGTATCTTAACTCCATCTACCCGCCTTCTGTAACACTTAATGCCCTTGCCGAACAAAAATCTACCAATCTCAGTTTTGAAATTTTCAATTGACCTCCAGCTTCAACAGCTTTTTGGGGGAGAGAGTTCCAGATTTCCGTTACCCTTTGTGTGAAGAAGTGCTTCCTGACATCACCCCTGAACGGCCTGGCTCTAATTTTAAGGTTGTGCCCCCTTGTTCTGGACTCCCCCCCCACCCCCACCAGAGGAAATAGTTCCTCTCTATCTACCCTGTCAAATCATCTTAAACACCTTGATTGGATCACCCTTTAATCTTTAATGCAAGCTTGGCCTATGCAGCCGGTCCTCATAATTTAACACTTGTTCTGCTCTGTTCTGTTTCGCGACTTACCTTGAAGATCACAAAGGATGCTGACCGCTGTTGTGTTTTGTCCAGATGTGTATATAGTGGCTGTCGTGAAGGATCAGACCCTGACATGGGACAACCTGAAAGGCAAGAAGGTCTGTTACACAGCTGTTAACCGAACTGGTTGGAATATCCCAATGGGGCTGCTGATTACACAGGAGAAAATCAAAAACTGCACCCTTTATAGCTGTAAGTGGATGTCCCTCTGTTTGATTGGAGTAAATGGACAACATTTGCTTTGAGTGATGTTTAAATACCTTGGAACTGGGCAGCGGTCAGTCCCAACTCATTTCCCATGAATGTCCATTGAGCAGTGTTCTGACTGTTGTAACTGTTGAAGGGGCTAATGGCCACCAGAGGGCGGAGCAGACCATTTCCTCCTCCCCTCCCCCCTCTGCCAGCCAAGCTGATCTTACCTTCCGTCAGGTAGGTAGACAGGCAAAGCTCGCAGGTTATTCATTTCCTTCAGGTTTCTTTCCCGACTGTTGATTCACGTGATTAGTGGGCTCTGCGCGTTGTTTGAGCTGCTGCCACAGCTCTGGTCTGTCTCACCACCAGCCAAACCCACTGCCAGCTCTTTCTCGAGGGGCCCGCTGCTCCCCATTACCCAGGGGGAGTGTATAACGTGAAGATGGCAGGTTATTGGGGATATAGGGTTGATGTTAAAGATAGTGAGACCAATCACGGGACCATTCCAACAAATAGAGCTCTTCACTTCTTGCTCCTACACCTCACTCTCCTTCCCTTTCCCCCTTCACCTTTGACCCCCGCCTTGTCCTTTCTCCTCTCACCCGTCTCCTGCTCCCCTTTTCCCAGCTTGTCCATTCCTTTTCCCCCGTTGCCTGTCCTTTTTTCCTCTTCTCACCTGTCGCCCTCCTCCTTTGCCTCACTCACTTCACCTCCACCTCCCTTCTCCTTCCCCTCTCCCTCTCTACTTCCCCCACCCGTTTACCCTCTCTCCACCCATTCCATTCAGTACACACGTGTGTTCCCGTTCCATTCAGTACACATGTGTGTTCCCGTTCCATTCAGTACACATGTGTGTTCCCGTTCCATTCAGTACACATGTGTGTTCCCGTTCCATTCAGTACACACGTGTGTTCCCGTTCCATTCAGTACACATGTGTGTTCCCGTTCCATTCAGTACACACGTGTGTTCCCGTTCCATTCAGTACACACGTGTGTTCCTGTTCCATTCAGTACACACGTGTGTTCCCGTTCCATTCAGTACACATGTGTGTTCCCGTTCCATTCAGTACACATGTGTGTTCCCAATCCATTCAGTACACACGTGTGTTCCCGATCCATTCAGTACACATGCCTGTTCCCGTTCCATTCAGTACACACGTGTGTTCCCGATCCATTCAGTACACACGTGTGTTCCCGTTCCATTCAGTACACACGTGTGTTCCCGTTCCATTCAGTACACACGTGTGTTCCCGTTCCATTCAGTACACACGCCTGTTCCCGATCCTGTCATGAATACCAAATGTGCCAAACTCCTGTTGCTGCTGCTGAAAACTAAACACAATTTCTATTTTCCTTTTGAATGAAGCAACGTATTTCGGCGAAAGCTGTGCCCCGGGGGCAGATCCTGGCTCCAAACTGTGCTCTCTATGTATTGGCCAGGAGAGTTCATCCGAACCCGGAAAAGACAAGTGTGCCTTTAACGACAATGAGCGATACTTCGCCTACAGTGGAGCCTTCAGGTACACAGCTTGCTTCTGAGCGTTGGCATGCAGCTGGGATCCAGTCCAGTTACAGTGAAAGCTATTTTATTCCAAGGGTGCTCGCTGCTCAACTGCTGGCTTTGTTTGTAGTGAATCCAGCTCCCCTCACACACATCTGTTCTCCTCAGCACGAAGCTGCCCTTAATTCAGCATGAAATTGGCAGCGCCACTCAGAGAGACTGCAGGATGGCATGTCACGGAAAAGTGTCACACTGGGGCAATAGGACATGCTCCTTGTGGCTGAGGCTCAGGAATTAGTACAGTGCAGAGGGAGCTTTACTCTGTATCTAACCCATGCTGTACCTGCCCTGGGAGTGTTTGATGGGACAGTGTAGAGGGAGCTTTACTCTGTATCTAACCCATGCTGTACCTGCCCTGGGAGTGTTTGATGGGACAGTGTAGAGGGAGCTTTACTCTGTATCTAACCCGTGCTGTACCTGCCCTGGGAGTGTTTGATGGGACAGTGTAGAGGGAGCTTTACTCTGTATCTAACCCGTGCTGTACCTGCCCTGGGAGTGTTTGATGGGACAGTGTAGAGGGAGCTTTACTCTGTATCTAACCCGTGCTGTACCTGCCCTGGGAGTGTTTGATGGGACAGTGTAGAGGGAGCTTTACTCTGTATCTAACCTGTGCTGTACCTGACCTGGGAGTGTTTGATGGGACAGTGTAGAGGGAGCTTTACTCTGTATCTAACCTGTGCTGTACCTGTCCTGGGAGTGTTTGAAGGGACAGTGTAGAGGGAGCTTGACTCTGTATCTAACCCGTGCTGTACCTGACCTGGGAGTGTTTGATGGGACAGTATAGAGGGAGCTTTACTCTGTATCTAACCCATGCTGTACCTGACCTAGGAGTGTTTGATGGGACAGTGTAAACGGAGCTTGACTCTGTATCTAACCTGTGCTGTACCTGACCTGGGAGTGTTTGATGGGACAGTGTAGAGGGAGCTTTACTCTGTATCTAACCCGTGCTGTACCTGCCCTGGGAGTGTTTGATGGGACAGTGTAGAGGGAGCTTTACTCTGTATCTAACCCGTGCTGTACCTGCCCTGGCAGTGTTTGATGGGACAGTGTAGAGGGAGCTTTACTCTGTATCTAACCTGTGCTGTACCTGTCCTGGGAGTGTTTGAAGGGACAGTGTAGAGGGAGCTTGACTCTGTATCTAACCCGTGCTGTACCTGACCTGGGAGTGTTTGATGGGACAGTGTAGAGGGAGCTTTACTCTGTATCTAACCCATGCTGTACCTGACCTAGGAGTGTTTGATGGGACAGTGTAAACGGAGCTTGACTCTGTATCTAACCTGTGCTGTACCTGACCTGGGAGTGTTTGATGGGACAGTGTAGAGGGAGCTTTACTCTGTATCTAACCCGTGCTGTACCTGCCCTGGGAGTGTTTGATGGGACAGTGTAGAGGGAGCTTTACTCTGTATCTAACCCGTGCTGTACCTGCCCTGGCAGTGTTTGATGGGACAGTGTAGAGGGAGCTTTACTCTGTATCTAACCCGTGCTGTACCTGCCCTGGGAGTGTTTGATGGGACAGTGTAGAGGGAGCTTTACTCTGTATCTAACCCGTGCTGTACCTGACCTGGGAGCGTTTGATGGGACAGTGTAGAGGGAGCTTTACTCTGTATCTAACTCATGCTGTACCTGACCTAGGAGTGTTTGATGGGACAGTGTAAACGGAGCTTGACTCTGTATCTAACCTGTGCTGTACCTGACCTGGGAGTGTTTGATGGGACAGTGTAGAGGAAGATTTACTCTGTATCTAACCCGTGCTGTACCTGACCTGGGAGTGTTTGATGGGACAGTGTAGAGGGAGCTTTACTCTGTATCTAACCCGTGTTGTACCTGACCTGGGAGTGTTTGATGGGACAGTGTAGAGGGAGCTTTACTCTGTATCTAACCCGTGCTGTACCTGACCTGGGAGTGTTTGATGGGACAGTGCAGAGGGAGCTTCACTCTGTATCTAACCTGTGCTGTACCTGCCCTGGGAGTGTTTGATGGGACAGTGTAGAGGGAGCTTTACTCTGTATCTAACCTGTGCTGTACCTGTCCTGGGAGTGTTTGAAGGGACAGTGTAGAGGGAGCTTGACTCTGTATCTAACCCGTGCTGTACCTGACCTGGGAGTGTTTGATGGGACAGTGTAGAGGGAGCTTTACTCTGTATCTAACCCGTGTTGTACCTGACCTGGGAGTGTTTGATGGGACAGTGTAGAGGGAGCTTTACTCTGTATCTAACCCGTGCTGTACCTGACCTGGGAGTGTTTGATGGGACAGTGTAGAGGGAGATTTACTCTGTATCTAACCCGTGCTGTACCTGACCTGGGAGTGTTTGATGGGACAGTGTAGAGGGAGCTTTACTCTGTATCTAACCCGTGCTGTACCTGCCCTGGGAGTGTTTGATGGGACAGTGTAGAGGGAGCTTCACTCTGTATCTAACCTGTGCTGTACCTGCCCTGGGAGTGTTTGATGGGACAGTGTAGAGGGAGCTTTACTCTGTATCTAACCTGTGCTGTACCTGTCCTGGGAGTGTTTGAAGGGACAGTGTAGAGGGAGCTTGACTCTGTATCTAACCCGTGCTGTACCTGACCTGGGAGTGTTTGATGGGACAGTGTAGAGGGAGCTTTACTCTGTATCTAACCCATGCTGTACCTGACCTAGGAGTGTTTGATGGGACAGTGTAAACGGAGCTTGACTCTGTATCTAACCCGTGCTGTACCTGACCTGGGAGTGTTTGATGGGACAGTGTAGAGGGAGCTTTACTCTGTATCTAACCCGTGCTGTACCTGCCCTGGGAGTGTTTGATGGGACAGTGTAGAGGGAGCTTTACTCTGTATCTAACCCGTGCTGAACCTGCCCTGGCAGTGTTTGATGGGACAGTGTAGAGGGAGCTTTACTCTGTATCTAACCTGTGCTGTACCTGTCCTGGGAGTGTTTGAAGGGACAGTGTAGAGGGAGCTTGACTCTGTATCTAACCCGTGCTGTACCTGACCTGGGAGTGTTTGATGGGACAGTGTAGAGGGAGCTTTACTCTGTATCTAACCCATGCTGTACCTGACCTAGGAGTGTTTGATGGGACAGTGTAAACGGAGCTTGACTCTGTATCTAACCTGTGCTGTACCTGACCTGGGAGTGTTTGATGGGACAGTGTAGAGGGAGCTTTACTCTGTATCTAACCCGTGCTGTACCTGCCCTGGCAGTGTTTGATGGGACAGTGTAGAGGGAGCTTTACTCTGTATCTAACCCGTGCTGTACCTGCCCTGGGAGTGTTTGATGGGACAGTGTAGAGGGAGCTTTACTCTGTATCTAACCCGTGCTGTACCTGACCTGGGAGTGTTTGATGGGACAGTGTAGAGGGAGCTTTACTCTGTATCTAACCCGTGCTGTACCTGCCCTGGGAGTGTTTGATGGGACAGTGTAGAGGAAGCTTTACTCTGTATCTAACCCGTGCTGTACCTGCCCTGGGAGTGTTTGATGGGACAGTGTAGAGGGAGCTTTACTCTGTATCTAATCTATACTGTATTGAAATGAAGCAGACCTGGGAACCTGAAATGGAAACTGTTACATTCGCCGATACTAACATCATTCAACTATAAATGTGCAAAATTTAAACAGACACAAACAAAATTGCACTGGAATCGCAGTTTAATGTAAAAACATTGAAGCTGCTGCAGCAGCATGTCCCTCCGTGCTGTGGTGTTTGTGCTGCCGATTACTATTTGGATTTTCAATGAGTTTCACTTCCCTGGATGACGAAGACTTATTTTTATATCCACAAAATTTTGTAGATCTTGACTTTTTGCAACGGGGTATAACGGGTAATAGTGAATCGGCAGCCCGTTTTACATCTTTCTCCATTTTTATTTCCATTTGGAAGTCAAAGATTGGGAGCAATGTAAAATGGGCTGTAGATTCGCTGTCACCCGTTTTAAACCATCGCAAAAAGTCAAACTCTAGCCCGATATGTCATTTGTTTTCAAAATACTTCTCTCTGACTCATCCTGGGATTCAGATGCTCGTACATTTGACAGCCCCACCTTGACCAACTGTCCGTAATATGGGCCGGCTATTGGATTGTTGGGGCTGTCACAGACACGCACGCCATGTGATCGCCCAGTGTCCAATAACACGCACGCCGTGTGATCGCCCAGTGTCCAATAACACACACGCCATGTGCTCGCCCAGTGTCCAATAACACGCACGCCGTGTGATCGCCCAGTGTCCAATAACACACACGCCATGTGATCGCCCAGTGTCCAATAACACGCACGCCGTGTGATCGCCCAGTGTCCAATAACACGCACGCCGTGTGATCGGCAAGTGTCCAAAAACACGCACGCTGTGTGATCGCCCAGTGTGCAATAACATGCACGCCGTGTGATCGCCCAGTGTCCAATAACACGCACGCCGTGTGATCGCCCAGTGTCCAATTACACGCACGCTGTGAGCTCGCCCAGTGTCCAATAACACGCACGCTGTGAGCTCGCCCAGTGTCCAATAACACACACTCCGTGTCATCGCCCAGTGTCCAATAACACGCACGCCGTGTGATCGCCCAGTGTCCAATAACACGCACGCTGTGAGCTCGCCCAGTGTCCAATAACACGCACGCCGTGTGATCGCCCAGTGTCGAATAACACGCACGGCGTGTGATCGCCCAGTGTCCAATAACACGCACGACATGTGATCGCCCAGTGTCCAATAACACACACGCCATATGATCGCCCAGTGTCCAATAACACGCACGCCGTGTGATCGCCCAGTGTCCAATAACACGCACGCCGTGTCATCGCCCAGTGTCCAATAACACGCACGCCGTGTCATCGCCCAGTGTCCAATAACACGCACGCCGTGTGATCGCCCAGTGTCCAATAACACGCACGCCGTGTCATCGCCCAGTGTCCAATAACACGCACGCGGTGAGCTCGCCCAGTGTCCAATAACACGCACGCCATGTGATCGCCCAGTGTCCAATAACACGCACGCCATGTGATCGCCCAGTGTCCAATAACACGCACGCCATGTGATCGCCCAGTGTCCAATAACACGCACGCCGTGTGATCGCCCAGTGTCCAATAACACGCACGCTGTGAGCTCGCCCAGTGTCCAATAACACGCACGCCGTGTGATCGCCCAGTGTCCAATAACACGCACACCGTGTGATCGCCCAGTGTCCAATAACACGCACGGCGTGTGATCGCCCAGTGTCCAATAACACGCACGCCGTGTGATCGCCCAGTGTCCAATAACACGCACGGCGTGTGATCGCCCAGTGTCCAATAACACGCACGCCGTGTGATCGCCCAGTGTCCAATAACACGCACGCTGTGAGCTCGCCCAGTGTCCAATAACACACACGCCGTGTGATCGCCCAGTGTCCAATAACACGCACGGCGTGTGATCGCCCAGTGTCCAATAACACGCACGCCGTGTGATCGCCCAGTGTCCAATAACACGCACGCCGTGTGATCGCCCAGTGTCCAATAACACGCACGCCGTCCGTGTGATCGCCCAGTGTCCAATAACACGCACGCCGTGAGCTCGTCCAGTGTCCAATAACACGCACGCCATGTGATCGCCCAGTGTCCAATAACACGCACGCCGTGTGATCGCCCAGTGTCCAATAACACGCACGCCATGTGATCGCCCAGTGTCCAATAACACGCACGCCGTGTGATCGCCCAGTGTCCAATAACACGCACACCGTGAGCTCGTCCAGTGTCCAATAACACGCACGCCATGTGATCGCCCAGTGTCCAATAACACGCACGCCGTGTGATCGCCCAGTGTCCAATAACACGCACGCCGTGTGATCGCCCAGTGTCCAATAACACGCACGCCGTGTGATCGCCCAGTGTCCAATAACACGCACGCCGTGTGATCGCCCAGTGTCCAATAACACGCACGCCGTGTGATCGCCCAGTGTCCAATAACACGCACGCCGTGTGATCGCCCAGTGTCCAATAACACGCACACCGTGTGATCGCCCAGTGTCCAATAACACGCACACCGTGTGATCGCCCAGTGTCCAATAACACACACGCCATGTGATCGCCCAGTGTCCAATAACACGCACACCGTGTGATCGCCCAGTGTCCAATAACACGCACGCCGTGTGATCGCCCAGTGTCCAATAACACGCACATTCCAGCAGGAGCAAGGTCCCTTTGCAGGTTTTTGCTCTCCTTGGTTCGGGGATGTTGAGGCCGATTGAAGCAGCCCACTGCCTCCATGACTGAGATCGGCTGGCTCAGGTCAAGGACTGAACATGGGACTTCCCTGCTGTGTATGGCTCAGTAACTCATTGAACCACAGTGTGATCTGGGTTTTCTTTTCGTTAGCTATATAAAATGAAGAGAGACAGTTCAGAAAAAATAAGAGTGAAATAAAATGTCAATATATTGCAGCGTTCTATCTAAATCTAACAACTGCTCTGTCTGTTTAAGAGCCAAGACACATCATTTAAAAAAATTAGTCCTCAGGATGTGGGCGTCGCTGGCAAGGCTGGCATTTATTGCCCATCCCTAGTTGCCCTGAGTTTGATATGACAAAGTGGCCTGCTGGACCACCTCAGGGGGCAGCTACAAGTCCACCACTTTGGTGTGGGACTGGAGTCACATATAGGCCGGGCCGAGTAAGGGCGGCAGGTTTCCTTCCCTAATGGACACGGTGAACCAGCTGGGTTTTTCATGACAATCTGATACCTTCTTGACTTTGAACTTTTTTGTCTGGTTTACTGGTCCAGTGACATAACCGCAACACTACCGTACCTGTCTAGAGTTGCTTCCAAACAAAAACTGTTTTATTAAATTACTGACCGGAATTTCTTTCAGGTGCCTGGCGGAGAAGGGCGATGTTACTTTCATCAAACATACAACTGTCTTTGAGAACACTGATGGTATGTGTGAGTTCCTGGTCCCACAATGTTGCCTGAACTGGCAGGGCTCTCAGTCGAAACCTAGCTCAGGCTGGGCATTGCCGATAAAGAGACAAGCTGACTGCATCTGGTGATTTAATGCATGAACCTCCTGTTGGGTTGTCCAGTTTGTTCATGTAGATTATTTTATGGAATAGTAACATTGGGTACAGGAGTAGGCCATTCAGCCCCTCATACCTCCTGCACCATTCTATTATCATGGCTGATCTGCACCTGAACTCCATTTAACCTGCCTTTGCGCCATATCCTTTAATACCTTTACCCAACAGAATTCTATCTATCTTGAAAGCTCCAATTGACTCAGCATTCACAGCCGTTTGCGGCAGAGAGCTCCAGGTTTCCACTACCCTTTGTGTGATAAAGTGCTTCCTGATTTCCCTCCTAAATGGCCTGGCTCTAATTTTAATAGTGGCCTGTAATTTGTGGTGAGCAATGAAGCAAAGACGCTGGCCCCGAGGCAAGCTTTCCACAAAGATCTCGCCATCTCTGTGGCGAGGAGTTCGGCTTTTCCGACGTGTCGTTGAAATTAGCGTAAGTTAACGGGGAATCCCCAACGCGATGCTGCTGTGACGTCAACAAGCTGTCTAAGCAGCCAATCACAATGTGGAATTCCCACAGACAGCGAACCAGGAAGTGAGTAAAGCTCCTTTGATTCTAACTTTTTAAAAAATGTTAGAGAGAGCAAAACAAAGATTGGGGCTCTCACATGGGGAAAAGGCAAACCTGAAATAAAGATGAACAAACTTTTTTTTTTTAATTACATTCTTTTAAAGGTTCTTAAAAAATTACATTTTTTATTGAAATGAATAAATTTGACACTCCACAAATTTAAAATTAGTTTTTCAGGGCTATAACATTTGTTTAGCAGTCAATACACTGTTAAAACCCCAGTTACACCTAATTTAAAGGGTCTAACTTTTAATGGGGAATTTAACAGTGGTATTACCGCTGAAGAGCCGAAGTTTTTGTCATTTTCACTGATTTCACTGATTACACTGATTGCCGGCTGGGGGCCCAGCACAGCCAGTGTCGGAGCAGCGAATGACTGACCGCAACTTCAGGATTTCCGCGTGAGGATGCGCTACATCCTGAAGTTGCGGTCAGTTTCAAAGGGGTAATAACAGAGAACGTTTGCCGTTATTACCCACTGCAAATTCCGGGCCAGTATATCTCCTTGTGCTTGATTCCCCCACCAAAGAATCATAGAATAAAATCACAGAATCATTACAGCACAGTAGGCGGCCATTCGGTCCGTCGAGCCCGTGCCGGCTCTCTGCAAGAGCACTTCAGCTAGTCCCACTCCCCCGTCCTTTCCCCGTAGCCCTGCAAATTTTTTTCCTTCAGGTACTTATCCAATTCCCTTTTGAAAGCCACGATTGAATCTGCCTCCACCACCCTTTAGGGCAGTGCTTCCAGATCATAACCACTCGCTGCGTAAAAAAGTTTTTCCTCATGTCGCCTTTGGTTCTTCTGCCAATCACCTTAAATCTGTGTCCTCTGGTTCCTGACCCTTCCACCAATGGGAACAGTTTCTCTCTATCTACTCTGTCTGGACCCCTCATGATTTTTGAACACCTCTACCAAATCTCTAGATTGCTCTTTGTCCTTTTCCATAGCTAACTTAAACCTTATGATACTATGATCACTGTTCCGTAAATGTTCCCCTACTGAAACTTGATCCACCTGACCCATCTCATTCCCCAGAACCAGATCCAGCAATGCCTCCTTCCTCGTTGGGCCGGAAATGTACTGACCAAGAAAGTTCTCCTGAACAGACTTCAGAAATTCTTCCCCCTCTCTGCCTTTTACACTATTACTATCCCAGTCTATATTAGGATCATTGAAGTCCTCCATTATCACTACTCTGTAGTTCTTGCACCTCTCTGTAATTTCCCAGCAAATTTGCTCCTCTATATCCTTCCCACTAGTTGGTGGCCTATAGAATACACCTAGTAGTGTAATGGCACCTCTATTATTTCTTAACTCTAACCAAATAGATTCTGTCCTTGACCCCTCCAGGACATCCTCTCTCTCCAGCACTGTAATATTCTCCTTAATCAATACTGCCACCCCACCTCCTTTCTTTCCTTCCCTATCTTTGCTGAACACCTTGTATCCAGGAATATTTAGTACCCTATCCTGCCCTTTTTTGAGCCAGGTCTCCGTTATCACCACCACATCATATTCCTATGTGGCTATTTGCGCCTGCAGTTCACCAACCTTATTTACCACACTTCGTGCATTTGCAAAAATGCATGGTAAACCTATCTTGGACCTTGTATTTTCTCTTAGTCTGACCCCATCTTCGCCAAGGCAATGGAAACGAAAAGCGGGCACAGTGTAAAACGGGGGTTCGATTAGCTATCGCCCATTTTGTGCTACCATCCGAGACCAGTTTGACCTGCATGAGGCGATGGAGGCCTTTATGCTGGTTGGATGAGCTAGGTGGGCTGATGAGGCCTTCCTGATCCATATCTTCTGATCTGGTACAAGTGTTTTATACAACCTTAAACTCACTCCTGTTTCAATTTATTCTCAAAAGCAAACGGTAACCTGTAAATGTTTATTATTTGCTTACTAACCATTCCTGTTGGGGTTTTGGCACAAGCACTTGGAGCCTTTTTCCTGAGTGGCTCTGTATGATGTGACAGGAAGAAGGCAATCAAACTGTGGTGTGACAGCAGACCTGGATTATAATGAGGCCAGTTGCTCTGAAGGAAAGGCTTTTAATCTGTGTGCCATTGCTGTGTATATTATAATAGATCAATGTTTCACCTTAAAGGTAAATCACAGGAGGAATGGGCTGCAGGTCTCCGGTCCAGTGATTACAGGCTGCTGTGCACAAATGGTAGTCAGGTTGCTTTGACAGAGTACAAGACCTGTAACTTGGCACAAGTACCAGCTCGAGCTGTTATGTCCCGCGCAGAGAAGAGGGATCAGGTCCTGCAGTTTTTAAAAGAGCAACAAGTGAGTATTTGGGGTTTACTTGCACTCAGTGCAAGTGTTCGGGGCTTGCCTGTACACATTGTGAATGTCTAGTGTTTGCTTGTAATCAGTGTCGGTGTTTGAGATTGACCTGTACTCAGTGCAAGTGTTTCAGATTTGTGCGGTGTTTGATGGGACAGTGTAAACGGAGCTTGACTCTGTATCTAACTCATGCTGTACCTGACCTGGGAGTGTTTGATGGGACAGTGTAGAGGGAGCTTTACTCTGTATCTAACTCATGCTGTACCTGCCCTGGGAGTGTTTGATGGGACAGTGTAAACGGAGCTTGACTCTGTATCTAACCCATGCTGTACCTGACCTGGGAGTGTTTGATGGGACAGTGTAGAGGGAGCTTTACTCTGTATCTAACCCGTGCTGTACCTGCCCTGGGAGTGTTTGATGGGACAGTGCAGAGGGAGCTTTACTCTGTATCTAACCCGTGCTGTACCTGCCCTGGGAGTGTTTGATGGGACAGTGTAGAGGGAGCTTTACTCAGTATCTAACCCGTGCTGTACCTGCCCTGGGAGTGTTTGATGGGACAGTGTAGAGGGAGCTTTACTCTGTATCTAACCCATGCTGTACTTGCCCTGGGAGTGTTTGATGGGGCAGTGTAGAGGGAGCTTTACTCTGTATCTAACCCGTGCTGTACCTGACCTGGGAGTGTTTGATGGGACAGTGTAGAGGGAGCTTTACTCTGTATCTAACCCGTGCTGTACCTGCCCTGGGAGTGTTTGATGGGACAGTGTAGAGGGAGCTTTACTCTGTATCTAACCCGTGCTGTACCTGACCTGGGAGTGTTTGATGGGACAGTGTAGAGGGAGCTTTACTCTGTATCTAACCCGTGCTGTACCTGACCTGGGAGTGTTTGATGGGACAGTGTAGAGGGAGCTTTACTCTGTATCTAACCCGTGCTGTACCTGCCCTGGGAGTGTTTGATGGGACAGTGTAGAGGGAGCTTTACTCTGTATCTAACCCGTGCTGTACCTGACCTGGGAGTGTTTGATGGGACAGTGTAGAGGGAGCTTTACTCTGTATCTAACCCGTGCTGTACCTGCCCTGGGAGTGTTTGATGGGACAGTGTAGAGGGAGCTTTACTCTGTATCTAACCCGTGCTGTACCTGACCTGGGAGTGTTTGATGGGACAGTGTAGAGGGAGCTTTACTCTGTATCTAACCCGTGCTGTACCTGACCTGGGGTATCCCTCACCTGGTGGAGCAAATAACTTACCTCGGCCCCAACTCTGAATATTGCAGTGTGGTTTATTTAAATGTGACACTGCCCAGTGATATCCATTCTCCAGCCTCAGAAAGGAGAAGTGTTTGAATGTGGCAGGCAGAGAGTTACTGAGGAAGGATACAATCCCAGACAACAATGTGGGAGTGGTGTACCGTATGGGACCCTCGAGGTTAATTCAGTGAATGTTCGATATCAATGCACATCAGTGTCTCAACACATCCTGGTGGTAGAAGGTAATCCACATGCAGACCATGGGAGTATGTTTTCTTCCACCGCCTGTAATTGGGTTGTTTCTCATTGCAGCTGAAATATGGCCGTGGTGGACCCGAGGAGGGCAGCTTCGCGATGTTCAATTCGACCAAGTTTCGCGGCAGGCACCTTTTGTTTGCAGAGTCGACTCAGTGTCTGGTTGAAGTGCCCACCACAGATTACAGAGCGTTCTTGGGCGAAAAATATGTCACAGCAATGGAAGGCCTCTACTCCTGTCTCCCTCCTGGTAAATATTACTGAAACACCCATTTCAGTTCATAACAACAGACTGCGCAAAGTAAACTGTCATGTACTAGAAGCCTGGAATCCCTGAGTGCAAGGAGAAGGGGCAGTTTCTTTCTTCTTTCACAGCCAGCGTTACTCATTAGAATAACTCAACACCTTCAGCCTTGGAAGGAAGTGAATGAGAGGGATATTATAGAGGTGAATAACAGCAGTTTGCATTTATACAGCACCTGTAACAACAACAACAACTTGTATTTATATAGCGCCTTTAACGTAGTAAAACGTCCCAAGGCGCTGCGCAGGACTATTATAAGACAAAAATTTGACATCGAGCCACATAAAGAGAAATTAGGGCAGATGAGGTAGGTTTCAAGGAGCGTCTTAAAGAAGGAAAGAGAGGTAGAGAAGCGGTGCGGTTTAAGGAGGGAATTCCAGAGCTTTCGGCCTAGGCAACAGAAGGCACGGCCACCAATGGTTGAGCGTTTATAATCAGGGATGCTCAAGAGGGCAGAATTAGAGGAGCGCAGATATCTCGGAGGGTTGTGGGGCTGGAGTAGATTACAGAGATAGGGAGGCCATGGAGGGATTTGAAAACAAGGATGAGAATTTTGAAATCTAGGCGTTGCTTAACCGGGAGCCAATGTAGGTCAGCGAGCACAGGAGTGATGGGTGAACGGGACTTGGTGCGAGTTAGGACACAGGCAGCCGAGTTTTGGATCACCTCAAGTTTACGTTGGTTAGAAAGTGGGAGGCCAGCCAAGAGTGCGTTGGAATAGTCAAGTCTAGAGGTAACAAAGGCATGGATGAGGGTTTCAGCAGCAGATGAGCTGAGGCAGGGGCGGAGACGGGCGATGTTACGGAGGTGGAAATAGGCGGTCTTTGTTATGCTGCGGATATGTGGTCGGAAACTCATTTCAGGGCCAAATATGACACCAAGGTTGCGAACAGTGTGGTTCAGCCCCAGACAGATGTTAGGGAGAGGGATGGAGTCAGTGGCTAGGGAACGGAGTTTGTGGCGGGAACCGAAAACAATGGCTTCGGTCTTCCCAATATTTAATTGGAGAAAATTCCTGCTCATCCAGAACTGGATGTCGGACAAGCAGTCTGACAATTTAGACACCGTGGAGGGGTCGAGAGAAGTGGTGGTGAGGTAGAGCTGGGTGTCGTCAGCGTACATGTGGAAACTGACGCTGTGTTTTCGAATGATGTCGCCAAAGGGCAGCATGTAGATGTGAAATAGGAGGGGGCCAAGGATAGATTCTTGGGGGACACCAGAGGTAACGAAACGGGAGCGGGAAAAGAAGCCGTTGCAGGTGATTCTCTGGCTACGATTAGATAGATAAGAATGGAACCAGGCACGTAGAGTCCCACCCAGCTGGACGACGGTGGAGAGGCGTTGAAGGAGGATGGAGTGGTCAACCATGTCAAAGGCTGCAGACAAGTCGAGAAGACGAGGAGGGATAGTTTACCTTTGTCACAGTCACAAAGGATGTTATTTCTGACTTTGATGAGAGCCGTTTCGGTACTGTGGCTGGGGCAGAAACTTGATTGGAGGGATTCAAACATGGAGTTGCGGGAATGATGGGCACAGATTTGGGAGGCGACAACACGTTCAAGGACTTTGGAGAGGAAAGGGAGGTTGGAGATGGGGCGGTAGTTTGCAAGGATGGTGGGGTCAAGGGTTGGTTTTTTGAGGAGAGGGGTGATGATGGCAGATTTGAGGGAGAGGGGGACAGTACCTGAGGAGAGAGAACCGTTAACAATATCAGCTAACATGGGAGCCAGAAAAGGAAGTTAGGTGGTCAGCAGTTTGGTGGGAATAGGGTCAAGGGAGCAGGAAGTGGGTCTCATGGACAAGATGAGCGCAGAGAGGTCATGAGGAGAGATCGGAGAGAAACTGGAGAAAGATGTGAGTTCAGGGCTAGGGCAGGGGGGAACCTTAGAGGAAGTTTGGCCCGTGGGCTAGGGGAAGGAAGGGAAGTGGCAGAGGCAGCTGAACGGATGGTCTCAATCTTAGAGACAAAGAAGTCCATGAGCTCCTCACGCTTGTCGGAGGTGAGGCTGGAGGAGACAGGGGAGAGGGGTTTAAGAAGATGGTTAACAATAGAGAATAGGAGCCGGGGTTTATATTTACATTCCAGAATGATTCTGCTTTACGTGGTCCAGCCAGATCTGGCGGTGAATGGCTAAACCAGTTGTCCGCCATATCCGTTCAAGTCTGCGTCCCTTGAATTTAAGGGAGCGAAGATGAGGGTCATACCAGGGTGAACAGCCAGGGTGAGAGAGGGTAATTGTTTTAAGAGGGACTAGGGCATCAAAGGTGGTGGTGAGGGTGTGTTTGAGCAGATCGGTAGCTGCAGAAATGTCGTGGTGAATGGAGGGTCAAAGGCTGGACAGTTGGGATTTCGTAAGTGCAGTTGTAAGAGAGTTGGGAGAGAGTTTTTCCAGGGGCGGACACATAGGCCACGAGAGATGGCAAGATCGAGGGGGTGGCCGTGAATATGGGTTGGGGAGTTTACATGGAGGGAGAGATTAACAGAGGATAGGAGGCTAGTGAACTCAGAGGAGAGAGAGCTTGATGAATTGAGATGGAGGTTGAAATCACCAAGGATGAGAGGCTGCAAAGGCTGAGGGAGGAAATCAGTGAAAATATCTCGGTAATAAAATTTTTATGGTACTTGGGTGGGCGGTAGAGAACGAGAATTTTAAATGAGGTGAGGAGGTGGAATAAGGTGAGATGCTCAAAGGAGGAGAAAGTGCCGGAGGAGTAGGGGGACAGACCCAGGTGTGATTTGGTGATGAGAGCCACACCTCCACCATGGCGGTCTAGGCGGGCAAGTGGTGGAAGGTATAGCCAAGCAGGGAGGCTTCATATAAGGGGAAGGTGTCATCACCCCTCAGCCAGGTTTCCGTCAGGGCCATGATGTCGATGCAATCATCCACGATAAGCTCATTGATGGCAAGGGCCTTGTTCACAAGTGAACGGATATTCTGGAGGGAGATGCAGAGAGGGTCGGTGATGGCTGACCCACTGCCAGCGTCCACAGGGTCAGCGCTGGGGGGGATGAGTTGGATGGGGAGGAGATTGGCAAGATTAGCCCCCAACGGGCCGCTGGGCGGGAAGGTCGGCGAGAGAGTAGGATGGGGCAGTTGGGGGTTGCTGCTCGTAAGGCGGCAGCGACGAGTGCCTCGATGGGCCCTTCGTAGGATGCCAAGAGAGGCACAGAGGGAAGCTGTGAGCTTATCTAAGAGGGAGTCAAGCCTGGGATGGCAGCAGGAGAATAGGAAGGTCGAAGAGTAATGAAGGATTGGGGCAGGGATTTGGGAGGGCAGAGTATCCGAGAGAGATGAAAGGAGGCATGATGACAGGAGAGCGCGGTTAGGGAGGGATAGAGAGAAAATTCTATCTGTAATGTAGAAAAAGACCCAAGGTGCTTCACAGAGGCTTAATGACAGAAACAGACGCCAAGCTAAAGAAATAGATTGAAAGATGGTGACCAGAAGCTTGGTCACAGAGCTGGGCTTTAAGGTGGGCTTTAAAGGAGGTGAGGTAGTGGAAAGGTGGAGGAGGTTAGGGAGGAAATTCCAGAGCACGGAGCTTCGGCACGGCCACCAGTGATGAGGCAAACGGGGGGAGTTGGAGGAACGCCGAGTTCTCGGAGGGTTGTAGGGCTAGAGGAGGTTACAGAGATCAGGAGGGGTGACGCCATGAAGGGTTTAAAATATAAGAATGTGAATTTTAATTTGGAGGTGTTGAGGGACCGAGAGCAAATAAATGTATATTAGCAAGGAGAGGGGTGATGGGTGAGCAGGACCCGGTGCAGATGTGAAAGGACAGTGTCTGACCCACTGTACCACCCAGTCCCAGAGTGTGAAAGGACAGTGTCTGACCCACTGTACCACCCAGTCCCAGAGTGTGAAAGGACAGTGTCTGACCCACTGTACCACCCAATCCCAGAGTGTGAAAGGACAGTGTCTGACCCACTGTACTACCCAGTCCCAGAGTGTGAAAGGACAGTGTCTGACCCACTGTACCACCCAGTCCCAGAGTGTGAAAGGACAGTGTCTGACCCACTGTACTACCCAGTCCCAGAGTGTGAAAGGACAGTGTCTGACCCACTGTACCGCCCAGTCCCAGAGTGTGAAAGGACAGTGTCTGACCCACTGTACCACCCAATCCCAGAGTGTGAAAGGACAGTGTCTGACCCACTGTACCACCCAGTCCCAGAGTGTGAAAGGACAGTGTCTGACCCACTGTACCACCCAGTCCCAGAGTGTGAAAGGACAGTGTCTGACCCACTGTACCACCCAGTCCCAGAGTGTGAAAGGACAGTGTCTGACCCACTGTACCACCCAGTCCCAGAGTGTGAAAGGACAGTGTCTGACCCACTGTACCACCCAGTCCCAGAGTGTGAAAGGACAGTGTCTGACCCACTGTACCACCCAGTCCCAGAGTGTGAAAGGACAGTGTCTGACCCACTGTACCATCCAGTCCCAGAGTGTGAAAGGACAGTGTCTGACCCACTGTACCACCCAGTCCCAGAGTGTGAAAGGACAGTGTCTGACCCACTGTACCACCCAGTCCCAGAGTGTGAAAGGACAGTGTCTGACCCACTGTACCATCCAGTCCCAGAGTGTGAAAGGACAGTGTCTGACCCACTGTACCACCCAGTCCCAGAGTGTGAAAGGACAGTGTCTGACCCACTGTACACCCAGTCCCAGAGTGTGAAAGGACAGTGTCTGACCCACTGTACCACCCAGTCCCAGAGTGTGAAAGGACAGTGTCTGACCCACTGTACCGCCCAGTCCCAGAGTGTGAAAGGACAGTGTCTGACCCACTGTACCACCCAGTCCCAGAGTGTGAAAGGACAGTGTCTGACCCACTGTACCATCCAGTCCCAGAGTATGAAAGGACAGTGTCTGACCCACTGTATCACCCAGTCCCAGAGTGTGAAAGGACAGTGTCTGACCCACTGTACCACCCAGTCCCAGAGTGTGAAAGGACAGTGTCTGACCCACTGTACACCCAGTCCCAGAGTGTGAAAGGACAGTGTCTGACCCACTGTACCGCCCAGTCCCAGAGTATGAAAGGACAGTGTCTGACCCACTGTACCGCCCAGTCCCAGAGTGTGAAAGGACAGTGTCTGACCCACTGTACCGCCCAGTCCCAGAGTATGAAAGGACAGTGTCTGACCCACTGTATCACCCAGTCCCAGAGTGTGAAAGGACAGTGTCTGACCCACTGTACCGCCCAGTCCCAGAGCGTGAAAGGACAGTGTCTGACCCACTGTACCGCCCAGTCCCAGAGTGTGAAAGGACAGTGTCAGACCCCATTTACCCTCAACCACTACTTTAAAAAATGCTGCAAAAACACAGTGAGTGAATGGTGGAATGGGTTAGTGTGTCATGAACACTGTTTCCATCTGAGGAACATAGGAACAGATGGAGGCCATTCAGGCCCTTGAGCCTGCTCCGCCATTCAATTAGATCATGGCTGATCTGTATCTTAACGTCATTTACCCGTCTTGGTTCCGTAACCCTTAATATCCTTATCTAATACAAACCAATCAATCTCAGTGTTGAAATTTTCAATTGCCCTAACCTTAACAGCTTTTGTGGAAACAGAGTTCCAGATTTCCACTCCCTTCCTGATGAGGGGGTGGGGTGGCCATGAATCGTTTGACACAGTTTACATCTTCCTGTTGGGGGGGGTGGTGACATAGATGGTGGAAGGCCATGGAAAGAAAGAATTATATTGAGGCCGAGTTTAGCTCTGCACTTGTCAACCTGTGAATTTCCCTCTATAATAATGAAAGAGTGAAAACCACAAATTGACGAGCACAGTAACGGAAACACCAGAAGGACCAATAATTGCTGTCTCATTGAAAATCTTCTTTCATTGCAGAGATCATTGATGAGTGCCGGGTCCCACATTGAGTCGGCCTCGATTTCCGCACTGACCACCCAGTGATTCCCAATGCAGCGTGGGCTGTCATGCCCCACTATCTCCGTTTGATATCAGCCTCGAAACAACAATATCCTCTCTGCCTGAATTGTTTGTATATTCTGCTTCCCTGTATCACCAATTAAACTCTACCCCCGTCAGTAATATCAGTCGACTCATTTTGTAACTGTGAAGTTCAGCGACTGTGGGAAGGTACACAGCCAGTAACACCAGGCGGAAGGGGACTTTGTTGATCCATATTCAGTGCTATACCCTGCGTTCAAATCAGCCTAGACTTATAAGATGAAATCTCCTCTGGGTCACAGCTGTTGTGTTCAGACCGAGTCACATTCCTGTACCTTTAAACTGCTTCAGTAAAAAACCCAGCAAAACACACATGGAGAAACCCCCTCACGTATTGACACCTTGTTGCACATATAGGCCTAGAAATTCGAACCTTTAGCGCCGGCCATTGAGGCCGGTAATGAAGGAAAATGGCGGCCACCTCGCTTCCGCCCACTTCCGACGCGGAACGCAGCAGCCGCCATATTGGGCGAGTCGGCAGCGCTGCCATTGCCTGTGCTCGCCGCAAGTATTTTAATTACCAGGAGCGTGTCATCAGTCGGCATGCAACGTCAAATTGACGCACGCTCATCGATTTTGGACGTCGCCGCTCCTCTCCAACGCACGCCCCCGTGCACGCAGCCGTTGACCACGCGTAGAGCCGGGAGAAGGCGGCGATGAGCTATAAACCGCACAGTAAACAGCCGCTGAGATAACGATGGGGAGCTCAGACAATGTAATTGGAGTGAAAACTGCTTCCAATGAGATGCATCAAATCTCCCCCCTGCTCAGTCAAACATTACAGGTGGTAAATACTTTTAAACAAAGCTGTACTGTATGTACTATAGTTGTAAGAATCTCAGGAAAAAAAATCAAAGCTGCATTTCCTTAAATTTTATAAATTGGGTTTTCGAGTTTAGGAACTGATAAAATAATATGCAAAGTTTTGAAGTCTGTTTTTAAAAGGCCGAGAATTAAGGAAAATTTAACACCATATTCTCACCGAGCGTTCTTCAAAAGTCTGTTGTTAAAAATCTAATTGAACTTCTTCTGCACGATTTACACCAGTAAACACGTGACCAAGAGATTCGTGTTTGCCTTTGTTTTAAATTTATTTCAATTGATTTCTCACGCAGCTGTTTAACGGCAGCTGTGCCCCAGCCTTTCGCTGTTAATCGGGGACTGTCCGAGAACACTGCGCCAATCCTTTGGACCTGACCTTCGACCTCCTGCTGATGTTACCGCTGGAAAGGAAAGAGCGCGTTGCACCGGAGCTTCGGCACTCCGCCCATTTGAATCAGCAGCAGCACCAGAATACCGGCGCGGCCCCGCGCTCTTATTGCGGGCGGCCGTTAACCTCGGTCCGCGGTGGCACTGCCCGTTTTTCGGGCTTAATCGAATTTCTGGGCCACACTTTCTGCACCCAGTCTCCAGTGTACAAGCATTTATAACCTTTGAGTTAACAGGACGATAATACCTGTTGATTAAAGTATTCGGGCCTCAATATTTCCCCTTATGCATTAGTGCTTGTGAATTTGTAAATGTGTCCTTTTTGAACAAATTTGATGGAAAGAGGGAAATACTGGGCAATGTGGACAGAGACACTGGGGGAACGTTAACCCCTCAGGATGGGCGTGGAGGGAGTTAAAAATTCAAAAATGGGAAACCCGCTCCCAATGCGCCCACTTCCGGATTTAACGGAGGCAGGTTAGGGGGCAGGCGACTGACCTGCTCGCCAGAGGCGGGTCCCTGACTTAAATATTTTAATGAGGCAGTGTGCCTCAGATTTCAGCTGTGTATTAAAGCTAATGGCTGCGGGCTCAGGAAACCTGGCAGCTGAAGGGAGGCGAGAAGGTCTGGATCCAGCAGGTAAGTGCTTTTATAGTGCTGCTTGTGGGTCAGGAGGAGCAGCAGTGCTCCCCCCCGGCCCCTCATGCAAACCTGTTACCCACTCCCCACTAATGGGATCCCTCCCCCAGCTCTGCGCCACTCCCCCCCCGCACTCCCTCCGCTCCCAAACAGACCCAGCCCCCCGAAAAGACCCAGCGCGCCCCCCCCCCTAAACAGACCCAGCCCCACCAAATACACCCAGCTCCCCAAACAAGCCCAACAAATTTCAGTGCGATTCCCATATTTCTGATTTTACTCCAGTGTATTACTTCGATGTGTGATGTGAGCTGTTGGCTTGTTTCTGTGAGTATCAGTGCCCAGCTATGTTCTGTAACTTAGCTGTTTTCAGCCTGTTTATAAACACATGGTTAAGACACCTTTGTTGCTGTGGAGTAACAGTCAAGATCCACATGGAAATATAAGGAGTGACATTACTAGTAAAGAGGATATTAGATTGTTGCCCCCATGCTGCAGGCAATCAGCCCATGGGGCCTGATCTGGAAACAATGTTCTTGTGAACTTTACTTACTTTTAATGATTGAAGTGTGTAATGAGTTTTATTTCTAGTATAAGATAATAAACATAGGAATATAGGAACAGGAGTAGGCCATTTAGCCCCTCGAGCCTGTTCCACCATTCAATGAGATCATGGCTGATCTGCGACCTAATTCCATATACCTGCCTTTGGCCCATATCCCTAAATACCTTTGGTTAACAAAAAGCTATCAATCTCAGATTTAAAATTAACAATTGATCTAGCATCAATTGCCATTTGCGGAAGAGAGTTCCAAACTTTTACCACCCTTTGTGTGTAGAAATGTTTCCTAATTTCACTCCTGAAAGGTCTGGCTCTAATTTTTAGACTATGCCCCCTGGTCCTCGAATCCCCAACCAGCGAAAATAGTTTCTCTCTCTCTACCTTATCTGTTCCCCTTAATATCTTGAAAAGTTCGATACAATCACCCCTTAACCTTCTAAATTCCAGGGAATACAACCCTAGTTTGTGTAATCTCTCCTTTTAATTTAACCCTTGATGTCCGGGTATCATTCTGGTAAACCTGCGCTGCACTCCCTCCAAAGCCAATATATCCTTCCTAAGGTGTGGTGCCCAGAACTGCTCACAGTACACCAGGTGTGATCTAACCAGGGCTTTGTATAGCTGCAGCATAACTTCTACCCCCTTGTATTCTAGTCCTCTACATATAAGGCCAGCATTCCATTAGCCTTTTTGATTATTTTCTGTACCTGTTCATGACATTTTAATGATCTGTGTACCTGGACCTCCAAGTCTCTTTGGACCCCCACTGTTTTTAGTTTTTCACCATTTGGAAAGTACCCTGTTCTATCCTTTTTAGGCCCAAAGTGGATGACCTCACACTTACCTACATTGAAATTCATTTTTCGCAGTTTTGCCCATTCACTTAATCTATTAATATTTCTTTGCAATTTTATGCTTCCATCTACACTGCTTACAAAGCCATCTATCTTTGTGTCATTGGCAAACTTGGATATGTGGCTTTCTATCCCATCATCTAAGTTGTTAATAAATACGATGAATAGTTGAGACCCAACACCAAAATCTGCGGATTGTCACATCCTGTCAATTTGAGTACCTGCCCATTATCCCTATTCTCTGTCTCCTGCCGCTCAGCCAATTTCCTAACCAGGTCATTAATTTGCTTTTAATTCCATGAGCTTCAACCTTAGTTAACAGTCTCTTACATGGGACTTTATCAAATGCCTTCTGCAAGTCCAAATAAATAACATCCATAGACATTCCCCTGTCCACTACTTTAGTCACCTCTTCAAAAAATCCGATCAGGTTCGTCAGGCATGACTACCCTTTACAAATCCATGCTGGCTCTCTTTGATCAGCTGAAAATTTTCAAGGTGTTCAGTCACTCTATCTTTAATTATAAACTCTAGTAATTTCCCGACAACAGATGTTAGGCTAACTGGTCTATAATTCCCTGGTTTCTCTCTCTCAGCATTCTTAAATAGCGGAGTGACATGCACAATTTTCCAATCTAAGGAATGGTTCCCGAATCAATAAAACTTTGGAAGATTATAGTTAGGGCATCTGCAATGTTCTCACCTACTTCCTATAAAACCCTGGGATGGAAACCATCTGGCCCTGGGGATTTGTCACTCTTTAGTGCCATTATTTTCTTCATTACTGTTATTTTGCTTGCGTTACTTTTGGTGAGTCTCTGTCCCTGATTCAATATTAGTTTCCTTGGGATGTCCGGCATGCTATCCTCTTCCTCTACTGTAAATAGAGGGAGGGAGAAAGGAATAGAAAGTTATGTTGATAGCATGAGATGAAGGAGGTGGGAAGAGGCTCGTGTGGAGCATAAACGGCGGCATAGACCAGTTGCGCCGATTGGCCTGTTTCAGTGCTGTAAATTCGATGTAAATTGTATCGAAGTCTATAGGACTACATATATTTTAATTTTTGATATAACGCTAAGTCTCCCAGGAAAAACTAGACTTGGTTTGAAAAGCAGAAATAGAGCAGGCTCCAAATTGCCAAAAAATACAGAAAACTTCTGGGGTAATAAGCCTCAGAACCCCTTAGAAAATATACCCCACACCTTCTGACCTCTCCCTCCCCTTCAGTCATTTCTAAGATCACCATTGCTGCAAGCTGTGTCTTTAAGTGTCTGAGGATTTCTCACCTACAATAAATGCCATTGAATGTTGGACGTTCCACCTGCTTTATGTTATGAGCTGTCTGTGTCCAACTGCACACTCAGGGCAATCCCACACTGTCACTGCACACTCAGGGCAATCCCACACTGTCACTGCACCCACAGAGCAATCCCACACTGTCACTGCACGCACAGAGCAATCCCACACTGTCAATGCACCCACAGAGCAATCCCACACTGTCACTGCACGCACAGAGCAATCCCACACTGTCACTGCACCCTCAGGGCAATCCCACACTGTCACTGCACCCACAGAGCAATCCCACACTGTCGCTGCACCCACAGAGCAATCCCACACTGTCACTGCACCCTCAGGGCAATACCACACTGTCACTGCACCCACAGAGCAATCCCAAACTGTCACTGCACCCACAGAGCAATCTCACACTGTCACTGGATGCACAGGGCAATCCCACGTTGTCACTGCACGCACAGAGCAATCCCACACTGTCACGGCACGCACAGAACAATCTCACACTGTCACTGCATGCACAGAGCAATCCCACACTGTCACTGCATGCACAGAGCAATCCCACACTGTCACTGCATGCACAGGGCAATCCCACACTGTCACTGCACGCACAGAGCAATCCCACACTGTCACTGCACCCAGAGACCAATCTCGCATTGTCACTGCACGCACAGAGCAATCCCACACTGTCACTGCACCCAGAGACCAATCTCGCATTGTCACTGCACGCACAGAGCAATCCCACACTGTCACTGCACCCTCAGAGCAATCCCACACTGTCACTGCACCCTCAGAGCAATCCCACACTGTCACTGCACCCTCAGAGCAATCCCACACTGTCACTGCACGCACAGAGCAATCCCACACTGTCACTGCACCCTCAGGGCAATCCCACACTGTCACTGCACCCTCAGAGCAATCCCACACTGTCACTGCACCCAGAGAGCAATCCCACACTGTCACTGCACGCACAGAGCAATCCCACACTGTCACTGCACCCTTAGAGCAATCCCACACTGTCACTGCACACACAGAGCAATCCTACACTGTCACTGCACCCTCAGGGCAATCCCACACCTTCATGGATCCTAAGAAATCATCAAAGTTGTACTGGGGTGGGTCAGGTATGAGTGAAGGTGTTGGTCAGTATGACCTCTCCATCTATTCACTAAAGGAGTGGGGGGCGGATCAGATCAAAGCTCTGCAGTCCTGCCACATCTAGTCGTGAATAGTGGTGGACCATTAAACAACTAATGGGAGGAGGAGGCTCCATGAATATCCCCATCCTCAATGATGGTGAAGCCCAGCATGTGAGTGCAAAAGACAAGGCTGAAGCATTTGCAACCATCTTCAGCCAGAAGTGCCGAGTGGATGATCCATATCGGCCTACTCCCGAGGTCCCCACCATCACAGAAGCCAGTCTTCAGCCAATTCGATTCACTCCACGTGATATCAAGAAACGGCTGAGCGCACTGGATACAGCAAAGGCTATGGGCCCCGACAACATCCCAGCTATCGTGCTGAAGACTTGTGCTCCAGAACTAGCCGTGCCTCTAGCCAAGCTGTTCCAGTACAGCTACAACGCTGGCATCTATCCGACAATGTGGAAAACTGCCCAGGTATGTCCTGTCCACAAAAAGCAGGACAAATCCAATCCGGCCAATTACCGCCCCATCAGTCTACTCTAAATCATCAGCAAAGTGATGGAAGGTGCCGTCGACAGTGCTATCAAGCGGCACTTACTCACCAATAACCTGCTCACTGATGCCCAGTTTGGGTTCCACCAAGACCACTCTGCTCCAGACCTCATTACAGCCTTGGTCCAAACATGGACAAAGGAGCTAAATTCCAGATTGAGGTGAGAATGACTGCCCTTGACATCAAGGCAGCATTTGACCAAGTGTGGCATGAAGGAGCCCTAGTAAAACTGAAGTCAATGGGAATCAGGGGGAAATCTCTCCACTGGCTGGAGTCATACCTAACACAAAGGAAGATGGTTGTGGTTGTTGGAGGCCAATCATCACAGCCCCAGGACATCGCTGTAGGAGTTCCTCAGGGCAGTGTCCTAGGCCCAACCATCTTCAGCTGCTTCATCAATGACCTTCCCTCCAACATAAGGTCAGAAATGGGGATGTTCGCTGATGACTACACAGTGTTCAGTGCCATTCACAACTCCTCAGATAATGAAGCAGTCCATGCCCGCATGCAACAAGACCTGGATGACGTTTAGGCTTGGGCCGATAAGTGGCAGGTAACATTCGCGCCACAGAATGCCAGGCAATGACTATCTCCAACAAGCGAGAGTTTGACCAGCACCCCTTGACATTCAATGGCATTATCATCACCGAATCCCCCACTATCAACATCCTGGGGGTCACCATTGACCAGAAACTTAACTGGACCAGCCACATAAATACTGTGGCAACAAGAGCAGGTCAGAGGCTAGGTATTCTGCGGCGAGTGTCTCACCTCCTGACTCCCCAAAGCCTTTCCACCATCTACAAGGCACAAGTCAGGAGTGTGATGGAATACTCTCCACTTACCTGGATGAGTACAGCTCCAACAACACTCAAGAAGCTCGACACCATCCAGGAAAAAGCAGCCCGCTTGATTGGCACCCCATCCACCACCTTAAACATTCATTCCCTCCACCACCGGCGTACCGTGGCTGCAGTGTGTACCATCTACAAGATGCACTGCAGCAATGCGCCAAGGCTTCTTCGGCAGCATCCCCCAAACCCGCGACCTCTTCCACCTAGATGGACAAGGGCAGCAGGTGCATGGGAACACCACCACCTCCAAGTTCCCCTCCAAGTCACACACCATCCTGACTTAGTATATCGCCGTTCCTTCATCGTCGCTGGGTCAAAATCCTAGAACTCCCTACCTAACAGCACTGTGGGAGGACCTTCACCACACGGACTGCAGCGGTTCCAGAAGGCAGCTCACCACTACCTTCTCAAGGGCAATTAGGGATGGGCAATAAATGCTGGCCTTGCCAGCGATGCCTTCATCACATAAAAATCCTCTCTGGCTTCAGGTGTGGTGCCGGAGGACTGGAGGACTGCTAATGTGGTACCCTTGTTTAAAAAGGGAGAAAAGGATAGACCGAGTAATTACAGGCCAGTCAGCCTAACCTCGGTGGTGGAAAAATTATTGGAAAGAGTTCTGAAGGACAGGATAAATCTTCATTTAGAAAGACACAGATTAATCAAGCATAGTCAGCACGGATTTGTTAAGGGAAGGTCGTGTCTCACAAACTTGATTGAATTCTTTGAGGAGGTAACAAGGATGGTAGATGAGGGTAGTGCATTTGATGTAGTGTATAGGGACTTTAGCAAGGCTTTTGATAAAGTTCCACATGGCAGACTGGTCACGAAGTTAAAAGCCCATGTGATCCAGGGCAAAGTGTCAAGTTGGATTCAAAACTGGCTCAGAGACAGGAAGCAGAGGGTAATAGTTGATGGGTGTTTTTGTGACTGGAAGGCTGTTTCCACTGGGGTTCCACAGGGCTCAGTACTAGGTCCCTTGCTTTTTGTGGTATATATCAATGATCTTGACTTGAATATAGGGGGTATGATTAAGAAGTTTGCAGATGATACTAAAATCGGCTGTGTGGTGTGAAGAAGGAAGCTGTAGACTGCAGGAAGATATCAATAAATTGGTCAGGTGGGCAGAACAGTGGCAAATGGAATTCAATCCGGAGAAGTGTGAGGTAATGCATTTGGGGAGGGCTAACAAGGAAAGGGAATACACATTAAATGGTAGGACACTGAGTAGTGTAGAGGAACAAAGGGATCTTGGAGTGCATGTCCACAGATCCCTGAAGATAGCAGGCCAAGTAGATAAGGTAGTTAAGAAGGCATACGGAATGCTTGCCTTTATTAGCCGTGGCATAGAATACAAGAGCAGGGGGGTTATGTTTCAACTGTATAAAACACTAGTTAGGCCTCAGCTAGAGTACTGCGTGCAGTTCTGGTCACCACATTACAGGAAAGATGTGATTGCACTAGAGAGGGTACAGAGGAGATTTACAAGGATGTTGCCGGGAGTAGAGAATCTTAGCTATGAGGAAAGACTGGATAGGCTGGGTTTGTTTTCCTTGGGTCAGAGGAGGCTGAGGGGAGACCTTATTGAGGTGTATAAAATTATGAGGGGCCTAGATAAAGTGGATAGAAAGGACCTATTTCCCTTAGCAGAGAGGTCAAAAACCAGGGGTCACAGATTTAAAGTAATTGGTGGAAGGTTTAGAGGGGATTTGAGGGGAAATTTATTCACCCAGAGGGTTGTGGGGGTCTGGAACTCACTGCCTGAAAGGGTGGTAGAGGCAGGAACCCTAACCACATTTAAAAAATGAGAAGTCGCACAACACCAGGTTATAGTCCAACAGATTTATTTAATTTTACAAGCTTTCGGAGCTATCGCTCCTTCGTCAGGTAAGTTAGCAATGAGAGAATCTCCCAGAATTCACAATTTAAACCCAGACAAAATCTATTCACATTATTCGCTACAACAAAGAGCACAGCCAAGACAATGAGATGTGTCCCAGGGGGTCCAGCGTGTCAAACCACCTGCTGGCTGCATATCCTGTCAATTTGTGTTCTTGTGTTTTTAAAAAAAAACAAAAAAAAAAAACAAAAAAAAAAAAAACACCTGGGAAGACCGGCCATGATGTCAAGTCACGTTCTGTATCGTGACATGAACCCGATATCGCGATTGAGGCCATCCTCATGAGTGCGGAACTTGGCTATCAGTTTCTGCTCTATGATTTTGCGCTGTCGTGTATCTCGAAGGCCGCCTTGGAGAACGCTTACCCGCAGATCCGAGGCTGAATGCCCCTGGCTGCTGAAGTGTTCCCCGACTGGGAGGCAACCCTCCTGCCTGGCGATTGTTGCGCGGTGTCCGTTCATACGTTGTCTCAGTGTCTGCATGGTCTCGCCGATGTACCATGCTCTGGAGCATCCTTTACTGCAACGTATCAGGTAGACAACGTTGGCCGAGTCACATGAGTATGTACCGTGTACCTGGTGGGTAGTGTCCTCACGTGTAATGATGGTATCTGTGTCCATGATTTGGCATGTCTTGCAGAGGTTGCCGTGGCAGGGTTGTGTGGTGTCTTGGTTGCTGTTCTCCTGAAAGATGGGTAATCTGCTGCGAACGATGGTACTTTTGAGGTTAGGCGGCTGCTTGAAGGCGAGTAGTGGAGGCGTGGGGATGGCCTTAGCAAGGTGTTCGTCGTCATCGATGACATGTTGAAGGCTGCGAAGAACATGGCGTAGTTTTTCCGCTCCGGGGAAGTACTGGACGACGTAGGGTACTCTGTTGGTTGTGTCCCGTGTTCGTCTTCTGAGGAGGTCTATGCGGTTTTTCGCTGTGGCCCGTCGGAACTGTCGATCGACGAGTCGAGCGTCATATCCCGTTCTTACGAGAGCGTCTTTCAGTGTCCGTAGGTGTCCATCGCGTTCCTCCTCGTCTGAGCAGATCCTGTGTATTCGCAGGGCTTGTCCATAGGGGATGGCTTCTTTAACGTGGTTAGGGTGGAAACTTGGCTATCAGTTTCTGCTCTATGATTTTGCGCTGTCGTGTATCTCGAAGGCCGCCTTGGAGAACGCTTACCCGCAGATCCGAGGCTGAATGCCCCTGGCTGCTGAAGTGTTCCCCGACTGGGAGGCAACCCTCCTGCCTGGCGATTGTTGCGCGGTGTCCGTTCATACGTTGTCTCAGTGTCTGCATGGTCTCGCCGATGTACCATGCTCTGGAGCATCCTTTACTGCAACGTATCAGGTAGACAACGTTGGCCGAGTCACATGAGTATGTACCGTGTACCTGGTGGGTAGTGTCCTCACGTGTAATGATGGTATCTGTGTCCATGATTTGGCATGTCTTGCAGAGGTTGCCGTGGCAGGGTTGTGTGGTGTCTTGGTTGCTGTTCTCCTGAAAGATGGGTAATCTGCTGCGAACGATGGTACTTTTGAGGTTAGGCGGCTGCTTGAAGGCGAGTAGTGGAGGCGTGGGGATGGCCTTAGCAAGGTGTTCGTCGTCATCGATGACATGTTGAAGGCTGCGAAGAACATGGCGTAGTTTTTCCGCTCCGGGGAAGTACTGGACGACGTAGGGTACTCTGTTGGTTGTGTCCCGTGTTCGTCTTCTGAGGAGGTCTATGCGGTTTTTCGCTGTGGCCCGTCGGAACTGTCGATCGACGAGTCGAGCGTCATATCCCGTTCTTACGAGAGCGTCTTTCAGTGTCCGTAGGTGTCCATCGCGTTCCTCCTCGTCTGAGCAGATCCTGTGTATTCGCAGGGCTTGTCCATAGGGGATGGCTTCTTTAACGGGCCACAGCGAAAAACCGCATAGACCTCCTCAGAAGACGAACACGGGACACAACCAACAGAGTACCCTACGTCGTCCAGTACTTCCCCGGAGCGGAAAAACTACGCCATGTTCTTCGCAGCCTTCAACATGTCATCGATGACGACGAACACCTTGCTAAGGCCATCCCCACGCCTCCACTACTCGCCTTCAAGCAGCCGCCTAACCTCAAAAGTACCATCGTTCGCAGCAGATTACCCATCTTTCAGGAGAACAGCAACCAAGACACCACACAACCCTGCCACGGCAACCTCTGCAAGACATGCCAAATCATGGACACAGATACCATCATTACACGTGAGGACACTACCCACCAGGTACACGGTACATACTCATGTGACTCGGCCAACGTTGTCTACCTGATACGTTGCAGTAAAGGATGCTCCAGAGCATGGTACATCGGCGAGACCATGCAGACACTGAGACAACGTATGAACGGACACCGTGCAACAATCGCCAGGCAGGAGGGTTGCCTCCCAGTCGGGGAACACTTCAGCAGCCAGGGGCATTCAGCCTCGGATCTGCGGGTAAGCGTTCTCCAAGGCGGCCTTCGAGATACACGACAGCGCAAAATCATAGAGCAGAAACTGATAGCCAAGTTCCGCACTCATGAGGATGGCCTCAATCGCGATATCGGGTTCATGTCACGATACAGAACGTGACTTGACATCATGGCCGGTCTTCCCAGGTGTTTTTTTTGGTTTTTTTTTTTTAAAAAAAAACACAAGAACACAAATTGACAGGATATGCAGCCAGCAGGTGGTTTGACACGCTGGACCCCCTGGGACACATCTCATTGTCTTGGCTGTGCTCTTTGTTGTAGCGAATAATGTGAATAGATTTTGTCTGGGTTTAAATTGTGAATTCTGGGAGATTCTCTCATTGCTAACTTACCTGACGAAGGAGCGATAGCTCCGAAAGCTTGTAAAATTAAATAAATCTGTTGGACTATAACCTGGTGTTGTGCGACTTCTCATTTTTGTCCACCCCAGTCCAACGCCGGCATCTCCACATCATCACATTTAAAAAGTACTTGGATGTGCACTTGGGATGCTCTAACCTGCAGGGCTACGGACCAAGAGTTGGGAAGTGGGATTAGGCTGGATAGCTCTTTGTTGGCCGGCGCGGACACGATGGGCCGAAATGGCCTCCTTCCGTGCTGTAACTTTCTATGATTCTATGAAAAAACGAATTAAAAAAAACAATGAGGCTGCTGCAATTCAGAGGTGGCCACCAGGTGGTGCCAAACACCCATGCAGGGAATCACCTGGATGCAATGTGCTGCTCCAACTGTGGAGTCAGTTTTATTTTCATCAAGGTCAGGCTTGTTGAGTTACTGAGAGCGAAGTTACTAAGCAACAGTGGATTTTAGTGCTTTAATGTTTAGTCTTACCAAGGAGATTTATTGACACGGGACAAAGGGTTGTGAATCTTTGGAATTCTCTGCCCGAAGGAGCTGTAGATGCTGAGTCGTTGAGTATATTCAAGGCTGAGTTAGACAGATTTTTGGACTCCAGGGGAATCAAGCGATATGGAGATATTCTACAACATGCGATATTCCATCACACCCCTGACTTGTGCCTTGTAGATGGTGGAAAGGCTTTGGGGAGTCAGGAGGTGAGACACTCGCCGCAGAATACCCAGCCTCTGACCTGCTCTTGTGGCCACAGTATTTATGTGGCTGGTCCAGTTAAGTTTCTGGTTAATGGTGACCCCCAGGATGAAGATGCTGGGAGACTCAGCAATGTTAATGCCATTGAATGTCAAGGGGAGGTGGTTAGACTCTCTCTTGTTGGGGATGGTCATTGCCTCGCACTTGCGTGGCACGAATGTTATTTGCCACTTATCAGCCCAAGCCTGGTTATTGTCCAGGTCTTGCTGCATGTGTGCACAGACTGCCTCATTATCTGAGGAGTTGTGAATGGCACTGAACACTGTGCAGTCATCAGCAAACATCCCCACTTCTAACCTTATGGTGATGGGAAGGTCATTGATGAACCAACTGGAGATGTTTGGGCCTACGACACTGCCCTGAGGAACTCCTGCAGCGATGTCCTGGGGCTGAGATAATTGGCCTCCAACAACCACAACCATCTTCCTTTGTGCTAGGTATGACTCCAGCCAGTGGAGAGTTTCCCCCCTGATTCCCATTGACTTCAGTTTTACTGGGGCTCCTTGATGCCACACTCGGTCAAACATGAGTTCCCATTGGTATAGGAGTTAGTAGGAGCTGAGATCTCATGTGTATAAGGGGCTGAGATCTCGTGTGTATAAGGGGCTGAGATCTTGTGTATAGGAGCTGAGATGTCTCATTTTGGATACAGGGTGAGACCTCACGTTGTGGTACAGGAGTTAGGATCTCATGAATTAGACCTTGAGAGCAAAGAAAGGCCCATAGATTGTTACTGAGGTGTCACGGGGAAAGAGTTGCCAGAATAAATGACTAGTGGTGGTTAATAGGATGACCTCATCCAGCTCCAAATGCGCTGTTTCTGAGCCCCAATGAACAGCATGAACGAGAGCTGGAAGGAGTTGGTATGTTGGTATATCGTCCTATTTTGACAAGTAGTGGGCAAAAAGCAAAATAAAAACTTTGGGCAGTAGGTCAATGGAACCGACCTCTTTGTTAACCAATGTTACCACATTCTCAGCTGGAAATCAGAAAGCTTGCCAGACTGGTAAAAAAAATACCGACCCCAAAATTAAACTAGTGACTGGTGGTGGAAGCACTGCTGCTAATGGGAAGATCGACTCCCTGGATTCAAAATTTGTAATCCTTACTGATAATGAACTATTGTGGTGTTGAATGAGGCCGAGAAGCAGAGTATTCCACTATCTTCCACGTTCTATAACTAAAGGTCGACCCTTGATGAGCCAGGTTTTGCAACCAGTGAGTGCAAGGGGGGATCAGCACTGAGAATAAGCAGCACACACGCAGTTAGTGCAAGGGGGGATCAGCACTGAGAATAAGCAGCACACACGCAGTGAGTGCAAGGGGGGATCAGCACTGAGAATAAGCAGCACACACGCAGTTAGTGCAAGGGGGGATCAGCACTGAGAATAAGCAGCACACACGCAGTTAGTGCAAGGGGGGATCAGCACTGAGAATAAGCAGCACACACGCAGTGAGTTCTGACGAAGGGTCCCCGACTCGAAACCTTTTTGGACTCTGTTTCTCTCTCCTCGATGCTGCCTGACCTGCTGAGTGTTTCCAGCATTTTCTGTCGTTATTGTACACAAGCATAGGTGTCTAATAATGGAGCAAACCTGCACCAGAAAGAAGCAAACTTCAGCCACTGTAATCAGTGGTTATTATTGCATTAAGTATGGTTCCACTGCAGTCCTTCAAAAGGAAGCGAGATGAGTTCCTGAAGGCTGTGGGTTGTGGGTACGCTTCAGACACTTGAGCACATAATGCGAGGCTGGCAGTGCTGAGGGAGTGCTGCACTGTCGGCGGTGCCGTCTTTCAGATGAGACGTCTGCCCTCTCAGGTGAACGTAAAAGATCCCACGGCACTATTCGAAAAAGAGCAGGGGAGTTCTAATGGTGCCCTGACCAACAGTTATCCCTCAACCAACACCTCAAAACTGATCATCTAGTCATTTATCTCATTGCAACATTTGTGGGATCTTGCTGTACGCAATTCGGCTGCCGCATTTCCTACATTACAACAGTGACTACACTTCAAAAATACTGTCAAACGCTTTGGGACGTCCTGAGGTTGAAAAAGGCGTTGTATGAATGCAAATCTTTCTTTTTTCTTGTTCTGAAAGTAATGGACATACAGAGTTATCGAAGGTAGGTTAGAGGTAGCTGGGATTATTGGTAAGTGTCACTGCCGTCTCCTGGAGCCTGTTTGATTACCTTCAGAGAAGAATTTCCCAGAGTTTCTCCCCTCTAAATTGGTCGACGGCTTTTTGTTCCCTCTGTTTTTCTGTCTCTCCCAGGGGAAAGTGAGTGAGTGAGTGCCCGGCGGGTGAGTCGATTGAGACACCGCCGTATCTGGCTGGGACAGGCTGGATGGACTCAGTGCGCTATTTCTGACCTTTTTCATCTGTTTATGTGTTACCAACTGACTTGCAAGAGGCAGGACACTCTCGACTCCCAGCGGAGCTACAGGAAAACTATCCAACTGATATCTTACTGGAGAACATCCTGTGCCAGACTGGTCAAATAAGCCAAATGGTTGGAGAAGTTGGCTCACCAGTCAGCCCGGCGACCAAGGTCAACTCTTGCAGACATCTCCTCCACCTTGAGGTTTTTAGAGCTGTATCATCTGTACTCCTTAGTGAAGAGCAGTCCAATATAAATAGCCAAGAACAGCACCATGTCCTATGTATGTTGTCTGAGTGGGATTGTTACTGAACCGGAAATAGCCATTATCATAGGGGTTAGGGGACCTGTGTTGTGAAATGATTTCCATTGGGTCATGTGGTGCTTTGCAGTTTGTTGCAGACTTGTTGACATGAATCTTGTCATTCATGACTTATGACATAAAACTGGGCGGCCTGCTGGTGGCGCTGTCCAGGGAGAGTATAAATACTCGGGCATGGGCCCAGCTTGCTCAGGACATTCCTCAACAGGAACTAGTGAAGGACACAACTAGATCTCCATGTTGAAAAACAGTTGATTAAAGCTTTGTTTAAAACTTAGACCAAGTGCCTAGTAGTTTTCTTACGTCACTTGTGTTCTCTTCAGTTATTTATACTGTACATTGTTCTTTGCTCTCTGGCTTCTTATACTGCCGTGTTTGTGATTTGTGCTTCCAAGCCAGTCGGAGAGCTGTTGTCCAGCCTTAATCCTTGGATGCAGCAATTGGCCCAACTCACTCAAATGAAGAAACCAGCCCTGTATTTCCTTGCGGCCTGAGGCACAATGGGTGGGGGTGTGGTGGTGGGGGGGTGGATGTTGGGGGCAGGTGAGTTTAAAGCAGGTGAGAGAGGCCGAGCACGGGGAGCAAAATCGGGCAGAACCTGCAGATACCAGATCTCGGCCCAGAAGGGAATCTGTGGCCAGTCTCCGATGGGACCTGGAATGTCGTCAGCCCCCATGGAAGACCCCTGGTGTCATCAGGAGGCGAGGACTGTTTCCACTGCTGGAATTCCTGGGGCTTCCACCTCCAGCCATTGGGACACTGGGAATCAGCCAGCACCCTGGTCACGTTGATGTCCACCAGGGTCACCAGGCCGGGAACATTACAAAACCCAACTGGTTCCACTAATGTCCTTCAGTGAAGGAAACCAGCGGTCCTTACCCGGTCTGGCCTGTATTTGACTCCAGTCCCACGCCAACGTTGCTGACTCTGAAGTGGCCTGGAAAACCATTCAGTTTCAGGGCAAGTAAGGATGGGCAATAAATGCTGGCCTTGCCGGTGACGGCCACATCCTGAGAAGAAAAGAAAAGACCCTGAAATAGGCTCAGCCACATTTTTTCGACTGGCCCCTCTTAGGGGGTGGCAGGGGACAATTGCTTGCAGATCTGCACCTGTTGGAGGTGAGGGGGCTGTCACCTGCCTCTTCCAATGTGACTGCCCAGCGCCGCACTCCTCCCTCCATTCTTTAGTGGCCGCTCAAGATGCATCTGGACCGCCTGCTGAAAATATTTAAAGCAGGTGACCCGGCCCTGACCCAGGTACTGCGGCGGGGTCAGGAGCTGAGGTCAGGAGGAGGACGCTTACGCCCAGGACAGCGAGACCCAGGATTTTGGGGCCCGACCAGTTCAAGTGAAGCACCGCTCTGGGACTCAGCTCACGAGCCCTGATTGTAACCCGGGGAGGGAGGGAGGGAGGTGTGCAGGGGCCGGGGTGGCTGGGAAGACCCCCCGCTCCATGACAGCGGCCAGCATGAGGCCATTTTAACTCCCGGGCTTCGTTTAAATGATCCGAGGCTGACTCACGCCCGAACCCGGCGGGAATGACGAGGAGGCCGGCGGGCGGGAGCGGGATTCCGGGCCAACAGGAGGGGGTGGAATAATTGCCCCGAGTTCATGCACCTGATCACTACCCTCGTGACACCTGTCGGATGTGGGGTGGAGACAAAGTTGGGCTCAGGCCTAATGCCCCTCACAATCGAAACGCCTGCCGGCAAATCACTGTTGAGGCTCCTTCACGACGAGCGGCCATTTAGGTGAAGCAGTGGCGTGACCTTAGGGCGTGCACTCTGCCCAGTCAGAGGAGTCCTTTCATGAAAGGAGAGCCGGAGAGAAAACAAATCCATTGCATATGAAGCATATTGATTCTTTTCTGGGAGATGTGATAAGCCATTACGTAAATACAAGCCTTTCTTTTGTTTTCACAGGGTGTTATTGGAAGTGGCACATCACCCAGAGCAGCAGTTGCGACCGTCAACCTTCACAACAGCTCACGAGTCGGAGCAGGATTCCAGGGAGCTCTGACTGTGACATCCCTGAACCACATGTCCTGGCTGGCTATGGACTGCCGGGACCACCAGTTTGGAGCACCTGAGCCCAGCTCACTTCCGACTGTGATACAGGACCGTTGTGTGACCATGCTGGGCTGGGTTGGAGTGCAGTGCATTATTAACACGATATCCACTCCCTCCTGCATCCTCTGCTCCTGGGCAGGCCCAGCTTACGCTGGCGACAGCTATATTTGGACCAGCTGGCTCCAATCTCACCTCCTCTAGTCTCAGGGAAATTTCTCGTGCATCCAAGTGATGAGAATGTGGAACTCGCTACCACATGGAGTGGTTGAGGGAAATAGCACAGATGAATTTAAGGGGAAGCTGGATAAACACATGGAGGAGAAAGGAATAGAAGGATAGGTTGAGCGGGTGAGATGAAGTAAGGTGGGAGGAGGCTGGTGTGGAGCACAAACACCGGCATAGACCAGTTGGGCCGAATGGTCTGTTCCTGTGATGTAAGATTCGATGTAATTCTATGTAACATGGTTTTCTGTTGGTTCCGAGTGTGGGTTTTGGGAGGATTCCTGATGGGTGCATCCTTCGGGAATCTAAAGTTGCTCCTTGGAAGATCTGTCTTTTGCGAAGTGGCCCTGTGGAGTTTCTCTGGACTGCAGTTTATGTCCTTCCCTTTATTTTGCCTCCTGGCTGGTTTATGCACGTTGAACAATTGCTGTCCTTTGTGTTTGGGGATTCAGGCCCTCCTCTCCCTCCCTGGTGTCTGATTTTCCCATCGGCACACTGCCTGCGCCATGCTCCATGTCCAAGAACTCACGGGGAAAATCTGCTCCCTCATCTTCCTGGGCTCTTTGTCAGAAAGCAGCCAGTTCTGGTGATGCAGTGCCCTCACGACAAGCATTGTCGGTGCTGGTAGTGTTCCACTTTGGTGCTTGGATTGTCTTTACCAGTTGGGCATTCAATCGAGGCTCCGCGGCAGGAGGGCGCAGTCGGAAGATTTATAAGAACATAAGAAATAGGAGCAGGAGTCGGCCATGCGGCCCCTCGAGCCTGCTCCGCCATTCAATAAGATCATGGCTGATCATCGACCTCAACTCCACTTTCCCGCCCAACCCCCATATCCCTTGATTCCCCATGAGTCCAATAATCTATCTATCTCAGCCTTGAATATACGCAAAGACTCAGCATTCACAGCTCTCTGGGGCAGAGAATTCCAAAGATTCACAACCCTCTGAGTGAAGAAATTCCTCCTCATCTCGGTCTTAAATGGCCTACCCCTTATCCTGAGACTATTGCCCCCTAGTTCTAGATACTCCAGCCAGGGGAAACAACCTCTCAGCATCTACCCTGTCAATCCCCTTCAGAATCTTGTAGGTTTCAATGAGATCACCTCTCATTCTTCTAAACTCCAGAGAGTATACACAATCTCTCATCATAGGACAGCCCTCTCATCCCAGGAATCAATCTAGTGAACCTTTGTTGCACCGCCTCCAAGGCAAGTATATCCTTCCTTAGATATGGAGACCAAAACTGTGCACAGTACTCCAGGTGTGGTCTCACCAAGGCCCTGTACAATTGTAGCAAGACTTCCTTACTCATATACTCCAACCCCCTTGCAATAAAGGCCAACTTTATACTTTGGTGTCAACACTGACGAGTTGGTGATCAAATATAGGAGGGAGTAACACAGGGTACAGCTCTCCCCAGGTTGCTGTAGGTCAGGTTACATGCAGGATAAAACTAACTGTACACGAGCTGACACTGAGGTACGAGAGAGCAGGAGAGTACCAGATGGGACTGAATCGTTCCCTTTACCCAGTGCGTACTTTACAGGATCGGACTCCGAGATGCACACAAGCTGTACAGTACCAGACAGGACTGAATCATTCTTTTTAACCCAGGTGCACTGTACACATGCAGGAGCTGAAACCGAGACACGCTCGAGCTACACAGTACTGGATGGGAATGAAGTGTTCCTTTTATCTGGAACAGAAAAATGACAAGAAACGGTATTGGTGAGGACTGTGGCTGTTACAGAGTTAAGTTCTGTAGTTTGAAGTAGGTGTGGAATGAGAGGCAGCCTGTTGTTGTCTGGCAAGGCTGAGGCGGGAACCTGAGCATCAGCTTGACAGAAGATCAGATATTTACACAGGGAAACGCCACAAGAGTCAGAGAGAAGCAGAGAGAAAGCTTTACATGTTCAGCCGAAGGAAATGGGAGGCAGAATATACCAGGGCTGCACATTCACCTGAGGATAAGCGACCAGACGGTCATCAGCTGGACTTCAGGGAGCAGCTCACCATCACCTCAGAGAGAAGGCTGATTCTCAAAGCAAGTCTCCTTCCAGATTTCATTGTTGAAAATGATGAGGAATGTGTTTATTTGTCTGGACTGAGTTTGCAATCAGAGCGCCTTTCCAAAGCTCTTCTTCAAGGTAGTGGGGGATCAGGTCTCTCTCTGACGTTTTATCTAAAGACACAGTCAGACCTGGCCCACAAATAGTGAGTGAGGCACAAGCGACCCCTACCTATAGGAAAACAAGTAACACCAAAGAGAGGTCATTTTCCTTGGAAGACAACTTCATTCTTCTTTTTACGAGTTTATTCAAGGACGTAGCCTGTGGATCAAAAGTAACAGCATGTAGAGGAAAACCTTCGAATGTGAGGTTCAACCGAAAGTGAGTCTTGGACTTCTCAGTGTAGGAACCTGCACTCCCTGGTGTAAACTGGATCTACAGCCTCCAATTCAGAGGCAGCAAAACATACCGAATCCATACTCGGGGGGGAAAGAAAAAACTTCAATTCACAATATTTTATGTATGTTTATATTTGTCTTGCTGTGGACACTAGCGCACACGGAGACAAATGGCGGCCTCACTCGCAGTGCTCCTGACCGTTACGTTGTGTGTCGACTTTGTGTTGTTTAAGCTGGTGCAGTCTGAACGGAGTGTTGTGAGAACCATGGGGAGAAAAACTCTGCCAACCGAGAAAGGTCTGGACCAAATAATAAACGTACCAGACGGTCAACAGGTAAGTGAAGCCGCAGGTGGGTGACAGTGCAAGTGAGCGAGTGTGCAGGTGGGTGAGCGTGCAAGTGAGTGAACGCACAGGTAGGCAAGTGTGCAAGTGAGAAAATGCACTGGTGGGCGAGCGTGCAAGTGAGAAAATGCCCTGGTGAGCGAGCGTGCAAGTGAGTAAACGCACAGCTGGGCGAGCGTGCAAGTCCCAATGTTATGAGTTAGGCGCTGTTCTTTGAAATGTTCTATCTTCCTGCTTTTTAAAAGATGTGGATCTTTTTAGCATCTGAATAGCATAACAGAATTGTATTTCCGAGCAGTGAGTTACAGACTGGCATGTAATTGAGGTATTCAGATTGTTTAGAGATAAAATAACTCCCTGGGAGTGAGTTACAGGTTGGAAATAAGCAAAGGGTCTGTATCGTTTATATATAGAATACTGGATATCCAGGGTGCAGATGGTTTATATATAAAATAGCAGGCAGCCTGGGAGTGAGTTACAGGCTGGAATCTAGTCGAGGGTTTTGTATGGTTTATATATAGAATAACAGGCACCCTGGGAGTCAGTTACAGGCTGGAAATATGCAAAGGGTTTGTATGGTTTATATATAGAATAATGGTTAGAGAAAGTGAGTTACAGGTTGGAATCTAATCACGGGTTCAAATGGTTTATATATAGAGTAATGGATATCCAGGAGTGAGTTACTGACTGGAATCTAATCGAGGGGTTCGGGTGGTTTATATATAGAATAATGGATACCTGGGAGTGAGGTACAGGCTGGATGCTAGTCGAAAGGTTCCTAAGCTGTTAGTTGAGCTTTGCCTTTCTGTTTCTCTTGCACTCTTTCGTTTTTGCTGTTTGCCTGTCACACTCTTTTATTTGCTTCCAGATCTTTTTGTCATTCCGCCTCCTCTTTCTGTAAGTCTGTCTTGCTCTCTGTCTCCCCTCTCTTCTGTAGGACGTGTTCTCCCCAGTTTGCCCTTGTACTGCCCCTGTAGGCCTTTTGCTCCCCATAGGCTTCTAACAGATGTTCTTTTACTGATTTGCTCAGTTTATATCATTTACTTTTTTTTAAAGCCCACAAATGTAGGGAAATGGCAGCCGAGGTATTGGAGGCAAGTGGGGAGACGTAAGGGCCAGGGTCATGGGGGGTTTGGCTTTGGCAGTGAGGTAGAGGCTGGGAAAGGAGGGGAAATTCAAAGGTCAGGGCTGGAGGAGAGCAGAGCTGGGGGCCAGAGACATAGATACTGCTCAGGAGATACCGCAATAAGAATTGCTGAGAAAGAAAGCAGCATTAGGTTGGAAGGAGATAAGAAGATGGGAAATACCTTACAGCTGAAAGAGAAAGAGAAGAAAGGGATCTTTTTTGGGGGAGCGGAAGGAATGAGTGAAAGCTCAGCCTGTGCGGGAGCATAGTTATTAGTGTGGTTGAGACCAGGTAGAATGGGAGGCCTGTGGCTGAGGCCATGGGGTGTATGAGGCGCCAAACTGAGGCTCCTACTGAACTGGAGGCCCGAGAAAGTGAGGCTATTTGATGGGGTTCAGATGGTATACACATAGAGTTATGGATACCCGGCAATGAGCTACAGGCTGGGATCTAAATGAAGGGCTTGGGTGGTTTAGGTAGAGAATAATGGATACCTGGCACTGAGTTACAGGCTGGGATCTAATCAGTGAAAAACGAAAAAGAGACAATAAAGATGTGGAGACTGAGGGGTAAAGTCACTGATGTTTGTAAACTGGTGAGTTGTTTTGTCTAGCAAGCTCACGAAAACCTGGTGAGAATCTTACCCAACGCCTGTTGGAGATGGGACTGTCCGGCCCTGGGCGTTGGTGATATCATTGTGTGCCAAGAAAGCTCAGTGATGATGAACATGATACCAAGCTTCAGTCTGATATCACTCCATTGCCACAGCACGCGATACATTCCACAACCTTCAAACGGCACCACTGCCTACTTAAAGGGGCAGTGCGAAACCACAACACGCGATACATTCCAGAACCTTCAAACGGCACCACTGCCTACTTAAAGGGGCAGTGCGAAACCACAGCACGCGATACATTCCAGAACCTTCAAACGGCACTTCTGCCTCCTTAAAGGGAAACACTTTAGGGCAGATAGGACGGAAGTAAAGAAGACAGAAATTAAGGAAAGAATAAGGAAGATATAGAAGGGAAAAAAGTTCCCAAGAGTTGGAATGGATCAGGCAGAGTGCTTATATGTAAAGCATTAGTCTGGGAACCAGGGGCAATAATTAGAATTTTTAAAAATTAGTTTATGGGATGTGGGCGTCGCTGGCAAGGCCAGCATTTATTGCCCATCCCTAATTGCCTTTGAGAAGGTGGTGCTGAGCCGCCTTCTTGAACCGCTGCAGTCCATGTGGTGAAGGTACTCCCACAGTGCTGTTAGGGAGGGAGTTCCAGGATTTTGACCCAGCGACGATGTAGGAACGGTGATATACTTCTAAGACAGGATGGTGTGTGACTTGGAGGGGAACTTGGAGGTGGTGGTGTTCCCATGCGCCTGCTGCCCTTGTCCTTCTAGGTGGAAAAGGTCGCGGGTTTGGGAGGTGCTGCCGAAGAAGCCTTGGTGAGTTGCTGCAGTGTATCTTGTAGATGGTACACACTGCAGCCACGGTGTGCCGGTGGTGGAGGAAGTGAATGTTTAAGGTGGTGGATGGGGTGCTAATCAAATGGGCTGCTTTGTCCTGGATGGTGTCGAGCTTCTTGAGTGTTGTTGGAGCTGCACTCATCCAGGCAAGTGGAGAGTATTCCATCACACTCCTTACTTGTGCCTTGTAGATGGTGGAAAGGCTTTGGGGAGTCAGGAGGTGAGACACTTGCCGCAGAATACCTAGCCTCTGACCTGCTCTTGTTGCCACAGTATTTATGTGGCTGGTCCAGTTAAGTTTCTGGTCAATGGTGACCCCCAGGATGTTGATGGTGGGGGATTTGGCGATGATAATGCCGTTGAATGTCAAGGGGAGGTGGTTAGACTCTTGCTTGTTGGAGATAGTCATTGCCTGGCATTTCCTAGGTGCGAATGCTACCTGCCACTTATCAGCCCAAGCCTGAACGCCGTCCAGGTCTTGTTGCATGCGGGCATGGACTGCTTCATTATCTGAGGCGTTGTGAATGGAGGGACATGAGGTTGTAGCTTTAATGGAAACTTCAGCAGGGTGAAATTGGAAATTAAATGTGACGGCTATAACATTTTCAGGAGAGATAGAAAGAGAAGAAAAGGAATAAGCGGCCTTCTTAATTGAAGACATGAATGCAACCATCGAAAGGAAAGTTCTCATTGATGGCTACGGTCAGACAGCGTCTGACTTGAGTTAAGAAATAATGAGGGATCTGTTTCCACATTGGGAGTACATTATGACATTGAATAGTTGGAAAGAAAATGAGGGTGAGACTTGAAGGAAATAAGAGAGGTTTGCAGCAGTGAGAGAGATGTAATTATGGGGGACTTTAATTATCCTAAGGTCGACTGGGTTAAGACAAAAGTTGTCCAAATGGGAAGCAATTCTTAGAATACATCCCTCAGGACTGTTTCCTTAATTAGTACATTGTATCACCAACAAGGAAGGATGCAGTGCTGGATCAGTTCTGGGTAGAGGCAGGCCAAGTAAGTGACCGAAAAATAGCAGAACACTTGCTTTATAGTGACCATAGCCTGATTAAGTTCACATTGAAAAGTTACAAAAATGGAGTCCAAGGTAAAGGTGTTGGACTGGAAATGGGCTAACTTTAATGGGGTGAACCTTGCCCAGATTAATTGGTTAGAAAAGTGCAGATAAAATAGTGGACCCGTTGTAGGAGATATATGAAATGGGTTAAGATACAGACTAAATACATTCTGACTAAGAGAATAAGAGGCTCCGTGGGGCAATATAAATGTTGGAGAAAAAATGAGGTTTAAAAATGAGGCACGTGATAAATATAGAGGGGATAATACAGAAAAAAATGTAAGAAATATAAAAGGCATACAAGGTAAAGAAATTAGAGATTATGGATATACTTTAAGTCCATTAAATCAGTGAACGCTTAAAAAGGCATGGGCTAAGATGGGATTTATAAAGGACAGGTCTTGATTGACTAATTTAATTACATTTTGCAAAGAAGTCAGAGGTCATAGATAAAGGGAATGTGGTGGATGTTGTAGGTATAGATTTCCATTAGTCATGTGATAAACACCATATAAACGACTTATTACCAAAACTGATACTTGGTATTGAAGGGAATATATTCACGTGGATAGAGAGATAGTGGGAGAAGATCAAGCACCATCATCACTGAGTCCCCCACCATCAACATCTTGAGGTCACCATTGACCAGAAACGCAACTGGACCAACCATATCAACAACATGACTAGGCTGGGTGCTCTGCGACAAGTGGCTTATCTACTGATCCCATAAAACCACACCACCATCTACAAGGCTCAAACCAGGAGCGTGATGGAATGCTCACCACAACAACAACTTGCGTTTATATAGCACCTTTATCGTAGTAAAACATCCCAAGGCGCTTCACAGGCGTGTTATCAAACAAAATTTGACACTGAGCCACATAAGGAGATATTAGTGCAGACTGGTCAAGAGGGTAGGTTTGAAGAAGCATCTTAAAGGAGGAAAGAGAGATAGAGAGGCGGAGAGGTTTAGGAAGGGAATTCCAGATCTTAGGGTCTTGGCAGCTGAAGGCATGGCCGCCAATGGTGGAGCAATTAAAATCGGGGATGTGCAAGAGGCCAGAATTGGTGGAGCGCAGAGATATCGGGGGATTGTAGGGCTGGAGGAAATTACAGAGCTAGGCAGGGGCGAGGCCATGGAGGGATTTGAAAACAGGATGAGAATTTTGAAATCGAGGTGTTGCTTAACCGGGAGCCAATGTAGGTCAGTGAGCACAGGGGCGATGGGTGAACAGGATTTGGTGCGAGTTTGGACACGGGCAGCAGAGTTTTGGATGACCTCAAGTTTATGGAGGATAGAACGTAGAACTACTTGCCTGAAGAGGTGCAATTGCAATAAAACTCAAAGTTCAACACCATTTAGGACAGAGTAGTTTGTATGATCGGTGCCCCTGCTACTAGACTCAGCATTCACCCCGCCACCACTGATACACAGTGGTTGCACTATGGACGATCTATGGGATGCACTGCGGCAACTCACCAAGGTTACTTCAACGGCGCCTTCTTCACCTAGGACCTCTGCCACTGAGAAGGACAAGAGTAGCAGTGCGGTGGGAATGCCATCACCTCTAGTGTCCCTTTCAAGTCGTACATCATCCTGACTTGGACATATATCATCGTTCCTCCATCATCACTGAGTCAATATCCTGGAATTCTCTACCTAAAACCATTGTGGGAGTATCATCACAACAAGGTCTACAGTGGTTCAAGGAGAAGGTCCCCCAACCACCACCTTTTCAGAGCAACTAGAGATGGGAAATTAATGCAGCCTTGCCAGTGTCACTCAAATTCTGAGAACAAATGAGAAGATAGTGTCAAATTCATATTTTTTATCGAGTTGTTTCTAATATGGAGAAGCTGTTTGGGTGGAACATAGAAATGTAGAGGATTGCGAAAGACTAATCTGGCCTACCTGGCCAGTCTTTGACACCTCCTTTACCCCACCCCAGCTTCATGTAACGTTCTGAACATTTATAGTTTAGTGATGAGCCCCAACACTACTATGAAGTTCTGCCTCTTTGACTCATTGGCTCTGTAAATATAGAGATAAATAGAGATAAATTGGCAGTTGAAGAGAGACCTGTGTCTTTTATAGATGGTTAGCGGTGAAAAGGCTTATCATACTTTGGAGTTAATAAGGACAGGCAGCGAGGAAGGTAATTACAATGTATTTTGTACTTTGCGATACTTATCAATTTAATCCCCATTAATGAGATTTGTAGGAGAGAAGGTTCCCGAGGGAGATGAAGAACACTTTCCCGAAGTGATCGGTAATGATGTGAGGTTGATGTTTGAACAGCTGAAGGACCATAGTAATAATCTCGAAATAGAATGCTCTTAGACACATAGGATTAGAGAAGATAATTTAGCCCATCAGGCCTGTCCATTCCACAGACCAAGTACAACCTGCTCTCTCATGGACTCAACCCAATACGTTTAACCCATTGAGGAAAGGTTGTGTAAATTTTCCTTTGCCATAAGTTCTATGGTTCACTCTCAGATCAAGTCCATAAGAACATAAGAAATAGGAGCTGGAGTCGGCTATTTGGCCCTTTGAGCCTGCTCTGCCATTCAATAAGATCATGGCTGATCTTCTACCTCAACTCCACCTTCCCACACTATCCCTATATCCCTTGATTCCTTTAGTATCCAAAAATCTATTGATCTCTGTCTTGAATATACTCAACGATTGAGCCTCCACAGCCCTCTGGGGTAGAGAATTCCAAAGATTAACAACCCTTTGAGTGAAGAAATTTCTCCTCATCTCAGTCCTAAATGGCCTAACCCTTATTCTGAGACTGTGACCCCTGGTTCTAGACTCCCCAGCCAGGGGAAACATCCTCCCAGCATCTACCCTGCCAAACCCTTTAAGAATTTTATATGTTTCAATGAGATCACCTCTCATTCTTCTCAACTCTAGGGAACATAGGTCTAGTCTACTCAATCTCTCCTCATAGGACATACTTCTAAACCAGTCTGCTTACGAGTAAAGGTTCCTTGGATGCAGAGTGAAATTCCCTCCCAGGTCAGGTTCAGCACATTAGATACAGAGTAAAGCTCCCTCTACACTGTCCCGTCAAACACTCCCAGGTCAGATACAGCACAGGTTAGATACAGAGTAAAGCTCCCTCTACACTGTCCCATCAAACACTCCCAGGGCAAGTACAGCATGGGTTAGATACAGAGTAAAGCTCCCTCTACACTGTCCCATCAAACACTCCCAGGGCAGGTACAACACGGGTTAGATACAGAGTAAAGCTCCCTCTACACTCTCCCATCAAACACTCCCAGGTCAGGTACAGCACGGGTTAGATACAGAGTAAAGCTCCCTCTACACTGTACCATCAAACACTCCCAGGGCAGGTACAGCACGGGTTAGATACAGAGTAAAGCTCCCTCTACACTGTCCCATCAAACACTCCCAGGGCAGGTACAGCATGGGTTAGATACAGAGTAAAGCTCCCTCTACACTGTCCAATCAAACACTCCCAGCTCAGGTACAGCACGGGTTAGATACAGAGTAAAGCTCCCTCTACACTGTCCCATCAAACACTCCCAGGGCAGGTACAGCACAGGTTAGATACAGAGTAAAGCTCCCTCTACATTGTCCCATCAAACACTCCCAGGGCAGGTACAGCACGGGTTAGATACAGAGTAAAGCTCCCTCTACACTCTCCCATCAAACACTCCCAGGGCAGGTACAGCACGGGTTAGATACAGAGTAAAGCTCCCTCTACACTGTCCCATCAAACACTCCCAGGGCAGGTACAGCACGGGTTAGATACAGAGTAAAGCTCCCTCTACACTGTCCCATCAAACACTCCCAGAGCAAGTACAGCACGGGTTAGATACAGAGTAAAGCTCCCTCTACACTGTCCCATCAAACACTCCCAGGTCAGGTACAGCATGGGTTAGATACAGAGTAAAGCTCCCTCTACACTGACCCATCAAACACTCCCAGGTCAGGTACAGCACGGGTTAGATACAGAGTAAAGCTCCCTCTACACTGTCCCTTCAAACACTCTCAGATCAGGTACAGCACGGGTTAGATACAGAGTAAAGCTCCCTCTACACTGTCCCATCAAACACTCCCAGGGCAGGTACAGCACGGGTTAGATACAGAGTAAAGCTCCCTCTACACTGTCCCATCAAACACTCCCAGAGCAAGTACAGCACGGGTTAGATACAGAGTAAAGCTCCCTCTACACTGTCCCATCAAACACTCCCAGGTCAGGTACAGCATGGGTTAGATACAGAGTAAAGCTCCCTCTACACTGACCCATCAAACACTCCCAGGTCAGGTACAGCACGGGTTAGATACAGAGTAAAGCTCCCTCTACACTGTCCCTTCAAACACTCTCAGATCAGGTACAGCACGGGTTAGATACAGAGTAAAGCTCCCTCTACACTGTCCCTTCAAACACTCTCAGATCAGGTACAGCACGGGTTAGATACAGAGTAAAGCTCCCTCTACACTGTCCCATCAAACACTCCCAGGGCAGGTACAGCACGGGTTAGATACAGAGTAAAGCTCCCTCTACACTGTCCCATCAAACACTCCCAGGGCAGGTACAGCACGGGTTAGATACAGAGTAATTTTCCCCAGGATAGAGCCCTCTATCTGCTTCCACCAAAAGACTTAAGAAGTAACACAGCTGGGAAAGAAACAAATATGCCATGGAGTTATCTCAGGGATTTGAAATTTGTGATCGTTCATTGACAGAAGTGAGTGCCTTGAACACTGTACTACCTAGAATGTTGTTGGCGATTTTTTTGGGTGGCTCCTTTTCTGACCTTTAAACCCTGCTCGCATGAATTCCTAAATCTGGACGAAGCTGAAGGCTGCAGTGGGGTCTTCACAGCTGGCGAGCATGTGCCATTCCGCCAGCTGCCAGAAGAGGGCACACTTCTTCTTATTATAGCTTGTGGGTCAGAAACTGAATCCTCACCAACCTTCCCTGAAATCCCTAGAGAGGGCTCCTGTTAAAAGCTACATGTACCTGTGTGCTGTTTGGGCATGGGCAAGCTACAGCCTAATATCCTTGAAGCTACTGCCTAATAGCCCTCTGAACCATTGCATTCTGATTCATCCAGCCATCTCGTGCTGCTTTGTTCAACGTTGGTGGCGTCCTTCACTCCGGGCCTTGACCCTTTACCTGGGGTCCTTGAAAAGTTTTGTAAGCTCCCATATGTCAATGACATTCAGTCCTCTTGTAGTCATTCCTGTTTCACTTGAGTGCAGCAAGGCCAGCATTTATTGCCCATCACTAGTTGCCCTTGAGGAGGTGGTGGTGAGCGTTCTTCCTGAACCGCTGTAGTCCGTGTGGTGAAGGTACTCCCATAGCGCTGATAGGTAGGGAGGTACAATATTTTGACCCAGCGACGATGAAGGAATGGCGACACATGTCCAAGTCGGGATAGTGTGTGACTTGGATAGGAACCTGAGGGTGGTGGTGTTCCCATGCACCTGCTTCCCTTGTCCTTCTGGGTGGTGGAGGTTGCGGGTTGGGAGGGGTTAGTTACTGTCGAAATTATAAAGTCGGGTCTGGGTATAAACAACTATCCCAGCAGAGGCCCAGCCCACTTCTTGATTTACATGTCACTGCATGCTCCTTGTGGTCAATGAGTGAGGTGCAGTGTCGCAAAACTGTAGCAGATTCTGAGATCAGGATCCTCTCGACTTGCTATCAAACACAGGCAACAAGCCAGGTTCATCAGCAATGCAGAAGATTGTCAATGGGTTGAGATGAAGGAATATCACACGTTGATGATCACAAGGCTGTGTTTCTTTGTGTTCAGACTAGCAGCAGTTAATCTGGTGATTTCTCCCTTACTCTTGTTGAAAACAGCAGCTAAAAGTGATGCATTGGAACTGAAGAGATATTAGGAACATGAAAGGCTCCAACTAGGCTGTCCCTTTGATTACTCACCTTCTTACATATCCCTCAATAAACTCTATCCAGAAGCATATCCAGTTGTTTCTTGAAGTCATCCATTCTGTTTCCTTCAATGGCCCATTTATTTTGTGTCTAGTACCCTTTGTGAGAAGTAGCTCTATTTACTTCTAATTTTCAAATAATGTTTCTTAACTTTTAAACCTTCTGTCAGTGTGAACATATGCCTAAAACAACTTTATCAATCTTCTTTATAATTTTGAAAACTTCTGTGAGGTCATCTTAAAGTGACCTTTCTTCTAACATGACCAAGTACGACTCCTAAAACTCTCCTCGGAACTCAGATGGCCAAGGTCTGTCATCAGTCCAGTTGCTTTAAGCAGCCTTTAATGGGCATGAATTTTCATTTCTATCGCATGGTATGACCATTACTGCACCTTGTACGTCAGGGTGGGGTCTAACCCAGTGCTAGATACCATACATACAGTATGATGGTTCATCCTTTCTTCCAACACTTTAAACCAGTGCTCACAGCAAATAGGCAGTTTCCATAAGTCTCCTAAGAATCTGTTTAATTGCACCACGAGTGGAATATGTGCCACAAGACTAATAGTTACACCTTACCTGAAGTACATCGCACCAGTTACCATGTGGATACCCACTGTCAAACTGTTGCTTTGAGGCTAAAACTACTAGTCAAATTTATTTATTTAATTATACAAAGGCAGAAATAAACAAGTTACTGGCACAAAAGACAATAAAGATAGAACCAATCCATAGGTGATGGTGATCCCATGCGCCTGCTGCCCTTGTCCTTCTAGGTGGAAGAGGTCGCGGGTTTGGGAGATGCTGTTGAAGAAGCCTTGGCGAGTTGCTGCAGTGCATCTTGTAGATAGTACACACTGCAGCCACGGTACGCCGGTGGTGGAGGGAGTGAATGTTTAAGGTGGTGGGCGGGGTGCCAATCAAGCGGGCTGCTTTGTCCTGGATGGTGTCGAGCTTCTTGAGTGTTGTTGGAGCTGCACTCATCCAGGCAAGTGGAGAGTATTCCATCACACTCCTGACTTGTGCCTTGTAGATGGTGGAAAGGCTTTGGGGAGTCAGGAGGTGAGACACTCTCCGCAGAATACCCAGCCTCTGACCTGCTCTTGTAGCTACAGTATTTATGTGGCTGGTCCAGTTAAGTTTCTGGTCAATGGCGACACCCAGTATATTGATGGTGGGAGATTAAGCGATGGTAATGCCGTTGAATGTCAAGGGGCGGTGGTTAGACTCTCTCTTGTTGGAGATAGTCATTGCCTGGCACTTATGTGGCGCGAATGTTACCTGTTACTTATCAGCCCAAGCCTCAATGTCGTCCAGGTCTTGCTGCATGCGGGCATGGACTGCTTCATTATCTGACGAGTTGAGAATGAAACTGAACACTGCACAATCATCAGCGAACATCCGCACTTCTGACCCTATGATGGCGGGAAGGTCATTGATGAAGCAGCTGAAGATGGTTGGGCCTATGACACTGCCCTGAGGAACTCCTGCAGCGATGTCCTGGGGCTGAGACGATTGGCCTCCAACAACCATAACCATCTTCCTTTGTGCTAGGTATGACTCCTGCCAGTGAAGAGTTTTCCCCCCTATTCCCTGTGATCTTTGTATATGGGTGATGTGATATTCTGCTCACTGCATAGAATTTAAGAGTCAAAACTGAACCTAAAATAGACCAATCGTTGTCGAGTTAGTCAATCTCAACTGGGAGGGGCACTACAGTTGGCTCAGTGACTATGAGGGGAGGGGGAAATTGGTCCGGTTTCCCAGTCCTAATCACGAGTAAGTGACCTCCGACTGGAAAAGGCTCATGTGGACACTAGGTTCAGGCTCGGCAGCGATTCCCTTCCAGTCAATTATCCTCAGTGTCAAATCGCACAGGCATTTAGACAACAGGCACTCAGGGAACTGCACCCCAGCATGAATTAGCAGAGGAAGAGGGAAGCAGAAAAAGTAGGTGGAAAAGAAAGAAAGAAATGTGAGGATGCGACTGCTAGATCTGGGAGTTTGTTGATCGATGCAGTGAGTAGAGCACTGGGCCTGACTTCAGTAATGATTGATGTTCTCTAACTTGCTGCTGCAATGACAGATATTCACCCCCTGATTAGTCTAATGACCAGTCTCTGATATCTGACTCGGGCAAAAAACGATCTCTGCTGCCCAGCGCTATCCAAATCCCTGTGCCGAGTGATGTCCTGTAATTGCTGCACTGACTGATGTACTGAACTGTGGTAATTACCAAGCTCTTGTATCCAATTGCTGCAATGACTGATTATCCTCACAGACATATCACCAATTCAGATTCATGTCATGCCTCAGACCCAGCCAATGACAGCTATCGCATTCACTCCAGCAGTGTAAGGACTGAACCTTGCACCCAATAAATGAATGGACTGGTCCCTGTACCCGATTAATGAATGGACTGATCCCCTGTACCGGATTAATGAATGGACTGGTCCCTGTACCCGATTAATGAATGGACTGGTCCCTGTACCCGATTAATGAATGGACTGAACCTCTGTACACGATTAATGAATGGACTGAACCTCTGTACACGATTAATGAATGGACTGAACCTCTGTACCTGATTAATGAATGGATTGATCCCCTGTACCGGATTAATGAATGGACTGGTACCTGTACCCGATTAATGAATGGACTGAACCTCTGTACCTGATTAATGAATGGATTGATCCCCTGTACCGGATTAATGAATGGACTGGTACCTGTACCCGATTAATGAATGGACTGAACCTCTGTACCTGATTAAGGAATGGACTGATCCCCTGTACCCGATAAATGAATGGCATGGTCCCTGTACCCGATTAATGAATGGACTGGTCCACTGTACCTGATTAAGGAATGGACTGATCCCCTGTACCCGATTAATGAATGGACTGATCCCCTGTAACGGATTAATGAATAGACTGGTCCCCTATACTTGAATAATGAATGGACTGATCCCCTGTACCGGATTAATGAATAGACTGGTCCCTGTACCTGAATAATGAATGGACAGATCCCCTGTACCGGATTAATGAATAGACTGGTCCCTGTACCTGAATAATGAATGGGCTGAACCTCTGTACCTGATTAATGAATGGACTGAATCTCTGTACCTGATTAATGAATGGACTAGTCTCCTTTATCTGATTAATGAATGGACTGGTCCCCTGAAATTGATCAATGAATGGTCTGGTCCCGGTTCCCAATTAATGAATGGACTGGTCCACTGAACTTGATCAATGAATGGACTGGTCCCTTTACCCGAATAATGAATGGACAGGTCCCTGTAGCCGACTAACGAGTGGACTGGTCCCTGCACCTGATTAATGAATGGACTGGTCCCTCTACCTAATTAATGAATGGACTGGTCCCTGTACCTGATTAATGATTGGACTGGTCCCTGTACCCCTTTTATTGAATGGACTAGTCCCTGTACCTGATTAATGAATGGACTGGTACCTTGCACCGATTAATGAATGGACTGGTTCGTGCACCTGATTAATGAATGAAATGCTCCCTCTACCTAACTAATGAATGGACTGGTCCCCTGTAGCTGATTAATGATTGGACTGGTCCCTGTACCCGGTTAATGAATGAACGGGTACCTGTACCTGATTAATGAATCGACAGGTCCCTGTACCAGTCTAATGAATGGATTGGTCCCCTGAACCCTATTATAAATGGACTGGTCCCTGTACCCCTTTTAATGAATAGACTGGTCCCTGTACTGGATTAATGAATGGACTGGTCCCCTATACCTGATAAATGAATGGATTGGTCCCTGTACCGGATTATTGAATGGACTGGTCCCCTATACCTGATTAATGAATGGACTGGTCCCTGGACCCGATTAATGAATGGACTGGTCCCTGTACCCGATTAATGAATGGACTGGTCCCTGTACCCGATTAATGAATGGACTGGTCCCCTGCATCTGATCAATGAATGGACTGGTCCCTGTACCCGATTAATGAATGGACTCGTCCCTGCACCTGAGTAATGAATGGAATGGTCCCTGGACCCGATCAATGAATGGACTCGTCCCTGCACCTGAGTAATGAATGGACTGGTCCCTGCACCTGAGTAATGAATGGACTGGTCCCTGTACCTGATTAATGAAGGGACTGGTCCCTGTACCCGATTAATGAATGGACTGGTCCCTGTACCCGATTAATGAATGGACTGGTCCCTGCACCTGAGTAATGAATGGACTGGTCCCTGTACCTGATTAATGAAGGGACTGGTCCCTGTACCCGATTAATGAATGGACTGGTCCCTGCACCCGATTAATGAATAAACTGGTCCCCTGACCCCGATTAATTAATGGACTGGTCCCTATACCTGATTAATGAATGGACTGGTACCTGTACCCGATTAATGAATGGACTGGTCCTCTGTACCTGTTTAATGAATGGACTGTTCCCTGTACCTGATTAATGAATGGACTGGTCCCCTATACCTGATTAATGAATGGACTGGTCCCTGCATCCGATTAATGAATAAATTGGTTCCCTGACCCCAATTAATTAAGGCGGAGATGAAATCGCACATCACCAGGTTATAGTCCAACAGTTTTATTTGAAATCACGAGCTTTCGGAGCGTTGCTCCTTCGTCAGGTAATGTGAGGGAATACAAATCAGCAAAGCATATATAGACAGAGAACAATGTGTTTCTGACTGCCCTCCATCACACCTCAGCAGAGATACAATCAGTCAGGAAGGCATTACATCAAAGACACAGCAAAATACAGCTAAGACAATGAGGTGGGGTCACAGGGGTTCCAACGTGTCAAATGCTGCAGTCTGCAGTTAAGCTTTTTACTTTTTTTTTAAACTGGAAATCACATCTGTGAACAAGACAATGACGACTCGAGTCTGGATGACTCTATGTCATGTAGCGTGACATGAAACCAAGATCCCGGTTGAGGCCGTCCTCATGGGTGCGGAACTTAGCTATCAGTTTCTGCTCGATGATTTTGCGTTGTTGTGTGTCTCGAAGGCCGCCTTGGAGAACGCTTACCCACAGATCCGAGGCTGAATGTCCTTGACTGCTGATGTGTTCCCCGACTGGGAGGTAACAATCCTGCCTGGCGATTGTTGCGCGGTGTCCGTTCATACGTTGTCTCAGTGTCTGCATGGTCTCGCCGATGTACCATGCTGCGGGGCATCCTTTCCTGCAACGTATGAGGTAGACAACGTTGGCCGAGTCACATGAGTATGTACCATGTACCTGGTGGGTAGTGTCCTCACGTGTGATGATGGTATCTGTGTTGATGATCTGGCATGTCTTGCAGAGGTTGCCATGGCAGGGTTGTGTGGTGTCGTGGTCGCTGTTCTCCTGACAGCTGGGTAATTTGCTGCGAACAATGGTACTTTTGAGATTAGGCGGCTGCTTGAAGGCGAGTAGTGGAGGCGTGGAGATGGCCTTAGCGAGGTGTTCGTCGTAATTGATGACATGTTGAAGGCTGCGAAGAACATGGCGTAGTTTCTCCGCTCCGGGGAAGTACTGGACGACGTAGGGTACTCTGTTGGTTGTGTCCCGTGTTCGCCTTCTGAGGAGGTCTATGCGATTTTTCGCTGTGGCCCGTCGGAACTGTCGATCGACGAGTCGAGCGTCATATCCCGTTCTTACGAGGGCGTCTTTCAGCGTCCGTAGGTGTCCATTGCGTTCCTCCTCGTCTGAGCAGATCCTGTGTATTCGCAGGGCTTGTCCATAGGGGATGGCTTCTTTAACGTGGTTAGGGTGGAATCTGGAGAAGTGGAGCATCGTGAGGTTGTCCGTGGGCTTGCGGTAGAGTGAAGTGCAGAGGTGTCCGTCTTTGATGGAGATTCGTGTGTCCAACAATGAAATCGATTCTGAGGAGTAGTCCATGGTGAGTTTGATGGTGGGATGGAACCTGTCAGAAACACATTGTTCTCTGTCTATATATGCTTTGCTGATTTGTATTCCCTCACTTTACCGGACGAAGGAGCAGCGCTCCGAAAGCTCGTGATTTCAAATAAAACTGTTGGACTATAACCTGGTGTTGTGCGACTTCTCATTTTTGTCCAATTAATTAATGCTGTGGTCCCTGTACCCGATTAATGGATAGATTGGACCCTATACCCGGTTAGTGAATGGACTGGTCCTCTGTACCTGTTTAATGAATGGACTGGTCCCCTGTACCTCATTAATGAATGGACTGGTCCCTCTAATGATTAGTGAATGGACTGGGCCCTGTACCGGATTAATGTATGAACTGTTCCCTGTCCCCAATTAATGAATGGATTGGTCCCCTGTGCCTGATTAATGAATGGGCTGGTCCCTGTAGCTGAATAATGAAATGACTGGACCCCTCAACCTGATTAATGAATGGACTGTTCCCTGTACCCTATTAATTAAAAGACTGGACCCTGTACCCGATTACTGAATGGACTGGTCCCTGTACCCAATTAATGAATGGACTGGTCCCTGTACATGATTAATGAATGGACCAGTCCCTGTACCCGATTAATGAATGGACCAGTCCCTGTACCTGATTAATGAATGGTCTGGTCCCTGTACCTGATTAATGAATGGACTGGTCCCCTGTACCTGAATAATGAATGGACTAGTCCCCTGTATCTGAATAATGAATGGATTGGTCCCCTGTACCCGATTAATGAATGTTCTGGTCCCTGTACCCGATTAATGAATGGACTGGTCACTGTACCCGATTAATGAATGAACTGGTTCCTGGACCCGATTAATGAATGGACTCGTCCCTGTACCTGATTAATGAATGGACTGGTCCCTGCATCCGATTAATGAATAAACTGGTCCCCTGACCCCAATTAATTAATGGACTGGTCCCTGTACCCGGTTAATGAATGAACTGGTTCCTGGACCCGATTAATGGATGGACTGGTCCCTGTACCTGATTAATGAATGGACTGGTCCCTGTAGCCGGTTAATGAATGGACTGGTCCTCTGTACCTGTTTAATGAATGGACTGGTCCCCTATACCTCATTAATGAATGGATTGGTCCCCTGTGCCTGATTAATGAATGGGCTGGTCCCTGTAGCTGAATAATGAAATGACTGGACCCCTGAACCTGATTAATGAATGGACTGTTCCCTGTACCCTATTAATTAAAAGACTGGACCCTGTACCCGATTACTGAATGGACTGGTCCCTGTACCCGATTAATGAATGGACTGGTCCCTGTACATGATTAATGAATGGACTGGTCCCTGTACCCGATTAATGAATGGACTGGTCCCTGTACCCGATTAATGAATGGACTGGTCCCTGTACCCGATTAATGAATGGACTGGTCCCCTGTGCCTGATTAATGAATGGGCTGGTCCCTGTAGCTGAATAATGAAATGACGGGACCCCTCAACCTGATTAATGAATGGATTGTTCCCTGTGCCCGATTAATGAATGGACTGGTCCCCTGTACCTGATTAATGAATGGACTGGTCCCTGAACCCGATTAATGAATGGACTGGGCCCTGTGCCCAATTAATGAATGGACTGGTCCCTGTACCCGATTAATGAATGGACTGGTCCCCTATACCTGATTAATGAATGGACTGGTCCCCTTACCTGATTAATGAATGGACTGGTCCCCTGTACCTGATTAATGAATGGACTGGTCCCTGTACCTGATCAATGAATGTACTGGTCCCTGCAGCTGAAGAATGAAATGACTGGACCCCTGTACCTGATTAATGAATGGACTGGTCCCTGTGCCCGATTAATGAATGGACTGGTCCCTGTAGCTGAAGAATGAAATGACTGGTCCCCTATACCTGATTAATGAATGGACTGGTCCCTGTACCCTATTAATGGAAGGACTGGTCCCTGAACCCGATTAATGAATGGACTGGTCCCTGTACCCGATTTATGAATGGACTGTTCCCTGTACCCTATTAATGAATGGACTGGTCCCTGTACCTGATTAATGAATGGACTGGTCCCTATACCTGATTAATGAATGGACTGGTCCCTGCACCCGATTAATGAATTAACTGGTCCCCTGAACCGATTAATTAATGGACTGATCCCTGTACCTGATTAAGGAAAGGACTGGTCCCTATACCTGATTAATAAATGGAATGTTCCCGTGTATCCGATTAATGAATGGACTGGTCCCTATACCCGATTAATGAATGGACTGGCCTCTCTACCGGATTAGTGAATGCATTCGTCCCTGCACCGGGCTGTTGAATTAACTCGTCCCTGTACCCCTTTTAATAAATGAACTGGTCCCTGTACCCATTTAATGAATGGACTGGTCCCTGTTCCCGATTAATGAATGAACTGGTCCCCTGTACCCCTTTTAATGAATGGGCTGGTCCCTGTACCCGTTTAATGAATGGACTGGTCCCTGTACCCGATGAATAAATGGGCTGGTCCTGTTACCCGTTTAATGAATGGACTTGTCCCTGTACCTGATTAATGAATGGACTGGTCCCTGTATCTGATCAATGAATGAACTAGTCCCCTGTACCCGATTAATGGATGTTCTGGTCCCTGTACCCTATTAATGAATGGACTGGTCCCTGTACCCGATTAATGAATGGGCTGGTCCCCTGTGCACGATTAATGGATGGACTGGTCCCCTGTACCCGATTGATGAATGGTTTGGTCTCTGCACCCTATTAATGAATGGACCGGTCCATGCTCCCAATTAATGAATGGACTGATCCCTGTATCTGATTAATGAATGGACTGGTCTCTGCACCCGATTAATGATTGGACTGGTCCCCTGTACCCGATTAATGAATTAACTGGTCCCCTGAACCGATTAATTAATGGACTGATCCCTGTACCTGATTAAGGAAAGGACTGGTCCCTGTACCTGATTAATAAATGGAATGTTCCCGTGTATCCGATTAATGAATGGACTGGTCCCTATACCCGATTAATGAATGGACTGGCCTCTCTACCGGATTAGTGAATGCATTGGTCCCTGCACCGGGCTGTTGAATTAACTCGTTCCTGTACCCCTTTTAATAAATGGACTGGTCCCTGTACCCATTTAATGAATGGACTGGTCCCTGTTCCCGATTAATGAATGAACTGGTCCCCTGTACCCCTTTTAATGAATGGGCTGGTCCCTGTACCCGTTTAATGAATGGACTGGTCCCTGTACCCGATGAATAAATGGGCTGGTCCTGTTACCCGTTTAATGAATGGACTTGTCCCTGTACCTGATTAATGAATGGACTGGTCCCTGTATCTGATCAATGAATGAACTAGTCCCCTGTACCCGATTAATGGATGTTCTGGTCCCTGTACCCTATTAATGAATGGACTGGTCCCTGTACCCGATTAATGAATGGGCTGGTCCCCTGTGCACGATTAATGGATGGACTGGTCCCCTGTACCCGATTGATGAATGGTTTGGTCTCTGCACCCTATTAATGAATGGACCGGTCCATGCTCCCAATTAATGAATGGACTGATCCCTGTATCTGATTAATGAATGGACTGGTCTCTGCACCCGATTAATGATTGGACTGGTCCCCTGTACCCCTTTTAATGAATGGAATGGGCCCTGTCCCCGATTAATGAATGGACTGGTCCCTGTACCTGATTAATGAATGGAATGGTCCCTGTACCCGATTAATGAATGGACTGGTCCCTGTACCTCATCAATGAATGGACTAGGCCACTGTACCCGATTAATGAATGGAGTGGCCCCTTTACCTGATTAATGAATGGGGTCATCCCTGTACTCGATTAATAAATGGACTGGTCCCCTGTGCCCGATTAATGAATGGACTGGTCCCTGTCCCCGATTAATGAATGGACTGGTCCCTGTACCCGATTAATGGATGGACTGGTCCCTATACCTGATTAATAAATTGACTGGTCCCCTGTGCCCGATTAATGAATGGACTGGTCCTTGTACCCGTTTAATGAATGGACTGGTCCCTATACCTGATCAATGAATGGACTGGTCCCCTATACCCGAATAATGAATGGACTGGTCCCTATACCTGATTAATGAATGGACTGGTCCACTGTACCTGATTAATGAATGGACTGGTTCCTGTCCTGGATTAATGAGTGGATTGGTCCCTGTACCGGAGTAACGAATGGACTGGTCCCTGTACCCTTTTAATGAATGGACTGGTCCCTGTCCCCGATTAATGAATGGACTGTTCCCTGTATCCGTTTAATGAATGGACTGGTCCCTGTCCCCGATTAATGAATGGACTGTTTCCTGTATCCGTTTAATGAATGGACTGGTCCCTGTGCCCGATTAATGAATGGACTGGTCTCTGCATCCGATTAATGAATAAACTGGTCCCCTGACCCCAATTAATTAATGGACTGGTCCCTGTACCCGGTTAATGAATGAACTGGTTCCTGGACCCGATTAATGGATGGACTGGTCCCTGTACCTGATTAATGAATGGACTGGTCCCTGTAGCCGGTTAACGAATGGACTGGTCCTCTGTACCTGTTTAATGAATGGACTGGTCCCCTATACCTCATTAATGAATGGATTGGTCCCCTGTGCCTGATTAATGAATGGGCTGGTCCCTGTAGCTGAATAATGAAATGACTGGACCCCTGAACCTGATTAATGAATGGACTGTTCCCTGTACCCTATTAATTAAAAGACTGGACCCTGTACCCGATTACTGAATGGACTGGTCCCTGTACCCGATTAATGAATGGACTGGTCCCTGTACATGATTAATGAATGGACTGGTCCCTGTACCCGATTAATGAATGGACTGGTCCCTGTACCCGATTAATGAATGGATTGTTCCCTGTGCCCGATTAATGAATGGACTGGTCCCCTGTACCTGATTAATGAATGGACTGGTCCCTGAACCCGATTAATGAATGGACTGGTCCCTGTGCCCAATTAATGAATGGACTGGTCCCTGTACCCGATTAATGAATGGACTGGTCCCCTATACCTGATTAATGAATGGACTGGTCCCCTTACCTGATTAATGAATGGACTGGTCCCCTGTACCTGATTAATGAATGGACTGGTCCCTGTACCTGATCAATGAATGTACTGGTCCCTGCAGCTGAAGAATGAAATGACTGGACCCTTGTACCTGATTAATGAATGGACTGGTCCCTGTGCCCGATTAATGAATGGACTGGTCCACTTTACGCTTTTAATGAACGGACTGGTTCCCTGTACCTGATTAATGAATGGACTGGTACCCTGTACCTGATCAATGAATGGACTGGTCCCTGTACCCGATTAATGAATGGACTGTTCCCTGTACCCTATTAATGAATGGACTGGTCCCTGTACCTGATTAATGAATGGACTGGTCCCTATACCTGATTAATGAATGGACTGGTCCCTGCACCCGATTAATGAATTAACTGGTCCCCTGAACCGATTAATTAATGGACTGATCCCTGTACCTGATTAAGGAAAGGACTGGTCCCTGTACCTGATTAATAAATGGAATGTTCCCGTGTATCCGATTAATGAATGGACTGGTCCCTATACCCGATTAATGAATGGACTGGCCTCTCTACCGGATTAGTGAATGCATTGGTCCCTGCACCGGGCTGTTGAATTAACTCGTCCCTGTACCCCTTTTAATAAATGGACTGGTCCCTGTACCCATTTAATGAATGGACTGGTCCCTGTTCCCGATTAATGAATGAACTGGTCCCCTGTACCCCTTTTAATGAATGGGCTGGTCCCTGTACCCGTTTAATGAATGGACTGGTCCCTGTACCCGATGAATAAATGGGCTGGTCCTGTTACCCGTTTAATGAATGGACTTGTCCCTGTACCTGATTAATGAATGGACTGGTCCCTGTATCTGATCAATGAATGAACTAATCCCCTGTACCCGATTAATGGATGTTCTGGTCCCTGTACCCTATTAATGAATGGACTGGTCCCTGTACCCGATTAATGAATGGGCTGGTCCCCTGTGCACGATTAATGGATGGACTGGTCCCCTGTACCCGATTGATGAATGGTTTGGTCTCTGCACCCTATTAATGAATGGACCGGTCCATGCTCCCAATTAATGAATGGACTGATCCCTGTATCTGATTAATGAATGGACTGGTCTCTGCACCCGATTAATGATTGGACTGGTCCCCTGTACCCCTTTTAATGAATGGAATGGGCCCTGTCCCCGATTAATGAATGGACTGGTCCCTGTACCCGATTAATGAATGGACTGGTCCCTGTACCTGATTAATGAATGGACTGGTCCCTGTACCTGATTAATGAATGGAATGGTCCCTGTACCCGATTAATGAATGGACTGGTCCCTGTAGCTGAAGAATGAAATGACTGGTCCCCTATACCTGATTAATGAATGGACTGGTCCCTGTACCTGATTGATGAATGGAATGGTCCCTGTACCCGATTAATGAATGGACTGGTCCCTGTACCTCATCAATGAATGGACTAGGCCACTGTACCCGATTAATGAATGGAGTGGTCCCTTTACCTGATTAATGAATGGGGTCATCCCTGTACTCGATTAATAAATGGAATGGTCCCCTGTGCCCGATAAATGAATGGACTGGTCCCTGTCCCCGATTAATGAATGGACTGGTCCCTGTACCCGATTAATGGATGGACTGGTCCCTATACCTGATTAATAAATTGACTGGTCCCCTGTGCCCGATTAATGAATGGACTGGTCCTTGTACCCGTTTAATGAATGGACTGGTCCCTATACCTGATCAATGAATGGACTGGTCCCCTATACCCGAACAATGAATGGACTGGTCCCTGTACCTGATTAATGAATGGACTGGTCCACTGTACCTGATTAATGAATGGACTTGTTCCTGTCCTGGATTAATGAGTGGATTGGTCCCTGTACCGGAGTAACGAATGGACTGGTCCCTGAACCCTTTTAATGAATGGACTGGTCCCTGTCCCCGATTAATGAATGGACTGTTCCCTGTATCCGTTTAATGAATGGACTGGTCCCTGTCCCCGATTAATGAATGGACTGTTCCCTGTATCCGTTTAATGAATGGACTGGTCCCTGTGCCCGATTAATGAATGGACTGGTCTCTGCATCCGATTAATGAATAAACTGGTCCCCTGACCCCAATTAATTAATGGACTGGTCCCTGTACCCGGTTAATGAATGAACTGGTTCCTGGACCCGATTAATGGATGGACTGGTCCCTGTACCTGATTAATGAATGGACTGGTCCCTGTAGCCGGTTAATGAATGGACTGGTCCTCTGTACCTGTTTAATGAATGGACTGGTCCCCTATACCTCATTAATGAATGGATTGGTCCCCTGTGCCTGATTAATGAATGGGCTGGTCCCTGTAGCTGAATAATGAAATGACTGGACCCCTGAACCTGATTAATGAATGGACTGTTCCCTGTACCCTATTAATTAAAAGACTGGACCCTGTACCCGATTACTGAATGGACTGGTCCCTGTACCCGATTAATGAATGGACTGGTCCCTGTACATGATTAATGAATGGACTGGTCCCTGTACCCGATTAATGAATGGACTTGTCCCTGTACCCGATTAATGAATGGACTGGTCCCTGTACCCGATTAATGAATGGACTGGTCCCCTGTGCCTGATTAATGAATGGGCTGGTCCCTGTAGCTGAATAATGAAATGACGGGACCCCTCAACCTGATTAATGAATGGATTGTTCCCTGTGCCCGATTAATGAATGGACTGGTCCCCTGTACCTGATTAATGAATGGACTGGTCCCTGAACCCGATTAATGAATGGACTGGTCCCTGTGCCCAATTAATGAATGGACTGGTCCCTGTACCCGATTAATGAATGGACTAGTCCCCTGTACCTGATTAATGAATGGACTGGTCCCTGTACCTGATCAATGAATGTACTGGTCCCTGCAGCTGAAGAATGAAATGACTGGACCCCTGTACCTGATTAATGAATGGACTGGTCCCTGTGCCCGATTAATGAATGGACTGGTCCACTTTACGCTTTTAATGAACGGACTGGTTCCCTGTACCTGATTAATGAATGGACTGGTACTCTGTACCTGATCAATGAATGGACTGGTCCCTGTACCCTATTAATGAAAGGACTGGTCCCTGTGCCCAATTAATGAATGGACTGGTCCCTGTAGCTGAAGAATGAAATGACTGGTCCCCTATACCTGATTAATGAATGGACTGGTCCATGTACCCTATTAATGAAAGGACTGGTCCCTGAACCCGATTAATGAATGGACTGGTCCCTGTACCCGATTAATGAATGGACTGTTCCCTGTACCCTATTAATGAATGGACTGGTCCCTGTACCTGATTAATGAATGGACTGGTCCCTATACCTGATTAATGAATGGACTGGTCCCTGCACCCGATTAATGAATTAACTGGTCCCCTGAACCGATTAATTAATGGACTGATCCCTGTACCTGATTAAGGAAAGGACTGGACCCTGTACCTGATTAATAAATGGAATGTTCCCGTGTATCCGATTAATGAATGGACTGGTCCCTATACCCGATTAATGAATGGACTGGCCTCTCTACCGGATTAGTGAATGCATTGGTCCCTGCACCGGGCTGTTGAATTAACTCGTCCCTGTACCCCTTTTAATAAATGGACTGGTCCCTGTACCCATTTAATGAATGGACTGGTCCCTGTTCCCGATTAATGAATGAACTGGTCCCCTGTACCCCTTTTAATGAATGGACTTGTCCCTGTACCTGATTAATGAATGGACTGGTCCCTGTATCTGATCAATGAATGAACTAGTCCCCTGTACCCGATTAATGGATGTTCTGGTCCCTGTACCCTATTAATGAATGGACTGGTCCCTGTACCCGATTAATGAATGGGCTGGTCCCCTGTGCACGATTAATGGATGGACTGGTCCCCTGTACCCGATTGATGAATGGTTTGGTCTCTGCACCCTATTAATGAATGGACCGGTCCATGCTCCCAATTAATGAATGGACTGATCCCTGTATCTGATTAATGAATGGACTGGTCTCTGCACCCGATTAATGATTGGACTGGTCCCCTGTACCCCTTTTAATGAATGGAATGGGCCCTGTCCCCGATTAATGAATGGACTGGTCCCTGTACCCGATTAATGAATGGACTGGTCCCTGTACCTGATTAATGAATGGACTGGTCCCTGTACCTGATTAATGAATGGAATGGTCCCTGTACCCGATTAATGAATGGACTGGTCCCTGTACCTCATCAATGAATGGACTAGGCCACTGTACCCGATTAATGAATGGAGTGGTCCCTTTACCTGATTAATGAATGGGGTCATCCCTGTACTCGATTAATAAATGGACTGGTCCCCTGTGCCCGATTAATGAATGGACTGGTCCCTGTCCCCGATTAATGAATGGACTGGTCCCTGTACCCGATTAATGGATGGACTGGTCCCTATACCTGATTAATAAATTGACTGGTCCCCTGTGCCCGATTAATGAATGGACTGGTCCTTGTACCCGTTTAATGAATGGACTGGTCCCTATACCTGATCAATGAATGGACTGGTCCCCTATACCCGAACAATGAATGGACTGGTCCCTGTACCTGATTAATGAATGGACTGGTCCACTGTACCTGATTAATGAATGGACTGGTTCCTGTCCTGGATTAATGAGTGGATTGGTCCCTGTACCGGAGTAACGAATGGACTGGTCCCTGTACCCTTTTAATGAATGGACTGGTCCCTGTCCCCGATTAATGAATGGACTGTTCCCTGTATCCGTTTAATGAATGGACTGGTCCCTGTGCCCGATTAGTGAATGGACTGTTCCCTGTATCCGTTTAATGAATGGACTGGTCCCTGTACCCGATCAATGAATGGATTGATCCCTGTACCCGTTTAATGATTGGACTGGTCCATGTACCTGATTAATGAATGGATTGGTCCCCTGTACCTGATTAATGAATGGACTGGTCCCCTGTACCTGATTAATGAATGGATTGGTCCCCTGTACCTGATTAGTTAATAGACTGGTCCCTGTACCCGATTAATGAAAGGATTGGTCCCCTGTACCTGATTAATGAATGGACTGGTCCCTGTACCTGATTAATGAATGGGCTGGTCCATGTAACTGATTAATGAATGGACTGGTCCCCTGTCGCTGATTAATGAATGGACTGGTCCCTGTACACGATTAATGAATGGACTGGTCCCCGCTACCTGATGAATGAATGGACTTGTCTCCTCCCCCCTATTAATGAATGGACTGGTCCCTGGACCCGATTAATGGATGGACTGGTCCCTGTACCTGATTAATGAATGGACTGGTCCCTGTCCCCGATTAATGAATGGACTGTTCCCTGTATCCGTTTAATGAATGGACTGGTCCCTGTCCCCGATTAATGAATGGACTGTTCCCTGTATCCGTTTAATGAATGGACTGGTCCCTGTGCCCGATTAATGAATGGACTGTTCCCTGTATCCGTTTAATGAATGGACTGGTCCCTGTCCCCGATTAATGAATGGACTGTTCCCTGTATCCGTTTAATGAATGGACTGGTCCCTGTGCCCGATTAATGAATGGACTGGTCTCTGCATCCGATTAATGAATAAACTGGTCCCCTGACCCCAATTAATTAATGGACTGGTCCCTGTACCCGGTTAATGAATGAACTGGTTCCTGGACCCGATTAATGGATGGACTGGTCCCTGTACCTGATTAATGAATGGACTGGTCCCTGTAGCCGGTTAATGAATGGACTGGTCCTCTGTACCTGTTTAATGAATGGACTGGTCCCCTATACCTCATTAATGAATGGATTGGTACACTGTGCCTGATTAATGAATGGGCTGGTTCCTGTAGCTGAATAATGAAATGACTGGACCCCTCAACCTGATTAATGAATGGACTGTTCCCTGTACCCTATTAATTAAAAGACTGGACCCTGTACCCGATTACTGAATGGACTGGTCCCTGTACCCGATTAATGAATGGACTGGTCCCTGTACATGATTAATGAATGGACTGGTCCCTGTACCCGATTAATGAATGGACTGGTCCCTGTACCCGATTAATGAATGGACTGGTCCCTGTACCCGATTAATGAATGGACTGGTCCCCTGTGCCTGATTAATGAATGGGCTGGTCCCTGTAGCTGAATAATGAAATGACGGGACCCCTCAACCTGATTAATGAATGGATTGTTCCCGGTGCCCGATTAATGAATGGACTGGTCCCCTGTACCTGATTAATGAATGGACTGGTCCCTGAACCCGATTAATGAATGGACTGGTCCCTGTGCCCAATTAATGAATGGACTGGTCCCTGTACCCGATTAATGAATGGACTGGTCCCCTATACCTGATTAATGAATGGACTGGTCCCCTTACCTGATTAATGAATGGACTGGTCCCCTGTACCTAATTAATGAATGGACTGGTCCCTGTACCTGATCAATGAATGTACTGGTCCCTGCAGCTGAAGAATGAAATGACTGGACCCCTGTACCTGATTAATGAATGGACTGGTCCCTGTGCCCGATTAATGAATGGACTGGTCCACTTTACGCTTTTAATGAACGGACTGGTTCCCTGTACCTGATTAATGAATGGACTGGTACCCTGTACCTGATCAATGAATGGACTGGTCCCTGTACCCTATTAATGAAAGGACTGGTCCCTGTGCCCAATTAATGAATGGACTGGTCCCTGTAGCTGAAGAATGAAATGACTGGTCCCCTATACCTGATTAATGAATGGACTGGTCCCTGTACCTGATTGATGAATGGAATGGTCCCTGTACCCGATTAATGAATGGACTGGTCCCTGTACCTCATCAATGAATGGACTAGGCCACTGTACCCGATTAATGAATGGAGTGGTCCCTTTACCTGATTAATGAATGGGGTCATCCCTGTACTCGATTAATAAATGGACTGGTCCCCTGTGCCCGATAAATGAATGGACTGGTCCCTGTCCCCGATTAATGAATGGACTGGTCCCTGTACCCGATTAATGGATGGACTGGTCCCTATACCTGATTAATAAATTGACTGGTCCCCTGTGCCCGATTAATGAATGGACTGGTCCTTGTACCCGTTTAATGAATGGACTGGTCCCTATACCTGATCAATGAATGGACTGGTCCCCTATACCCGAACAATGAATGGACTGGTCCCTGTACCTGATTAATGAATGGACTGGTCCACTGTACCTGATTAATGAATGGACTTGTTCCTGTCCTGGATTAATGAGTGGATTGGTCCCTGTACCGGAGTAACGAATGGACTGGTCCCTGAACCCTTTTAATGAATGGACTGGTCCCTGTCCCCGATTAATGAATGGACTGTTCCCTGTATCCGTTTAATGAATGGACTGGTCCCTGTCCCCGATTAATGAATGGACTGTTCCCTGTATCCGTTTAATGAATGGACTGGTCCCTGTCCCCGATTAATGAATGGACTGTTCCCTGTATCCGTTTAATGAATGGACTGGTCCCTGTGCCCGATTAATGAATGGACTGGTCTCTGCATCCGATTAATGAATAAACTGGTCCCCTGACCCCAATTAATTAATGGACTGGTCCCTGTACCCGGTTAATGAATGAACTGGTTCCTGGACCCGATTAATGGATGGACTGGTCCCTGTACCTGATTAATGAATGGACTGCTCCCTGTAGCCGGTTAATGAATGGACTGGTCCTCTGTACCTGTTTAATGAATGGACTGGTCCCCTATACCTCATTAATGAATGGATTGGTCCCCTGTGCCTGATTAATGAATGGGCTGGTCCTGTAGCTGAATAATGAAATGACTGGACCCCTGAACCTGATTAATGAATGGACTGTTCCCTGTACCCTATTAATTAAAAGACTGGACCCTGTACCCGATTACTGAATGGACTGGTCCCTGTACCCGATTAATGAATGGACTGGTCCCTGTACATGATTAATGAATGGACTGGTCCCTGTACCCGATTAATGAATGGACTTGTCCCTGTACCCGATTAATGAATGGACTGGTCCCTGTACCCGATTAATGAATGGACTGGTCCCCTGTGCCTGATTAATGAATGGGCTGGTCCCTGTAGCTGAATAATGAAATGACGGGACCCCTCAACCTGATTAATGAATGGATTGTTCCCTGTGCCCGATTAATGAATGGACTGGTCCCCTGTACCTGATTAATGAATGGACTGGTCCCTGAACCCGATTAATGAATGGACTGGTCCCTGTGCCCAATTAATGAATGGACTGGTCCCTGTACCCGATTAATGAATGGACTGGTCCCCTATACCTGATTAATGAATGGACTGGTCCCCTTACCTGATTAATGAATGGACTAGTCCCCTGTACCTGATTAATGAATGGACTGGTCCCTGTACCTGATCAATGAATGTACTGGTCCCTGCAGCTGAAGAATGAAATGACTGGACCCCTGTACCTGATTAATGAATGGACTGGTCCCTGTGCCCGATTAATGAATGGACTGGTCCACTTTACGCTTTTAATGAACGGACTGGTTCCCTGTACCTGATTAATGAATGGACTGGTACCCTGTACCTGATCAATGAATGGACTGGTCCCTGTACCCTATTAATGAAAGGACTGGTCCCTGTGCCCAATTAATGAATGGACTGGTCCCTGTAGCTGAAGAATGAAATGACTGGTCCCCTATACCTGATTAATGAATGGACTGGTCCATGTACCCGATTAATGAATGGACTGTTCCCTGTACCCTATTAATGAATGGACTGGTCCCTGTACCTGATTAATGAATGGACTGGTCCCTATACCTGATTAATGAATGGACTGGTCCCTGCACCCGATTAATGAATTAACTGGTCCCCTGAACCGATTAATTAATGGACTGATCCCTGTACCTGATTAAGGAAAGGACTGGTCCCTGTACCTGATTAATAAATGGAATGTTCCCGTGTATCCGATTAATGAATGGACTGGTCCCTATACCCGATTAATGAATGGACTGGCCTCTCTACCGGATTAGTGAATGCATTGGTCCCTGCACCGGGCTGTTGAATTAACTCGTCCCTGTACCCCTTTTAATAAATGGACTGGTCCCTGTACCCATTTAATGAATGGACTGGTCCCTGTTCCCGATTAATGAATGAACTGGTCCCCTGTACCCCTTTTAATGAATGGACTTGTCCCTGTACCTGATTAATGAATGGACTGGTCCCTGTATCTGATCAATGAATGAACTAGTCCCCTGTACCCGATTAATGGATGTTCTGGTCCCTGTACCCTATTAATGAATGGACTGGTCCCTGTACCCGATTAATGAATGGGCTGGTCCCCTGTGCACGATTAATGGATGGACTGGTCCCCTGTACCCGATTGATGAATGGTTTGGTCTCTGCACCCTATTAATGAATGGACCGGTCCATGCTCCCAATTAATGAATGGACTGATCCCTGTATCTGATTAATGAATGGACTGGTCTCTGCACCCGATTAATGATTGGACTGGTCCCCTGTACCCCTTTTAATGAATGGAATGGGCCCTGTCCCCGATTAATGAATGGACTGGTCCCTGTACCCGATTAATGAATGGACTGGTCCCTGTACCTGATTAATGAATGGACTGGTCCCTGTACCTGATTAATGAATGGAATGGTCCCTGTACCCGATTAATGAATGGACTGGTCCCTGTACCTCATCAATGAATGGACTAGGCCACTGTACCCGATTAATGAATGGAGTGGTCCCTTTACCTGATTAATGAATGGGGTCATCCCTGTACTCGATTAATAAATGGACTGGTCCCCTGTGCCCGATTAATGAATGGACTGGTCCCTGTCCCCGATTAATGAATGGACTGGTCCCTGTACCCGATTAATGGATGGACTGGTCCCTATACCTGATTAATAAATTGACTGGTCCCCTGTGCCCGATTAATGAATGGACTGGTCCTTGTACCCGTTTAATGAATGGACTGGTCCCTATACCTGATCAATGAATGGACTGGTCCCCTATACCCGAACAATGAATGGACTGGTCCCTGTACCTGATTAATGAATGGACTGGTCCACTGTACCTGATTAATGAATGGACTGGTTCCTGTCCTGGATTAATGAGTGGATTGGTCCCTGTACCGGAGTAACGAATGGACTGGTCCCTGTACCCTTTTAATGAATGGACTGGTCCCTGTCCCCGATTAATGAATGGACTGTTCCCTGTATCCGTTTAATGAATGGACTGGTCCCTGTGCCCGATTAGTGAATGGACTGTTCCCTGTATCCGTTTAATGAATGGACTGGTCCCTGTACCCGATCAATGAATGGATTGATCCCTGTACCCGTTTAATGATTGGACTGGTCCATGTACCTGATTAATGAATGGATTGGTCCCCTGTACCTGATTAATGAATGGACTGGTCCCCTGTACCTGATTAATGAATGGATTGGTCCCCTGTACCTGATTAGTTAATAGACTGGTCCCTGTACCCGATTAATGAAAGGATTGGTCCCCTGTACCTGATTAATGAATGGACTGGTCCCTGTACCTGATTAATGAATGGGCTGGTCCATGTAACTGATTAATGAATGGACTGGTCCCCTGTCGCTGATTAATGAATGGACTGGTCCCTGTACACGATTAATGAATGGACTGGTCCCCGCTACCTGATGAATGAATGGACTTGTCTCCTCCCCCCTATTAATGAATGGACTGGTCCCTGGACCCGATTAATGGATGGACTGGTCCCTGTACCTGATTAATGAATGGACTGGTCCCTGTCCCCGATTAATGAATGGACTGTTCCCTGTATCCGTTTAATGAATGGACTGGTCCCTGTCCCCGATTAATGAATGGACTGTTCCCTGTATCCGTTTAATGAATGGACTGGTCCCTGTGCCCGATTAATGAATGGACTGTTCCCTGTATCCGTTTAATGAATGGACTGGTCCCTGTCCCCGATTAATGAATGGACTGTTCCCTGTATCCGTTTAATGAATGGACTGGTCCCTGTGCCCGATTAATGAATGGACTGGTCTCTGCATCCGATTAATGAATAAACTGGTCCCCTGACCCCAATTAATTAATGGACTGGTCCCTGTACCCGGTTAATGAATGAACTGGTTCCTGGACCCGATTAATGGATGGACTGGTCCCTGTACCTGATTAATGAATGGACTGGTCCCTGTAGCCGGTTAATGAATGGACTGGTCCTCTGTACCTGTTTAATGAATGGACTGGTCCCCTATACCTCATTAATGAATGGATTGGTCCCCTGTGCCTGATTAATGAATGGGCTGGTTCCTGTAGCTGAATAATGAAATGACTGGACCCCTCAACCTGATTAATGAATGGACTGTTCCCTGTACCCTATTAATTAAAAGACTGGACCCTGTACCCGATTACTGAATGGACTGGTCCCTGTACCCGATTAATGAATGGACTGGTCCCTGTACATGATTAATGAATGGACTGGTCCCTGTACCCGATTAATGAATGGACTGGTCCCTGTACCCGATTAATGAATGGACTGGTCCCTGTACCCGATTAATGAATGGACTGGTCCCCTGTGCCTGATTAATGAATGGGCTGGTCCCTGTAGCTGAATAATGAAATGACGGGACCCCTCAACCTGATTAATGAATGGATTGTTCCCTGTGCCCGATTAATGAATGGACTGGTCCCCTGTACCTGATTAATGAATGGACTGGTCCCTGAACCCGATTAATGAATGGACTGGTCCCTGTGCCCAATTAATGAATGGACTGGTCCCTGTACCCGATTAATGAATGGACTGGTCCCCTATACCTGATTAATGAATGGACTGGTCCCCTTACCTGATTAATGAATGGACTGGTCCCCTGTACCTAATTAATGAATGGACTGGTCCCTGTACCTGATCAATGAATGTACTGGTCCCTGCAGCTGAAGAATGAAATGACTGGACCCCTGTACCTGATTAATGAATGGACTGGTCCCTGTGCCCGATTAATGAATGGACTGGTCCACTTTACGCTTTTAATGAACGGACTGGTTCCCTGTACCTGATTAATGAATGGACTGGTACCCTGTACCTGATCAATGAATGGACTGGTCCCTGTACCCTATTAATGAAAGGACTGGTCCCTGTGCCCAATTAATGAATGGACTGGTCCCTGTAGCTGAAGAATGAAATGACTGGTCCCCTATACCTGATTAATGAATGGACTGGTCCCTGTACCCTATTAATGAAAGGACTGGTCCCTGAACCCGATTAATGAATGGACTGGTCCCTGTACCCGATTAATGAATGGACTGTTCCCTGTACCCTATTAATGAATGGACTGGTCCCTGTACCTGATTAATGAATGGACTGGTCCCTATACCTGATTAATGAATGGACTGGTCCCTGCACCCGATTAATGAATTAACTGGTCCCCTGAACCGATTAATTAATGGACTGATCCCTGTACCTGATTAAGGAAAGGACTGGTCCCTGTACCTGATTAATAAATGGAATGTTCCCGTGTATCCGATTAATGAATGGACTGGTCCCTATACCCGATTAATGAATGGACTGGCCTCTCTACCGGATTAGTGAATGCATTGGTCCCTGCACCGGGCTGTTGAATTAACTCGTCCCTGTACCCCTTTTAATAAATGGACTGGTCCCTGTAACCATTTAATGAATGGACTGGTCCCTGTTCCCGATTAATGAATGAACTGGTCCCCTGTACCCCTTTTAATGAATGGGCTGGTCCCTGTACCCGTTTAATGAATGGACTGGTCCCTGTACCCGATGAATAAATGGGCTGGTCCTGTTACCCGTTTAATGAATGGACTTGTCCCTGTACCTGATTAATGAATGGACTGGTCCCTGTATCTGATCAATGAATGAACTAGTCCCCTGTACCCGATTAATGGATGTTCTGGTCCCTGTACCCTATTAATGAATGGACTGGTCCCTGTACCCGATTAATGAATGGGCTGGTCCCCTGTGCACGATTAATGGATGGACTGGTCCCCTGTACCCGATTGATGAATGGTTTGGTCTCTGCACCCTATTAATGAATGGACCGGTCCATGCTCCCAATTAATGAATGGACTGATCCCTGTATCTGATTAATGAATGGACTGGTCTCTGCACCCGATTAATGATTGGACTGGTCCCTGTACCCCTTTTAATGAATGGAATGGGCCCTGTCCCCGATTAATGAATGGACTGGTCCCTGTACCCGATTAATGAATGGACTGGTCCCTGTACCTGATTAATGAATGGACTGGTCCCTGTACCTGATTAATGAATGGACTGGTCCCTGTGCCCGATTAATGAATGGACTGGTCCACTTTACGCTTTTAATGAACGGACTGGTTCCCTGTACCTGATTAATGAATGGACTGGTACCCTGTACCTGATCAATGAATGGACTGGTCCCTGTACCCTATTAATGAAAGGACTGGTCCCTGTGCCCAATTAATGAATGGACTGGTCCCTGTAGCTGAAGAATGAAATGACTGGTCCCCTATACCTGATTAATGAATGGACTGGTCCCTGTACCCTATTAATGAAAGGACTGGTCCCTGAACCCGATTAATGAATGGACTGGTCCCTGTACCCGATTAATGAATGGACTGGTCCCTGTACCTGATTAATGAATGGACTGGTCCCTATACCTGATTAATGAATGGACTGGTCCCTGCACCCGATTAATGAATTAACTGGTCCCCTGAACCGATTAATTAATGGACTGATCCCTGTACCTGATTAAGGAAAGGACTGGTCCCTGTACCTGATTAATAAATGGAATGTTCCCGTGTATCCGATTAATGAATGGACTGGTCCCTATACCCGATTAATGAATGGACTGGCCTCTCTACCGGATTAGTGAATGCATTGGTCCCTGCACCGGGCTGTTGAATTAACTCGTCCCTGTACCCCTTTTAATAAATGGACTGGTCCCTGTAACCATTTAATGAATGGACTGGTCCCTGTTCCCGATTAATGAATGAACTGGTCCCCTGTACCCCTTTTAATGAATGGGCTGGTCCCTGTACCCGTTTAATGAATGGACTGGTCCCTGTACCCGATGAATAAATGGGCTGGTCCTGTTACCCGTTTAATGAATGGACTTGTCCCTGTACCTGATTAATGAATGGACTGGTCCCTGTATCTGATCAATGAATGAACTAGTCCCCTGTACCCGATTAATGGATGTTCTGGTCCCTGTACCCTATTAATGAATGGACTGGTCCCTGTACCCGATTAATGAATGGGCTGGTCCCCTGTGCACGATTAATGGATGGACTGGTCCCCTGTACCCGATTGATGAATGGTTTGGTCTCTGCACCCTATTAATGAATGGACCGGTCCATGCTCCCAATTAATGAATGGACTGATCCCTGTATCTGATTAATGAATGGACTGGTCTCTGCACCCGATTAATGATTGGACTGGTCCCTGTACCCCTTTTAATGAATGGAATGGGCCCTGTCCCCGATTAATGAATGGACTGGTCCCTGTACCCGATTAATGAATGGACTGGTCCCTGTACCTGATTAATGAATGGACTGGTCCCTGTACCTGATTAATGAATGGAATGGTCCCTGTACCCGATTAATGAATGGACTGGTCCCTGTACCTCATCAATGAATGGACTAGGCCACTGTACCCGATTAATGAATGGAGTGGTCCCTTTACCTGATTAATGAATGGGGTCATCCCTGTACTCGATTAATAAATGGACTGGTCCCCTGTGCCCGATTAATGAATGGACTGGTCCCTGTCCCCGATTAATGAATGGACTGGTCCCTGTACCCGATTAATGAATGGACTGGTCCCTATACCTGATTAATAAATTGACTGGTCCCCTGTGCCCGATTAATGAATGGACTGGTCCTTGTACCCGTTTAATGAATGGACTGGTCCCTATACCTGATCAATGAATGGACTGGTCCCCTATACCCGAACAATGAATGGACTGATCCCTGTACCTGATTAATGAATGGACTGGTCCACTGTACCTAATTAATGAATGGACTGGTTCCTGTCCTGGATTAATGAGTGGATTGGTCCCTGTACCGGAGTAACGAATGGACTGGTCCCTGTACCCTTTTAATGAATGGACTGGTCCCTGTCCCCGATTAATGAATGGACTGTTCCCTGTATCCGTTTAATGAATGGACTGGTCCCTGTGCCCGATTAGTGAATGGACTGTTCCCTGTATCCGTTTAATGAATGGACTGGTCCCTGTACCCGATCAATGAATGGATTGATCCCTGTACCCGTTTAATGATTGGACTGGTCCATGTACCCGATTAATGAAAGGATTGGTCCCCTGTACCTGATTAATGAATGGACTGGTCCCTGTACCTGATTAATGAATGGGCTGGTCCATGTAACTGATTAATGAATGGACTGGTCCCCTGTCGCTGATTAATGAATGGACTGGTCCCTGTACACGATTAATGAATGGACTGGTCCCCGCTACCTGATGAATGAATGGACTTGTCTCCTCCCCCCTATTAATGAATGGACTGGTCCCTTGTCCCCGATTAATGAATGGACTGGTCCCATGCACCTGATAAATGAATGGACTGGTCCCTGTAACTGATTAATGAATGGACTGGTCCCTGTAACTGATTAATGAATGGATTGGTCCCCTGTACATGATTAATGAATGGATTTGTCCCTGTACTGGATTAATGAATGGACTAATCCCTGTAATGGATTAATGAATGGAATAGTCCCTGTACCTGATTAATTAATGGACGGATTCCACGTACCCGTTTAATGAATTGACTGGACCCTGTTCCCGATTAATGAATGAACTGGTCCCCTGTACCCCTTTTAATGAATGGACTGGTCCCTGTACCCGATTAATGAATGGACTGCTACCTTTACCCGTTTGATGAATGGACTGGTCCCTGTACCCGAGGAATGAATGGGCTGGTCCAGGTACCCATTTAATGAATCGACTTGTCCGTGTACCTGATTAATGAATGGACTAGTCCCCTGTACCCAATTAATGAATCGACTGGTACCCTTTACTCGATTAATGAATGGACTGGTCCACTGTGCCCGATTAATAAATTGACTGGTCCACTGTGCCCGATTAATGGATGTTCTGGTCCCTGAACCCTATTAATGAATTGAATGGTCCCTGTACCTGATCAATGAATGGACTGGTCCCTTGTCTGTTATAAATGAATGGACCGGTCCCTATACCTGATCAATGAATGAACTGGTCCCCTGTACCTTATTAACAAATTGACTGGTTCCCTGTACGCGATTAATGGATGGACTGGTCCTTGTACCCGATTAATTAATGGACTGGTCCCTGCACCCAAGTAATGAATAGACTGGTCCCCTGTACCCCTTTTAATGAATGGATTGGTCCCACGTGCCCGATTAATGAATGGACGGGTCCACTGTGCCTTTTAAATGAATGGACTGTTCCCTTTACCTGATTAATGAATGGACTGGTCCCTGTACCCGATTAATGAAAGCATTGGTCCCTGTACCTGATCAATGAATGGAGTGCTCCCTGTACCTGATTAATGAATGGACTGGTCCCTGTTCCCGATTAATGAATGAACTGGTCCCCTGTACCCCTATTAATGAATGGACTGGTCCCTGTACCCGTTTAATGAATGGACTGGTCCCTGTACCCGATGAATAAATGGGCTGGTCCTGTTACCCGTTTAATGAATGGACTTGTCCCTGTACCTGATTAATGAATGGATGGTCCCTGTATCTGATCAATGAATGAACTAGTCCCCTGTACTCGATTAATGGATGTTCTGGTCCCTGTACCCTATTAATGAATGGACTGGTCCCTGTACCCGATTAATGAATGGGCTGGTCCCCTGTGCACGATTAATGGATGGACTGGTCCCCTGTACCCGATTGATGAATGGTTTGGTCTCTGCACCCTATTAATGAATGGACCGGTCCATGCTCCCAATTAATGAATGGACTGATCCCTGTATCTGATTAATGAATGGACTGGTCTCTGCACCCGATTAATGATTGGACTGGTCCCCTGTACCCCTTTTAATGAATGGAATGGGCCCTGTCCCCGATTAATGAATGGACTGGTCCCTGTACCCGATTAATGAATGGACTGGTCCCTGTACCTGATTAATGAATGGACTGGTCCCTGTACCTGATTAATGAATGGAATGGTCCCTGTACCCGATTAATGAATGGACTGGTCCCTGTACCTCATCAATGAATGGACTAGGCCACTGTACCCGATTAATGAATGGAGTGGTCCCTTTACCTGATTAATGAATGGGGTCATCCCTGTACTCGATTAATAAATGGACTGGTCCCCTGTGCCCGATTAATGAATGGACTGGTCCCTGTACCCGATTAATGAATGGACTGGTCCCTGTACCCGATTAATGGATGGACTGGTCCCTATACCTGATTAATAAATTGACTGGTCCCCTGTGCCCGATTAATGAATGGACTGGTCCTTGTACCTGTTTAATGAATGGACTGGTCCCTATACCTGATCAATGAATGGACTGGTCCCCTATACCCGAACAATGAATGGACTGGTCCCTGTACCTGATTAATGAATGGACTGGTCCACTGTACCTGATTAATGAATGGACTGGTTCCTGTCCTAGATTAATGAGTGGATTGGTCCCTGTACCGGAGTAACGAATGGACTGGTCCCTGTACCCTTTTAATGAATGGACTGGTCCCTGTCCCCGATTAATGAATGGACTGTTCCCTGTATCCGTTTAATGAATGGACTGGTCCCTGTACCTGATCAATGAATGGATTGATCCCTGTACCCGTTTAATGATTGGACTGGTCCATGTACCTGATTAATGAATGGACTGGTCCCTGTACACGATTAATGAATGGACTGGTCCCCTGTACCTGATTCATGAATGGATTGTTCCCTGTACCGGTTTAATGAATGGACTGATCCCTGTACTGGATTAATGAACAGACTGGTCCCCGCTACCTGATGAATGAATGGACTTGTCTCATCCCCCCTATTAATGAATGGACTGGTCCCTGTACCCGATTAATGAATGGACTGGTCCCTTGTCCCCGATTAATGAATGGACTGGTCCCATGCACCTGATAAATGAATGGATTGGTCCCCTGTACATGATTAATGAATGGATTTGTCCCTGTACTGGATTAATGAATGGACTAATCCCTGTAATGGATTAATGAATGGAATAGTCCCTGTACCTGATTAATTAATGGACGGATTCCACGTACCCGTTTAATGAATTGACTGGACCCTGTTCCCGATTAATGAATGAACTGGTCCCCTGTACCCCTTTTAATGAATGGACTGGTCCCTGTACCCGATTAATGAATGGACTGCTACCTTTACCCGTTTGATGAATGGACTGGTCCCTGTACCCGATGAATGAATGGGCTGGTCCAGGTACCCAATTAATGAATCGACTTGTCCATGTACCTGATTAATGAATGGACTAGTCCCCTGTACCCAATTAATGAATCGACTGGTACCCTTTACTCGATTAATGAATGGACTGGTCCACTGTGCCCGATTAATAAATTGACTGGTCCACTGTGCCCGATTAATGGATGTTCTGGTCCCTGAACCCTATTAATGAATGGAATGGTCCCTGTACCTGATCAATGAATGGACTGGTCCCTTGTCTGTTATAAATGAATGGAGCGGTCCCTATACCTGATCAATGAATGAACTGGTCCCCTGTACCTTATTAATAAATTGACTGGTTCCCTGTACGCGATTAATGGATGGACTGGTCCTTGTACCCGATTAATTAATGGACTGGTCCCTGCACCCGAGTAATGAATAGACTGGTCCCCTGTACCCCTTTTAATGAATGGATTGGTCCCACGTGCCCGATTAATGAATGGACGGGTCCACTGTGCCTTTTAAATGAATGGACTGTTCCCTTTACCCGATTAATGAATGGACTGGTCCCTGTACCCGATTAATGAAAGCATTGGTCCCTGTACCTGATCAATGAATGGACTGCTCCCTGTACCTGATCAATGAATGGACTGCTCCCTCTACCTTATTAATGAATGGACTGGTCCCTGTACCTGATTAATGAATAGAGAGTTCCCCTGTCCCTGATTAATGAATGGACTGGTCCCTGTACCTGATTAATGAATGGATTGGTCCCTGTACCGGATTAATGAATGGACTGGTCCCTGAACTGGATTAATGAATGGACTGCTCCCTTTACCCGTTTAATGAATGGACTGGTCCCTGTACCCGATGAATGAATGGAATGTTCCCCTGTACCTGATTATTGAATGGACTGATCCCTGTTCCGGACTAATGAATGGACTGATCCCTGTTCCGGATTAATGAATGGACTGATCCCTGTTCCGGATTAATGAATGGAATAGTCCCTGTACCCGATTAATGAATGGATTGATCCCTGTACCCGTTTAATGATTGGACTGGTCCATGTACCTGATTAATGAATGGACTGGTCCCTGTACACGATTAATGAATGGACTGGTCCCCTGTACCTGATTCATGAATGGATTGGTCCCTGTACCGGTTTAATGAATGGACTGATCCCTGTACTGGATTAATGAACAGACTGGTCCCCGCTACCTGATGAATGAATGGACTTGTCTCATCCCCCCTATGGATTGGTCCCACGTGCCCGATTAATGAATGGACGGGTCCACTGTGCCTTTTAAATGAATGGACTGTTCCCTTTACCCGATTAATGAATGGACTGGTCCCTGTACCCGATTAATGAATGGATTGGTCACCTGTGCCTGTTGAATGAATGGACTGGTCGCTGTACCTCATTAATGAATGGACTGGTACCCTGTGCCCGATTAATGAATGGACTGGTCCACTCTACACGATTAATGAACAGACTGGTTCCTTGTACGCGTTTAATGAATAGACTGGTCCCTGTACCCGATTAATTAATGTACTGGTCCCCTGTACCTGATCAATGAATGGACTGGTTCCTGTCCCAGATTAATGAATGGACTAGTCCCTGTACCCGTTTTAATGAATGGACTGGTCCCTGCACCCGAGTAATGAATGGACTGTTCCCTGTATCCGTTTAATGAATGGACTGGTTCCCTGTACCCGATTAATGAATGGACTGGTCCCTGTACCCGTTTAATGAATGGACTGGTCCCTGTATCCGATTAATGAATGGACTAGTCCCTATACCCGTTTAATGAATGGACTGGTCCCTGTATCCGATTAATGAATGGCTGGTTCCATGTCCCTGAATAATGAATGGACTGGTCCCCTGTACCCGATTAATGAATGGACTGGTCCCCTGTACCTGATTAATGAATGGACTGGTCCCTGTACTTGATTAATGAATAGACTGGTCCCCTGTAACCGATTAATGAATGGACTGGTCCCCGTACCTGATTAATGAATGGACTGGTCCCCTGTACCTGATTAATGAATGGATGGGTCCACTGTGCCTTTTAAATGAATGGACTGGTCCCTTTACCCGATTAATGAATGGACTGGTCCCATGTACCTGATCAATGAATGGACTGGTCCCCTGTCCCCGATTAATGAATAGACTCGTCCCCTGTACCTGATCAATGAATGGACTGGTCCCTGTACCTGATCAATGAATGGACTGGTCCACTGTGCCCAAGTAATGAATGGACTGGTCCCTGTACCTGATTAATTAATGGACATGTATCAGTACCCGATTAATGAATGGACTGGTCCCTGTACCTGATTAATAATGGACTGGTCCCTGTACCTGATCAATGAATGGACTGGTCCTCTGTACCTGATTAATAAATGGACTGGTCCACTGCGCCCAAGTAATGAATGGACTGGTCCCTGTACCTGATTAATTAATGGACTGGTATCAGTACCCGATTAATGAATGGACTGGTCCCTGTACCCGATTAATGAATGGACTGGTCCCTGTACCTGATTATTGAATGGACTGGTCCCTGTTCTGGATTAATGAATGGACTGGACCCTGTACCTGATCAATGAATGGACTGGTACCCTGTGCCCGATTAATGAATGGACTGGTCCCTGGACCCGTTTAATGAATGGACTGGACCCTGTACCAGTTCAATGAATGGGCTGGTCCCCTGTACCGGATTAATGAATGGACTGGTCTCAGTACCCTAATAATGAATGGAGCGGTCCCTGTACCCGATTAATTAATGGACTGTTCCCCTGTACCTGATCAATGAATGGACTAGTCCCTGTACCCGAGTAATGAATGAACTGGTCCCCTGTACCCGTTTTAATGAATGGACTGGTCCCTGCAACCGAGTAATGAATGGACTGGTCCCTGTATCCGATTAATGAATAGATTGGTCCCCTGTACCTGTTGAATGAATGGACTGGTCCCTGTACCCTATTAATGAATTGACTGGTCCCTGTACCTGATCAATGAATGGACTGGTCCCATGCACCTGATTAATGAATGGACTGGTCCCTGTACCTGATTATTGAATGGACTGGTCCCTGTTCTGGATTAATGAATGGACTGGTCCCTGTACCGGATTAATGAATGGACTGGACCCTGTACCTGATTAATGAATGGACTGCTCCCTGTTCTGGATTAATGAATGGACTGGTCCCTGTACCGGATTAATGAATGGATTGGTCCCTGTACCCGATTAATGAATGGACTCGTCCCCTGTAACTGTTTAATGAATGGACTGGTCTCTGTACCTGAATAATCAATGGACTGGTCCACTGTAACTGATAAATGAATGGAATTGTCCCTGGACCCGTTTAATGAATGGACTGGGCCCTGTACCAGTTCAATGAATGGGCTGGTCCCCTGTACCGGATTAATGAATGGACTGGTCTCAGTACCCTATTAATGAATGGAGCGGTCCCTGTACCTGATTAATTAATGGACAGGTATCAGTACCCGATTAATGAATGGACTAGTCCCTGTACCTGATTAATTAATGGACTGGTCCCTGTACCTGATCAATGAATGGACTGGTCCTCTGTACCTGATTAATAAATGGACTGGTCCACTGTGCCCAAGTAATGAATGGACTGGTCCCTGTACCTGATTAATTAATGGACTGGTATCAGTACCCGATTAATGAATGGACTGGTCCCTGTACCTGATTATTGAATGGACTGGTCCCTGTTCTGGATTAATGAATGGACTGGACCCTGTACCTGATCAATGAATGGACTGGTACCCTGTGCCCGATTAATGAATGGACTGGTCCCTGGACCCGTTTAATGAATGGACTGGACCCTGTACCAGTTCAATGAATGGGCTGGTCCCCTGTACCGGATTAATGAATGGACTGGTCTCAGTACCCTATTAATGAATGGAGCGATCCCTGTACCCGATTAATTAATGGACTGTTCCCCTGTACCTGATCAATGAATGGACTAGTCCCTGTACCCGAGTAATGAATGAACTGGTCCCCTGTACCCGTTTTAATGAATGGACTGGTCCCTGCAACCGAGTAATGAATGGACTGGTCCCTGTATCCGATTAATGAATAGATTGGTCCCCTGTACCTGTTGAATGAATGGACTGGTCCCTGTACCCTATTAATGAATTGACTGGTCCCTGTACCTGATCAATGAATGGACTGGTCCCATGCACCTGATTAATGAATGGACTGGTCCCTGTACCTGATTATTGAATGGACTGGTCCCTGTTCTGGATTAATGAATGGACTGGTCCCTGTACCGGATTAATGAATGGACTGGACCCTGTACCTGATTAATGAATGGACTGCTCCCTGTTCTGGATTAATGAATGGACTGGTCCCTGTACCGGATTAATGAATTGACTGATCCCTGTACCTGATCAATGAATGGACTGGTCCCATGCACCTGATTAATGAATGGACTGGTCCCTGTACCTGATTATTGAATGGACTGGTCCCTGTTCTGGATTAATGAATGGACTGGTCCCTGTACCGGATTAATGAATGGACTGGACCCTGTACCTGATTAATGAATGGACTGCTCCCTGTTCTGGATTAATGAATGGACTGGTCCCTGTACCGGATTAATGAATGGATTGGTCCCTGTACCCGATTAATGAATGGACTCGTCCCCTGTAACTGTTTAATGAATGGACTGGTCTCTGTACCTGAATAATCAATGGACTGGTCCACTGTAACTGATAAATGAATGGAATTGTCCCTGGACCCGTTTAATGAATGGACTGGGCCCTGTACCAGTTCAATGAATGGGCTGGTCCCCTGTACCGGATTAATGAATGGACTGGTCTCAGTACCCTATTAATGAATGGAGCGGTCCCTGTACCTGATTAATTAATGGACAGGTATCAGTACCCGATTAATGAATGGACTGGTCCCTGTACCTGATTAATTAATGGACTGGTCCCTGTACCTGATCAATGAATGGACTGGTCCTCTGTACCTGATTAATAAATGGACTGGTCCACTGTGCCCAAGTAATGAATGGACTGGTCCCTGTACCTGATTAATTAATGGACTGGTATCAGTACCCGATTAATGAATGGACTGGTCCCTGTACCCGATTAATGAATGGACTGGTCCCTGTACCTGATTATTGAATGGACTGGTCCCTGTTCTGGATTAATGAATGGACTGGACCCTGTACCTGATCAATGAATGGACTGGTACCCTGTGCCCGATTAATGAATGGACTGGTCCCTGGACCCGTTTAATGAATGGACTGGACCCTGTACCAGTTCAATGAATGGGCTGGTCCCCTGTACCGGATTAATGAATGGACTGGTCTCAGTACCCTATTAATGAATGGAGCGGTCCCTGTACCCGATTAATTAATGGACTGTTCCCCTGTACCTGATCAATGAATGGACTAGTCCCTGTACCCGAGTAATGAATGAACTGGTCCCCTGTACCCGTTTTAATGAATGGACTGGTCCCTGCAACCGAGTAATGAATGGACTGGTCCCTGTATCCGATTAATGAATAGATTGGTCCCCTGTACCTGTTGAATGAATGGACTGGTCCCTGTACCCTATTAATGAATTGACTGGTCCCTGTACCTGATCAATGAATGGACTGGTCCCATGCACCTGATTAATGAATGGACTGGTCCCTGTACCTGATTATTGAATGGACTGGTCCCTGTTCTGGATTAATGAATGGACTGGTCCCTGTTCCGGATTAATGAATGGACTGGACCCTGTACCTGATTAATGAATGGACTGCTCCCTGTTCTGGATTAATGAATGGACTGGTCCCTGTACCGGATTAATGAATGGATTGGTCCCTGTACCCGATTAATGAATGGACTCGTCCCCTGTAACTGTTTAATGAATGGACTGGTCTCTGAACCTGAATAATCAATGGACTGGTCCACTGTAACTGATAAATGAATGGAATTGTCCCTGGACCCGTTTAATGAATGGACTGGGCCCTGTACCAGTTCAATGAATGGGCTGGTCCCCTGTACCGGATTAATGAATGGACTGGTCTCAGTACCCTATTAATGAATGGAGCGGTCCCTGTACCCGATTAATTAATGGACTGGTCCCCTGTACCTGATCAATGAATGGACTAGTCCCTGTACCCGAGTAATGAATGAACTGGTCCCCTGTACCCGTTTTAATGAATGGACTGGTCCCTGCAACCGAGTAATGAATGGACTGGTCCCTGCATCCGATTAATGAATAGATTGGTCCCCTGTACCTGTTGAATGAATGGACTGGTCCCTGTACCCAATAATGAATGGACTAGTCCCTGTACCCGATTAATGAATGGACTTGTACGCTGTACCCGATTAATTTATGGTCTGGTCCCTGTACCCAATAATGAATGGACTAGTCCCTGTACCCGATTAATTAATGGACTGGTCCCCTGTGCCTGATCAATGAATGGACTGGTCCCTTATACCCGATTAATGAATGGACTGGTCACTTGTCCCTGATTAATTAATGGACAGGTCCCTGTACCGGATTAATGAATGGAATATTCCCTGCACCCGATTAATGAATGGACGGGTTCCATGTACACGTTTAATGAATTGACTGGACCCTGTTCCCGATTAATGCATTAACTGGTCCCCTGTACACCTTTTAATGAAGGGACTGGTCCCTGTACCCGATTAATGAATGGACTATTCCCTTAACCCGTTTAATGAATGGGCTGGTCCTGGTTACCGTTTAATGAATGGACTTGTCCCTGTACCTGATCAATGAATGGACTGGACCCTTGCCCGATTAATGGATGGACTGGTCCCTGTACCCAATTAATTAATGGACTGGACCCCTGTACCTGATCAATGAATGGACTGGTCCCAAGTCCCCGATTAATGAATGGAATGGTCCCTGTACCTGATTAATGAATGGACTGGTCCCTGTATCTGATTAATGAATGGACTGGTCCCCATAACTGATTAATGAATTGACTGGACCCTGTACCTCATTAATGAATGGACTGGTCCACTGTACCTGATTAATGAATGGACTGGTTCCTTTACCTGATTAATGAATGGACAGGTCCCCTGTACCCGATTAATTAATGGACTGTTCCCTGTACCTGTTTAATGAATGGACTGGTCCCTGTACCCTATTAATGAATGGACTGGTCCCTGTACCTGATCAATGAACAGACTGATTCCCTGTAACCGATTAATGGATGGACTGGTCCCTGTACCCGATTAATGAATGGACTGGTCCCTGTACCCTATTAATGAATGGACTGGTCCCTGTACCTGATCAATGAATGGACTGGACCCTTGCCCGATTAATGAATGGACTGGTCCACTGTACCCGGTTAATGAACACACTGGTTCCCTGTAACCGATTAATGGATGGACTGGTCCCTGTACCCTATTAATGGATGGACTGGTCCCTGTACCCAATTAATGAATGGACTGGTCCCCTGCACCTGATCAATGAATGGACTGGTCCCATGTCCCCGATTAATGAATGGACTGGTCCCATGTCCCCGATTAATGAATGGACTGGTCCCTGTACCTGATTAATGAATGGACTGAACCCTGTACCTCATTAATGAATGGACTGGTCCCCTGTACCCGATTAATTAATGGACTGGTATCAGTACCAGATTAATGAATGGACTGGTTCCTTTACCTGATTAATGAATGGACAGGTCCCCTGTACCCGATTAATTAATGGACTGTTCCCTGTACCCGTTTAATGAATGGACTGGTCCCTGTTCCCGATTAATGAATAGATAGGTCCCCTGTAACTGTTTAATGAATGGACTGGTCTCTGTACCTGAATAATGAATGGAATGGTTCCCTGTAACTGATTAATGAATGGACTTGCCCCCTGTACCTGATTAATGAATGGACTGGGATCAGCACGTGATTAATGAATGGACTAGTCCTTTAACCTGATTAATGAATGGATTGGACCCTGTACTGGATTAATGAATGGACTGGACCCTGTACCTGATCAATGAATGGACTGGTACCCTGTGCCCGATTAATGAATGGACTGGTCCCTGGACCCGTTTAATGAATGGACTGGACCCTGTACCAGTTCAATGAATGGGCTGGTCCCCTGTACCGGATTAATGAATGGACTGGTCTCAGTACCCTATTAATGAATGGAGCGGTCCCTGTACCCGATTAATTAATGGACTGTTCCCCTGTACCTGATCAATGAATGGACTAGTCCCTGTACCCGAGTAATGAATGAACTGGTCCCCTGTACCCGTTTTAATGAATGGACTGGTCCCTGCAACCGAGTAATGAATGGACTGGTCCCTGTATCCGATTAATGAATAGATTGGTCCCCTGTACCTGTTGAATGAATGGACTGGTCCCTGTACCCTATTAATGAATTGACTGGTCCCTGTACCTGATCAATGAATGGACTGGTCCCATGCACCTGATTAATGAATGGACTGGTCCCTGTACCTGATTATTGAATGGACTGGTCCCTGTTCTGGATTAATGAATGGACTGGTCCCTGTACCGGATTAATGAATGGACTGGACCCTGTACCTGATTAATGAATGGACTGCTCCCTGTTCTGGATTAATGAATGGACTGGTCCCTGTACCGGATTAATGAATTGACTGGTCCCTGTACCTGATCAATGAATGGACTGGTCCCATGCACCTGATTAATGAATGGACTGGTCCCTGTACCTGATTATTGAATGGACTGGTCCCTGTTCTGGATTAATGAATGGACTGGTCCCTGTACCGGATTAATGAATGGACTGGACCCTGTACCTGATTAATGAATGGACTGCTCCCTGTTCTGGATTAATGAATGGACTGGTCCCTGTACCGGATTAATGAATGGATTGGTCCCTGTACCCGATTAATGAATGGACTCGTCCCCGGAAACTGTTTAATGAATGGACTGGTCTCTGTACCTGAATAATCAATGGACTGGTCCACTGTAACTGATAAATGAATGGAATTGTCCCTGGACCCGTTTAATGAATGGACTGGGCCCTGTACCAGTTCAATGAATGGGCTGGTCCCCTGTACCGGATTAATGAATGGACTGGTCTCAGTACCCTATTAATGAATGGAGCGGTCCCTGTACCTGATTAATTAATGGACAGGTATCAGTACCCGATTAATGAATGGACTGGTCCCTGTACCTGATTAATTAATGGACTGGTCCCTGTACCTGATCAATGAATGGACTGGTCCTCTGTACCTGATTAATAAATGGACTGGTCCACTGTGCCCAAGTAATGAATGGACTGGTCCCTGTACCTGATTAATTAATGGACTGATATCAGTACCCGATTAATGAATGGACTGGTCCCTGTACCCGATTAATGAATGGACTGGTCCCTGTACCTGATTATTGAACGGACTGGTCCCTGTTCTGGATTAATGAATGGACTGGACCCTGTACCTGATCAATGAATGGACTGGTACCCTGTGCCCGATTAATGAATGGACTGGTCCCTGGACCCGTTTAATGAATGGACTGGACCCTGTACCAGTTCAATGAATGGGCTGGTCCCCTGTACCGGATTAATGAATGGACTGGTCTCAGTACCCTATTAATGAATGGAGCGGTCCCTGTACCCGATTAATTAATGGACTGTTCCCCTGTACCTGATCAATGAATGGACTAGTCCCTGTACCCGAGTAATGAATGAACTGGTCCCCTGTACCCGTTTTAATGAATGGACTGGTCCCTGCAACCGAGTAATGAATGGACTGGTCCCTGTATCCGATTAATGAATAGATTGGTCCCCTGTACCTGTTGAATGAATGGACTGGTCCCTGTACCCTATTAATGAATTGACTGGTCCCTGTACCTGATCAATGAATGGACTGGTCCCATGCACCTGATTAATGAATGGACTGGTCCCTGTACCTGATTATTGAATGGACTGGTCCCTGTTCTGGATTAATGAATGGACTGGTCCCTGTACCGGATTAATGAATGGACTGGACCCTGTACCTGATTAATGAATGGACTGCTCCCTGTTCTGGATTAATGAATGGACTGGTCCCTGTACCGGATTAATGAATGGATTGGTCCCTGTACCCGATTAATGAATGGACTCGTCCCCTGTAACTGTTTAATGAATGGACTGGTCTCTGTACCTGAATAATCAATGGACTGGTCCACTGTAACTGATAAATGAATGGAATTGTCCCTGGACCCGTTTAATGAATGGACTGGGCCCTGTACCAGTTCAATGAATGGGCTGGTCCCCTGTACCGGATTAATGAATGGACTGGTCTCAGTACCCTATTAATGAATTGACTGGTCCCTGTACCTGATCAATGAATGGACTGGTCCCATGCACCTGATTAATGAATGGACTGGTCCCTGTATCTGATTAATGAATGGACTGGTCCCTGGACCTGAATAGCGACTGGTCTGGTTCCCTGTACCTGATTAATGAATGGACTGGTCCCTGTACCCGATTAATGGATGGACTGGTCCCTGTACCCGATTAATGGATGGACTGGTCCCTGTACCCTATTAATGAATGGACTGGTCACTGTACGCGATTAATTAATGGACTGGTCCCCTGTGCCTGATCAATGAATGGACTGGTCCCTTGTCCCCGATTAATGAATGGACTGGTCCCTGTACCTGATCAATGAATGGATTGATCCCCTGTCCCTGATTAATGAATGGACTGGTCCCCTAAACCTGATTAATGAATGAATTGGTCCCCTGCACCCGACTCATGATCGAACTGGTGCCCTGCATCCGATTAATGAATGGACTGGTCCCTGTACCCAATAATGAATGGACTAGTCCCTGTACCCGATTAATGAATGGACTTGTACGCTGTACCCGATTAATTTATGGTCTGGTCCCTGTACCCAATAATGAATGGACTAGTCCCTGTACCCGATTAATTAATGGACTGGTCCCCTGTGCCTGATCAATGAATGGACTGGTCCCTTATACCCGATTAATGAATGGACTGGTCACTTGTCCCTGATTAATTAATGGACAGGTCCCTGTACCGGATTAATGAATGGAATATTCCCTGCACCCGATTAATGAATGGTCGGGTTCCATGTACACGTTTAATGAATTGACTGGACCCTGTTCCCGATTAATGCATTAACTGGTCCCCTGTACACCTTTTAATGAAGGGACTGGTCCCTGTACCCGATTAATGAATGGACTATTCCCTTAACCCGTTTAATGAATGGGCTGGTCCTGGTTACCGTTTAATGAATGGACTTGTCCCTGTACCTGATCAATGAATGGACTGGACCCTTGCCCGATTAATGGATGGACTGGTCCCTGTACCCAATTAATTAATGGACTGGACCCCTGTACCTGATCAATGAATGGACTGGTCCCAAGTCCCCGATTAATGAATGGAATGGTCCCTGTACCTGATTAATGAATGGACTGGTCCCTGTATCTGATTAATGAATGGACTGGTCCCCATAACTGATTAATGAATTGACTGGACCCTGTACCTCATTAATGAATGGACTGGTCCACTGTACCTGATTAATGAATGGACTGGTTCCTTTACCTGATTAATGAATGGACAGGTCCCCTGTACCCGATTAATTAATGGACTGTTCCCAGTACCCGTTTAATGAATGGACTGGTCCCTGTACCCTATTAATGAATGGACTGGTCCCTGTACCTGATCAATGAACAGACTGATTCCCTGTAACCGATTAATGGATGGACTGGTCCCTGTACCCGATTAATGAATGGACTGGTCCCTGTACCCTATTAATGAATGGACTGGTCCCTGTACCTGATCAATGAATGGACTGGTCTCTGTACCTGAATAATGAATGAATGGACTGGTCCCATGCACCTGATTAATGAATGGACTGGTCCCTGTACCTGATTATTGAATGGACTGGTCCCTGTTCTGGATTAATGAATGGACTGGTCCCTGTACCGGATTAATGAATGGACTGGACCCTGTACCTGATTAATGAATGGACTGCTCCCTGTTCTGGATTAATGAATGGACTGGTCCCTGTACCGGATTAATGAATGGATTGGTCCCTGTACCCGATTAATGAATGGACTCGTCCCCTGTAACTGTTTAATGAATGGACTGGTCTCTGTACCTGAATAATCAATGGACTGGTCCACTGTAACTGATAAATGAATGGAATTGTCCCTGGACCCGTTTAATGAATGGACTGGGCCCTGTACCAGTTCAATGAATGGGCTGGTCCCCTGTACCGGATTAATGAATGGACTGGTCTCAGTACCCTATTAATGAATGGAGCGGTCCCTGTACCCGATTAATTAATGGACTGGTCCCCTGTACCTGATCAATGAATGGACTAGTCCCTGTACCCGAGTAATGAATGAACTGGTCCCCTGTACCCGTTTTAATGAATGGACTGGTCCCTGCAACCGAGTAATGAATGGACTGGTCCCTGCATCCGATTAATGAATAGATTGGTCCCCTGTACCTGTTGAATGAATGGACTGGTCCCTGTACCCTATTAATGAATTGACTGGTCCCTGTACCTGATTAATGAATGGACTGGTCCCTGTATCTGATTAATGAATGGACTGGTCCCTGGACCTGAATAGCGACTGGTCTGGTTCCCTGTACCTGATTAATGAATGGACTGGTCCCTGTACCCGATTAATGGATGGACTGGTCCCTGTACCCGATTAATGGATGGACTGGTCCCTGTACCCTATTAATGAATGGACTGGTCACTGTACGCGATTAATTAATGGACTGGTCCCCTGTGCCTGATCAATGAATGGACTGGTCCCTTGTCCCCGATTAATGAATGGACTGGTCCCTGTACCTGATCAATGAATGGATTGATCCCCTGTCCCTGATTAATGAATGGACTGGTCCCCTAAACCTGATTAATGAATGAATTGGTCCCCTGCACCCGACTCATGATCGAACTGGTGCCCTGCATCCGATTAATGAATGGACTGGTCCCTGTACCCAATAATGAATGGACTAGTCCCTGTACCCGATTAATGAATGGACTTGTACGCTGTACCCGATTAATTTATGGTCTGGTCCCTGTACCCAATAATGAATGGACTAGTCCCTGTACCCGATTAATTAATGGACTGGTCCCCTGTGCCTGATCAATGAATGGACTGGTCCCTTATACCCGATTAATGAATGGACTGGTCACTTGTCCCTGATTAATTAATGGACAGGTCCCTGTACCGGATTAATGAATGGAATATTCCCTGCACCCGATTAATGAATGGTCGGGTTCCATGTACACGTTTAATGAATTGACTGGACCCTGTTCCCGATTAATGCATTAACTGGTCCCCTGTACACCTTTTAATGAAGGGACTGGTCCCTGTACCCGATTAATGAATGGACTATTCCCTTAACCCGTTTAATGAATGGGCTGGTCCTGGTTACCGTTTAATGAATGGACTTGTCCCTGTACCTGATCAATGAATGGACTGGACCCTTGCCCGATTAATGGATGGACTGGTCCCTGTACCCAATTAATTAATGGACTGGACCCCTGTACCTGATCAATGAATGGACTGGTCCCAAGTCCCCGATTAATGAATGGAATGGTCCCTGTACCTGATTAATGAATGGACTGGTCCCTGTATCTGATTAATGAATGGACTGGTCCCCATAACTGATTAATGAATTGACTGGACCCTGTACCTCATTAATGAATGGACTGGTCCACTGTACCTGATTAATGAATGGACTGGTTCCTTTACCTGATTAATGAATGGACAGGTCCCCTGTACCCGATTAATTAATGGACTGTTCCCTGTACCCGTTTAATGAATGGACTGGTCCCTGTACCCTATTAATGAATGGACTGGTCCCTGTACCTGATCAATGAACAGACTGATTCCCTGTAACCGATTAATGGATGGACTGGTCCCTGTACCCGATTAATGAATGGACTGGTCCCTGTACCCTATTAATGAATGGACTGGTCCCTGTACCTGATCAATGAATGGACTGGTCTCTGTACCTGAATAATGAATGAATGGACAGGTCCCCTGTACCCGATTAATTAATGGACTGTTCCCTGTACCCGTTTAATGAATGGACTGGTCCCTGTTCCCGATTAATGAATAGATAGGTCCCCTGTAACTGTTTAATGAATAGACTGGTCTCTGTACCTGAATAATGAATGGAATGGTTCCCTGTAACTGATTAATGAATGGACTTGCCCCCTGTACCTGATTAATGAATGGACTGGGATCAGTACGTGATTAATGAATGGACTAGTCCTTTAACCCGATTAATGAATGGACTGGTCCCCTGTACCTGATTAATGAATGGATTGGACCCTGTACTGGATTAATGAATGGACTGGTCCCTGTACCCATTTATGAATTGTATGGACCCTGTTCCCGATTAATGAATGAACTGGTCCCCTGTACCCCTTTTAATGAATGGACTGGTCCATGTACCTGATCGATGAATGGATTGGTCCCCTCTCCCCGATCAATGAATGGACTGGTCCCCTGTCACCGATTAATGAATGGACTGGTTCCCTGTACCCAATTAATGAATTGACTGGACCCTGTACCTGATTAATGAATGGACTGAACTCTGTACCTGATTAATGAATGCACTGGTCCCCTGTACCCGATTAATGAATGGACTGGTATCAGTACCTGATTAATGAATGGACTGGTCCCTTTACCCGATTAATGAATGGACTGGTCCCCTGTACCTGATTAATGAATGGACTGGTCCCTGTGCCGGATTAATAAAAGAAATATTCCCTGTACCCGATTAATGAATTGACTGGACCCGGTTCCCGATGAATGAATGAACTGGTCCCCTGTACCCCTTTTAATGAATGGACTGGTCCCTGTACCCGATTAATGAATGGACTGTTCCCTGAACCTGTTTAATGAATGGACTGGTCCCTGTACCTGATCAATGAATGGACTGGTCCCTGTACCCGATTAATGAATGGATAGGTCCCCTGTAACTATTTAATGAATGGACTGGTCTCTGGACCTGAATAATGAATGGACTGGTTCCCTGTACCTGATTAATGAATGGACTTGTCCCCTGTACCTGATTAATGAATGGACTGGGATCAGTACGTGATTAATGAATGGACTGGTCCTTTTACCCGATTAATGAATGGACTGGTCCACTGTACCTGATTAATGAATGGATTGGACCCTGTACCGGAATAATGAATGGACTGGTCCCTGTACCGGATTAATGAATGGAATATTCCCTGTACCCATTTATGAATTGAATGGACCCTGTTCCCGATTAATGAATGAACTGGTCCCCTGCACCCCTTTTAATGAATGGACTGGTCCCTGTACCTGATCAATGAATGGATTGGTCCCCTGTCCCCGATTAATGAATGGACTGCTCCCTCTACCTGATCAATGAATGGACTGGTCCCCTGTCACCGATTAATGAATGGACTGGTTCCCTGTACCCAATTAATGAATTGACTGGACCCTGTACCTGATTAATGAATGGACTGAACTCTGTACCCGATTAATGAATGCACTGGTCCCCTGTACCTGATTAATGAATGGATTGGTCCCTGCACCCGATTAATGAATTGACTGGACCCGGTTCCCGATTAATGAATGAACTGGTCCCCTGAACCTGTTTAATGAATGGTCTGGTCCCTGTAACCGATTAATGGATGGACTGGTCCCTGTACCCGATTAATGAATGGTCTGGTCCCTGTAACCTATTAATGAATGGACTGGTCCCATGCACCTGATTAATGAATGGACTGGTCCCTGTATCTGATTAATGAATGGACTGGTCCCTGTACCTGATTAATGAATGGACTGGTCCCTGTAACTGTTTAATGAATTGACAGGTCTCTGTTCCTGAATAATGAATGGACAGGTACCCTGTACCCGATTAATTAATGGACTGTTCCCTGTACCCATTTAATGAATGGACTGGTCCCTGTAACCGTTTAATGAATGGACTGGTCTCTGTACCTGAATAATGAATGGTCTGGTTCCCTGTACCTGATTAATGAATGGACTGATTCCCAGTACCTGATTAATGCATGGACTGGTCCCTGTACCGAATCAATGAATGGACTGGTCCCTGTTCCTGATTAATGAATGGACTGGTCTTCTTTCCCCGATTAATGAATGGACTGGTCCCTGTACCTGATTAATGAATGGACTGGTCTTTTGTCCCCGATTAATGATTGGACTGGTCCCTGTACCGAATCAATGAATGGACTGGTTCCTGTTCCTGATTAATGAATGGACTGGTCCCCTGTACCCAATTAATGAATGGACTGGTCCCCTGTACCCGATTAATGAATGGACTGGTCCCCTGTACCTGATTAATGAATGGACTGGTTCCTGTTCAAGATTAATGAATGGACTGGTCCCTTTCCCCGATTAATGAATGGACTGGTTCCGGCACCCGATTAATGAATGGACTGCTCCCCTGCACCTGATTAATGAATGGAATAGTCCCTGCACCCAAGTGATGAATGGACTGGTCCCCTGTCCCCGACCAATGAATGGACTGGTCTCCTGTACCCGATTCATGAATGGACTCGTGCCCTGTACCCGATTAATGAATAGACTGGTCCCCTGAACTCAATTTATGAATGGAGTGGTCCCTTTAAACGATTAATGAATGGACTGGTCCCGGTAACTTATTAATGAATGGGCAGGTTCCTGTACCCGATTAATGAATGGACAGGTCCCTGTACCCGATTAATGGATGGACACTTCCCTGTACCTGAATAATGAATGGACTGGTCCCTGTACCTGAACAATGAATGGACTGGTCCCTGTACATGATTAATGAATGGACTGGTCCGTGTTCCCGATTAATGAATGGACTGGTCCCTGTACCTGATTAATGAATGGACTGGTCCCTGTACCTGATTAATGAATGGACTGGTCCCTGTACCTGAACAATGAATGGACTGGTCCCTGTACCTGATCAATGAATGGACTGGTCCCCTGTCCCCGATTAATGAATGGACAGGTCCATGCTCCTGATCTCTGAATGGACTGGTCCCCTGTCCCTGATTAATGAATGGACTGGTCCCCTTTACCCGAGTCATGAATGGAATGGTCCCTGAACCCGATTAATGAATAAACTGGTCCCCTGTACCCGATTAATGAATGGACTGGTCTCTGTACCTGATTAATGAATGGACTGGTCCCCTGTACCTGATTAATGAATGGACTGGTCCCTTTACCCGATTAATGAATTGACTGGTCCCCTGTACCCGATTAATAAATGGACTGTTCCCTTTACACAATGAATGAATGGACTGGTCCCCTGTACCTGATTAATGAATGGACTGGTCCCCTGTACTCGATGAATGAATCGACTGGTCCCTGTTCCCGATTAATGAATGGACTGGTCCTTGTACCCGATTAATGAATGGACTGGTCCCTGTAACCGATTAATGAATGGACTGGTTCCCTGTACCCGATCAGTGAACGGACTGGTTCCCTGTATCCGATGAATGAATGGATTGGTCCCCTGTACCGGATTAATGAATGGACTGGTCCCTGTACCTGATCAATGAATGGACTGGTCCCTTTACCCGATTAATGAATGGACTGGTCCCTGTATCTGAATAATGAATGGACTGGTCCCTTTACCCGATTAATGATAGGACTGGTCCCCTGTACCTGATTAATGAATGGACTGGTCCCTGTACCCGATTAATGAATGGACTGGTCCCTGTACCTGATTAATGTATGGACTGGTCCCTGTACCTGATTAATGAATGGACTGGTCCTTGTACCTGATTAATGAATGGACTGGTCCTTGTACCTGAGTAATGAATGGACTGGTCCACTGTACCCGATTAATGAATGGACTGGTCCCCTGTGTCCGATTAATGAATGGATTGGTCCCCTGTACCCGATTAAAGAATGGATTTGTCCCTGTACCCGATTAATGAATTGATTGGTCCCTGTACCCGATTAATGTATGGACTGGTCTTCTGTCCCCGATTAATGAATGGACTGGTCCCTGTACCTGATTAGTGAATGGACTGGTCTTCTGTCCCCGATTAATGAATGGACTGGTTCCTGTACCTGATTAATGAATGGACTGGTCTTCTGTCCCCGATTAATGAATGGACTGGTCCCTGTACCTGATTAATGAATGGACTGGTCCCTGTTCCTGATTAATGAATGGACTGGTCTTCTGTCCACGATTAATGAATGGACTGGTCCCTGTACCTGATTAATGAATGGACTGGTCTTCTGTCCCCGATTAATGATTGGACTGGTCCCTGTACCGAATCAATGAATGGACTGGTCCCTGTTCCTGATTAATGAATGGACTGGTCCCTGAGCCTGATTAATGAAAGGACTGGTCCCCTGTCCCCGATTAATTAATGGACTGGTCCTTGTATCCGATTAATGAATGGACTGGTCCCTGTACCCGATTAATGAATGGACTGTTCCCTCTACCCGATTAATGAATTGATTGGTCCGTGTACCCGATTAATGAATGGACTGGTCCCGTGTACCTGATTAATCAATGGACTGGTCTATAGTACCCGAATAATGAATGGACTGGTCCCCTGTACCTGATTAATGAATGGACTGGTCCCTGTACCTGATTAATGAATGGACTGCTCCCTGTACCGAATCAATGACTGGACTGGTCCCTGTTCCTGATTAATGAAAGGACTGATCCCCTGCACCCGATTAATGATTGGACTGGTCCCGTGTACCCGATTAATGAATGGATTGGTCCCCTGTACCTGATTAATGAATGGACTGGTCCCTGTACCCGATTAATGAATGGACTGGTCCCCTGTACCTGATTAATTAATGGACTGGTCCCTGTACCCGATTAATTAATGGACTTGTCCCCTGTACCTGATTAATGATTGAACTGGTCCCCTGCACCTGATTAATGAATGGACTGGCCCCCTGCACCCGATTAATGAATGGACTGGTCCCCTGCACCCGATTAATGAATGGACTGGTCCCCTGTCCCCGATTAAAGAATGGACTGGTTCCTGTACCTGATTAATGAATGGACTGGTCCCTGTAACTGATTAATGAATGGACTGGTCCCCTTTACCCCATTAATGAATGGACTGGTCCACTGTACACAATTAATGAATGGAATGGTCCCCATACCCGATTAAAGAATGGACTGGTCCCCTGTCCCCGATTAATGAATGGACTGGTTCCCTGTCCCCGATTAATGAATGGACTGGTCCCCTGTCCCCGATTAAAGAATGGACTGGTCCCTTTACCCAATTAATGAATGGACTGGTCCCCTGTCCCCGATTAATGAATGGACTGGTCCCCTGTCCCCGATTAATGAATGGATTGGTCCCCTGTACCCGATTAATGAATGGACTGGTCCCCTGTACCCGATTAATTAATGGAATGATCCCCTGCACCCGATTAATTAATGGACTGGTCCCCTGTACCTGATTAATTAATGGACTGATCCCCTGCACCCGATTAATGAATGGACTGGTTCCCTGTACCCGATCAGTGAACGGACTGGTTCCCTGTATCCGATGAATGAATGGATTGGTCCCCTGTACCGGATTAATGAATGGACTGGTCCCTGTACCTGATCAATGAATGGACTGGTCCCTTTACCCGATTAATGAATGGACTGGTCCCTGTATCTGAATAATGAATGGACTGGTCCCTTTACCCGATTAATGATAGGACTGGTCCCCTGTACCTGATTAATGAATGGACTGGTCCCTGTACCCGATTAATGAATGGACTGGTCCCTGTACCTGATTAATGTATGGACTGGTCCCTGTACCTGATTAATGAATGGACTGGTCCTTGTACCTGATTAATGAATGGACTGGTCCTTGTACCTGAGTAATGAATGGACTGGTCCACTGTACCCGATTAATGAATGGACTGGTCCCCTGTGTCCGATTAATGAATGGATTGGTCCCCTGTACCCGATTAAAGAATGGATTTGTCCCTGTACCCGATTAATGAATTGATTGGTCCCTGTACCCGATTAATGTATGGACTGGTCTTCTGTCCCCGATTAATGAATGGACTGGTCCCTGTACCTGATTAGTGAATGGACTGGTCTTCTGTCCCCGATTAATGAATGGACTGGTTCCTGTACCTGATTAATGAATGGACTGGTCTTCTGTCCCCGATTAATGAATGGACTGGTCCCTGTACCTGATTAATGAATGGACTGGTCCCTGTTCCTGATTAATGAATGGACTGGTCTTCTGTCCACGATTAATGAATGGACTGGTCCCTGTACCTGATTAATGAATGGACTGGTCTTCTGTCCCCGATTAATGATTGGACTGGTCCCTGTACCGAATCAATGAATGGACTGGTCCCTGTTCCTGATTAATGAATGGACTGGTCCCCTGTACCCGATTCATGAATGGACTGGTCCCCTGTACCCGATTAATGAATGGAATGGTCCCTGTACCCGATTAATGAATGGACTGGTCCCTTGTACCTGATTAATGAATGGACTGGTCCCCTGTACCCGATTAATGAATGGAATGGTCCCTGTACCTGATTAATTAATGGAATGGTCCCTGTACCCGATTAATGAATGGACTGGTCCCTGTACCCGATTAATGAATGGACTGGTTCCTGTTCAAGATTAATGAATGGACTGGTCCCTTTCCCCGATTAATGAATGGACTGGTCCCTTTCCCCGATTAATGAATGGACTGGTTCCGGCACCCGATTAATGAATGGACTGCTCCCCTGCACCTGATTAATGAATGGAATAGTCCCTGCACACAAGTGATGAATGGACTGGTCCCCTGTCACCGATTAATGAATGGACTGGTCTCCTGTACCCGATTCATGAATGGACTCGTGCCCTGTACCCGATTAATGAATAGACTGGTCCCCTGAACTCAATTTATGAATGGAGTGGTCCCTTTAAACGATTAATGAATGGACTGGTCCCGGTAACTTATTAATGAATGGGCAGGTTCCTGTACCCGATTAATGAATGGACAGGTCCCTGTACCCGATTAATGGATGGACACTTCCCTGTACCTGAATAATGAATGGACTGGTCCCTGTACCTGAATAATGAATGGACTGGTCCCTGTACCTGATTAATGAATGGACTGGTCCGTGTTCCCGATTAATGAATGGACTGGTCCCTGTACCTGATTAATGAATGGACTGGTCCCTGTACCTGATTAATGAATGGACTGGTCCATGTACCCTATTAATTAATGGACTGGTCCCTGTACCTGATCAATGAATGGACTGGTCCCCTGTCCCCGATTAATGAATGGACAGGTCCATGTTCCTGATCTCTGAATGGACTGGTCCCCTGTCCCTGATTAATGAATGGACTGGTCCCCTTTACCCGAGTCATGAATGGAATGGTCCCTGAACCCGATTAATGAATAAACTGGTCCCCTGTACCCGATTAATGAATGGACTGGTCTCTGTACCCGATTAATGAATGGACTGGTCCCCTGTACCTGATTAATGAATGGACTGGTCCCTTTACCCGATTAATGAATTGACTGGTCCCCTGTACCCGATTAATGAATGGACTGTTCCCTTTACCCAATGAATGAATGGACTGGTCCCCTGTACCTGATTAATGAATGGACTGGTCCCCTGTACTCGATTAATGAATCGACTGGTCCCTGTACCCGATTAATGAATGGACTGGTCCTTGTACCCGATTAATGAATGGACTGGTCCCTGTAACCGATTAATGAATGGACTGGTTCCCTGTACCCGATCAGTGAACGGACTGGTTCCCTGTATCCGATGAATGAATGGATTGGTCCCCTGTACCGGATTAATGAATGGACTGGTCCCTGTACCTGATCAATGAATGGACTGGTCCCTTTACCCGATTAATGAATGGACTGGTCCCTGTATCTGAATAATGAATGGACTGGTCCCTTTACCCGATTAATGATAGGACTGGTCCCCTGTACCTGATTAATGAATGGACTGGTCCCTGTACCCGATTAATGAATGGACTGGTCCCTGTACCTGATTAATGTATGGACTGGTCCCTGTACCTGATTAATGAATGGACTGGTCCTTGTACCTGATTAATGAATGGACTGGTCCTTGTACCTGATTAATGAATGGACTGGTCCACTGTACCCGATTAATGAATGGACTGGTCCCCTGTGTCCGATTAATGAATGGATTGGTCCCCTGTACCCGATTAAAGAATGGATTTGTCCCTGTACCCGATTAATGAATTGATTGGTCCCTGTACCCGATTAATGTATGGACTGGTCTTCTGTCCCCGATTAATGAATGGACTGGTCCCTGTACCTGATTAGTGAATGGACTGGTCTTCTGTCCCCGATTAATGAATGGACTGGTTCCTGTACCTGATTAATGAATGGACTGGTCTTCTGTCCCCGATTAATGAATGGACTGGTCCCTGTACCTGATTAATGAATGGACTGGTCCCTGTTCCTGATTAATGAATGGACTGGTCTTCTGTCCACGATTAATGAATGAACTGGTCCCTGTACCTGATTAATGAATGGACTGGTCTTCTGTCCCCGATTAATGATTGGACTGGTCCCTGTACCGAATCAATGAATGGACTGGTCCCTGTTCCTGATTAATGAATGGACTGGTCCCCTGTACTCGATTCATGAATGGACTGGTCCCCTGTACCCGATTAATGAATGGAATGGTCCCTGTACCCGATTAACGAATGGACTGGTCCCTTGTACCTGATTAATGAATGGACTGGTCCCCTGTACCCGATTAATGAATGGAATGGTCCCTTTCCCCGATTAATGAATGGACTGGTCCCTTTACCCGATTAATGAATGGACTGGTTCCGGCACCCGATTAATGAATGGACTGCTCCCCTGCACCTGATTATTGAATGGAATAGTCCCTGCACACAAGTGATGAATGGACTGGTCCCCTGTCCCCGATTAATGAATGGACTGGTCTCCTGTACCCGATTCATGAATGGACTCGTCCCCTGCACCCGATTAATGAATGGACTGGTCGCCTGTACCCGATTCATGAATGGACTCGTGCCCTGTACCCGATTAATGAATAGCCTGGTCCCCTGAACTCAATTTATGAATGGAGTGGTCCCTTTTCCCGATTAATGAATGGACTGGTCCCGGTAACTTATTAATGAATGGGCAGGTTCCCGTACCCGATCAATGAATGGACAGGTCCCTGTACCCGATTAATGGATGGACACTTCTCTGTACACGATTAATGAATGGACTGGTCCCCTTTACCCGATTAATGAATGGACTGGTCCCCTGTACCCGACTAATGAATGGACTGGTCCCCTGTACCCGATTAATGATTGGATTGACCCCTGTACCCGATTAATGAATGGACTGGTCCCCTGTGCCCGATTAATGAATGGACTAGTTCCTGTACCCGATTAATGAATGGACTGGTCTTCTGTCCCCGATTTATGAATGGACTGGTCCCTGTACCGAATCAATGAATGGACTTGTCCCTGTTCCTGATTAATGAATGGACTGGTCTTCTGTCCCCGATTTATGAATGGACTGGTCCCTGTACCGAATCAATGAATGGACTTGTCCCTGTTACTGATTAATGAATGGACTGGTCCCCTGTACCTGATCAATGAATGGACTGGTCTTCTGTCCCCGATTTATGAATGGACTGGTCCCTGTACCGAATCAATGAATGGACTTGTCCCTGTTCCTGATTAATGAATGGACTGGTCCCCTGTACCTGATCAATGAATGGACTGGTCTTCTGTCCCCGATTAATGAATGGACTGGTCCCTGTACCTGATCAATGAATGGACTGGTATTCTGTCCCTGATTAATGAATGGACTGGCCTTCTGTACCCGATTAATGAATGGAATGGTCCCCTGCAGCGGATTAATGAATGGATTGGTCCTCTGTACCCGATTAATGACTGGATTGGTCCCCTGTTCCAGATTAATGAATGGACTGGTCCCCTGTACCCGATTAATGAATGGACTGGTCCCCTATACCCGATTAATGAATGGACTGGTCCCCTGTACCCGATTAATGAATGGATTGGTCCCCTGTCCCCGATTAATTAATGGACTGGTCCCCTGTACCCGATTAATGAATGGACCGGTCCCCTGTACCTGATTAATGAATGGACTGGTCCCTGAGCCTGATTAATGAAAGGACTGGTCCCCTGTCCCCGATTAATTAATGGACTGGTCCTTGTATCCGATTAATGAATGGACTGGTCCCTGTACCCGATTAATGAATGGACTGTTCCCTCTACCCGATTAATGAATTGATTGGTCCGTGTACCCGATTAATGAATGGACTGGTCCCGTGTACCTGATTAATCAATGGACTGGTCTATAGTACCCGAATAATGAATGGACTGGTCCCCTGTACCTGATTAATGAATGGACTGGTCCCTGTACCTGATTAATGAATGGACTGCTCCCTGTACCGAATCAATGACTGGACTGGTCCCTGTTCCTGATTAATGAAAGGACTGATCCCCTGCACCCGATTAATGATTGGACTGGTCCCGTGTACCCGATTAATGAATGGATTGGTCCCCTGTACCTGATTAATGAATGGACTGGTCCCTGTACCCGATTAATGAATGGACTGGTCCCCTGTACCTGATTAATTAATGGACTGGTCCCTGTACCCGATTAATTAATGGACTTGTCCCCTGTACCTGATTAATGATTGAACTGGTCCCCTGCACCTGATTAATGAATGGACTGGCCCCCTGCACCCGATTAATGAATGGACTGGTCCCCTGCACCCGATTAATGAATGGACTGGTCCCCTGTCCCCGATTAAAGAATGGACTGGTTCCTGTACCTGATTAATGAATGGACTGGTCCCTGTAACTGATTAATGAATGGACTGGTCCCCTTTACCCCATTAATGAATGGACTGGTCCACTGTACACAATTAATGAATGGAATGGTCCCCATACCCGATTAAAGAATGGACTGGTCCCCTGTCCCCGATTAATGAATGGACTGGTTCCCTGTCCCCGATTAATGAATGGACTGGTCCCCTGTCCCCGATTAAAGAATGGACTGGTCCCTTTACCCAATTAATGAATGGACTGGTCCCCTGTCCCCGATTAATGAATGGACTGGTCCCCTGTCCCCGATTAATGAATGGATTGGTCCCCTGTACCCGATTAATGAATGGACTGGTCCCCTGTACCCGATTAATTAATGGAATGATCCCCTGCACCCGATTAATTAATGGACTGGTCCCCTGTACCTGATTAATTAATGGACTGATCCCCTGCACCCGATTAATGAATGGATTGGTCCCCTGTACACAATTGATGAATGGACTGGTCCCTTTACCCAATTAATGAATGGACGGGTCACCTGACCTGATTAATGAATGGAGTGGTCCCCTGCACCCGATTAATGAATGGACTGGTCCCCTGTACACAATTGATGAATGGACTGGTCCTCTGTGTCCGATTAATGAACGGACTGGTCTCCTTTACCCGATTCATGAATGGACTCGTCCCCTTTACCCGATTAATAAATGGACTGGTCTCCTGTACCCGATTCATGAATGGTCTCGTCCCCTGTACCCGATTGATGATTAGATTGATCCCCTTACCTGATTAATGAATAGACTGGTTCCCTGAACCTGATTAATGAATGGACTGGTCCGTGTACCCGATTAATGAATGGACTGGTCCGTGTACCCGATTAATGAATGGACTGGTCCCTGTACCTCATTAATGAATGGACTGTTCCCTTTACCCAATTAATGAATAGAATAGTTCCGGTACCCGATTAATGAATGGACTGGTCCCTGTACCCGATTAATGGATGGACTGGTCCCCTGTACCTGATTAATGAAAGGACTGGTCCCTGTACCTGATCAATGAATCGACTGGTCCCTTTACCCAATTAATTAATGGACTGGTCCCTGTATCCGATTAATGAATGTTCTGGTCCCTGTACCTGATTAATGAATGGACTGGTCCGTGTACCCGATTAATGAATGGACTGGTCCGTGTACCCGATTAATAAATGGACTGGTCCCCTGTACCTGATTAATGAATGGACTGGTCCGTGTACCCGATTAATGAATGGACTGATCCCCTGAACCTGATTAATGAATGGACTGGTCCGTGTACCCGATTAATGAATGGACTGGTCCCCTATACCTGATTAATGAATGGACTGGTCCCCTGTACCTGATTTACGAATGGACTGGTCCTTGTACCCGATAAATGAATGGACTGGTCTCTTTACCGGATTAACGAATGGACTGGTCCTTGTACCCGATTAATGAATGGATTGGTCCCCTGTACCTGATTAATGAAAGGACTGGTCCCTGTACCTGATCAATGAATGGACTGGTCCCTTTACCCAATTAATGAATGGACTGGTCCCTGTACCTGATTAATGAATGGACTGGTCCCTGTACCTGATCAATGAATGGACTGGTCTTCTGTCCCCGATTAATGGATGGACTCTTCCCTGTACCCGAGTAATGAATGGCCTGGTCCCCTGCCCCCGATTAATGAATGGATTGGTCCCCTGTACCCGATTAATGAATGGACTGGTCCCCTGTACCCGATTAATTAAAGGACTGTTCCCCTGTACCCGATTAATTAATGGACTGATCCCCTGCACCCGATTAATGAATGGATTGGTCCCCTGTACCCGATTAATTAAAGGACTGGACCCCTGCACCCGATTAATGAATGGACTGGTCCCCTGTACCCGATTAATGAATGGATTGATCCCCTGCACCCGATTAATGAATGGACTGGTCCCCTGCACCCGATTAATGAATGGATTGGTCCCCTGTACCCGATTAATTAATGGACTGATCCCCTGTACCCGATTAATTAATGGACTGGTCCTCTGTGTCCAATTAATGAATGGACTGGTCACCTGTACCTGATTAATGAATGGACTGGTCCCCTGTACCTGATGAATGAATGGACTGGTCCCCTGTAACTGATTAATGAATGGACTGGTCCCTGTACCCACTTAATAAATTGTCTGGTCCCTGTACCCAATTAAAGAATGGACTGTTCCCCTGTACGAATTAATGAATGGACTGGTCCCCTGTCCCCGTTAAATAATGGACTGGTCCTTTTTTCCGATTAATGAATGTTCTGGTCCCTGTACCTGATTAATGAATGGACTGGTCCGTGTACCCGATTAATGAATGGACTGGTCCGTGTACCCGATTAATGAATGGACTGGTCCCCTGTACCTGATTAATGAATGGACTGGTCCGTGTACCCGATTAATGAATGGACTGATCCCCTGTACCTGATTAATGAATGGACTGGTCCGTGTATCCGATTAATGAATGGACTGGGCCCCTATACCTGATTAATGAATGGACTGGTCCCCTGTACCTGATTTACGAATGGTTTGGTCCTTGTACCCGATAAATGAATGGACTGGTTTCTTTACCGGATTAGCGAATGGACTGGTCCTTGTACCCGATTAATGAATGGACTGGTCCCCTGCACCTGATTAATGAAAGGACTGGTCCCTGTACCTGATCAATGAATGGACTGGTCCCTTTACCCAATTAATGAATGGACTGGTCACTGTACCTGATTAATGAATGGACTGGTCCCTGTACCTGATCAATGAATGGACTGGTCCCTTTTCCCAATTAATGAATGGACTGGTCCCTGTTCCTGATTAATGAACGGACTGGTCTTCTGTCCCCGATTAATGAATGGACTGGTCCCTATACCTGATCAATGAATGGACTGGTCTTCTGTCCCCGATAAATGAATGGACTGTTCCCTGTACCTGATCAATGAATGGACTGGTCTTCTGTCCACGATTAATGAATGGACTGGTCCCTGTACCTGATCAATTAATGGACTGGTCCCTGTTCATGATTAATGAATGGACTGGTCTTCTCTCCCCGATTAATGAATGGACTGGTCCCTGTACCTGATCAATGAATGGACTGGTCTTCTGCCCCCGATTAATGAATGGACTGGTCCCTGTACCTGATCAATGAATGGACTGGTCTTCTGTCCCCGATTAATGAATGGACTGGTCCCTGTACCTGATCAATTAATGGATTGGTCCCCTGTACCCGATTAATTAATGGACTGGTCCCCTGTCCCCGATTAATAAATGGACTGTTCCCCTGTCCCCGATTAATGAATGGACTGGTCCCCTTTACCTGATTCATGAATGGACTGGTCCCCTGTATCCGATTAATGAAGGAACTGGTCCCCTGTATCCGATTAATGAATGGACTGTTTCCGGTACCTGATTAATGAATGGACTGGTCCCTGAGCCTGATTAATGAATGGACTGGTCCCCTGTCCCCGATTAATTAATGGACTGGTCCTTGTACCCGATTACTGAATGGATTGGTCCGTGTACCCGATTAATGAATGGTCTGATCCCTTTACCCAATTAATGAATAGACTGGTCCCTGTACCCGATTAATGAATGGACTAGTTCCTGTACCCGATTAATGCATGGATTGTTCCCTGTACCCGATTAATGAATGGATTGGTCCCTGTACCTGATTAATGAATGGACTGGTCCGTAGACCGATTAATTAATGGACTGGTCCTTCTACACGATTAATGAATGGACTAGTCCCTCTACCCGATGAATGAATGGACTGGTCCCTGTGCCCGATTAATGAATGGACTTATCCCTGTACCTGATTAATGAATGGACTGGTCCACTGTGCCCGATTAATGAATGGACTGGTCCCCTGTACCTGATTAATGAATGGACTGGTCCCTGCACCCGATTAATGAATGTACTGGTACCTGTTACTGATTAATGAAAGGACTGATCCCCTGCACCCGATTAATTAATAGATTGGTCCCTGTACCTGATTAATGATGGACTGCTCCGTAGACCGATTAATTAATGGACTGGTTCTTCTACACGATTAATGAATGGACTAGTCCCTCTACCCGATGAATGAATGGACTGGTCCCTGTGCCCGATTAATGAATGGACTGGTCCCTGTACCTGATTAATGAATGGACTGGTCCACTTTGCCCGATTAATGAATGGACTGGTCCCCTGTACGTGATTAATGAATGGACTGGTCCCTGCACCCGATTAATGAATGGACTGGTCCCCTGTACCTGATTAATGAATGGACTGGTCCCTGTACCAGACTAATGAATGGACTGGTCCCTGCAACCAATTAATGAATGAACTGGTCCATGTACCTGATTAATGAATGGACTGGTCCCTGTACCTGATTAATGAATGGACTGGTCCCTGTTACTGATTAATGAAAGGACTGATCCCCTGCACCCGATTAATTAATGGACTGGTCCCTGTACCCGATTAATGAATGGACTGGTCCCTATCCCCGATTAATGAATGGACTGGTCTCTGTCCCCGATTAATGAATGGACTGGTCCCTGTACTCAATTATGAATGGACTGGTCCCTGCGCCCAATTAATGAATGGACTTGTCCCTGTCCCCGATTAATGAATGGACTGGTTTCTGTCCCCGATTTATGAATGGACTGGTCCCTGTACTCAATTATGAATGGACTGGTCCCTGCACCCAATTAATGAATGGACTGTCCCTGTACTCAATTATGAATGGACTGGTCCCTGCACCCAATTAATGAATGGACTGGTCCCCTGTCCCAGATTAATGAATGGACTGGTCCCCTGCCCCCGATTAATGAATGGATTGGTCCCCTGTACCCGATTAATGAATGGACTGGTCCCCTGTACCCGATTAATTAAAGGACTGTTCCCCTGTACCTGATTAATTAATGGACTGATCCCCTGCACCCGATTAATGAATGGATTGGCCCCCTGTACCCGATTAATTAAAGGACTGGACCCCTGCAACCGATTAATGAATGGACTGGTCCCCTGTACCCGATTAATGAATGGATTGATCCCCTGCACCCGATTAATGAATGGACTGGTCCCCTGCACCCGATTAATGAATGGATTGGTCCCCTGTACCCGATTAATTAATGGACTGATCCCCTGTACCCGATTAATTAATGGACTGGTCCTCTGTGTCCAATTAATGAATGGACTGGTCACCTGTACCTGATTAATGAATGGACTGGTCCCCTGTACCTGATGAATGAATGGACTGGTCCCCTGTAACTGATTAATGAATGGACTGGTCCCTGTACCCACTTAATAAATTGTCTGGTCCCTGTACCCAATTAAAGAATGGACTGTTCCCCTGTACGAATTAATGAATGGACTGGTCCCCTGTCCCCGTTAAATAATGGACTGGTCCTTTTTTCCGATTAATGAATGTTCTGGTCCCTGTACCTGATTAATGAATAGACTGGTCCTCTGTGTCCAATTAATGAATGGACTGGTCACCTGTACCTGATTAATGAATAGACTGGTCCTCTGTGTCCAATTAATGAATGGACTGGTCACCTGTACCTGATTAATGAATGGACTGGTCACCTGTACCTGATTAATGAATGGACTGGTCACCTGTACCCGATTAATGAATGGACTGGTCTCCTGTACCCGATTAATGAATGGACTGGTCCCTGTACCCGAATAATGAATGGACTGGTCCCCTGTAGCGGATTAATGAATGGACTGGTCCCCTTTACCCTATTAATGAATGGACTGGTCCCCTGTCCCCGCTTAATTAATGGACTGGTCCCTGTACCCGCATAATGAATGGCCTGGTTCCTGTACCCGATTAATGAATGGACTGGTCCCTGTCCCCGATTAATGAATGGACTGGTCACCTGTAGCGGATTAATGAATGGACTAGTCCCCTTCACCTGATTCATGAATGGACAGGTCCCCTGTGCCAGATCAATGAATGGACTGATCCCCTGTAACCGAGTGATGAATGGACTGCTCCCCTGTACCTGATCAATGAATGGAATGGTCCCTGTACCTGATCAATGAATGGACTGGTCTCTGTACCCGATTAATGAATGGACTGGTCCCTGTACCTGATTAATGAATGGACTGGTTCCGGTACCTGATTACTGAATGGACTGGACCCTGTACCTGATCAATGAATGGACTGGTCCCCTGTAACCGAGTGATGAATGGACTGGTCCCTGTACCCGAATAATGAATGGACTGGTCCCATGTAGCGGATTAATGAATGGACTGGTCCACTTTACCCGATTAATGAATGGACTGGTCCCCTGTCCCCGATTAATTAATGGACTGGTCCCTGCACCCGAATAATGAATGGACTGGTTCCTGTACCCGATTAATGAATGGACTGGTCCCCTGTAGCCGATTAGTTAATGGACTGGTCACCTGTACCCAATTAGTTAATGGACATGGTCCCTGTACCCGATTAATGAATGGACTGTTCCTTGTACCCGATTAATTAATGGACTGGCCCCCTGTACCCGATTAATTAATGGACTGGTCCCCTGTACCCGATTAGTGAATGGACTGGTCCCTGTACCCGATTAATGAATGGACTGTTCCTTGTACCCGATTAATGAATGGACTGGCCCCCTGTACCCGATTAATTAATGGACTGGTCCCCTGTACCCGATTAGTTAATGGACTGGTCCCTGTACCCAATTAATGAATGGACTGTTCCTTGTACCCGATTAATGAATGGACTGGGCCCCTCTATCCGATTAATGAAGGAACTGGTTCCCTGTAACCGATTAATGAATGGACTGGACCCTATCCCCGATTAATGAATGGACTGGTTCCGGAACCCGATTAATGAATGGACTGGTCCATGTACCTAATTACTGAATGGAATGTCCCCCTGCACCCGATTAATGAATGGGCTGGTCCATGTAGCTGTTTAATGAATGGACTGGTCCCCTGTATCCGATTAATGAATGGATTGGTCCATGTAGCTGATTAATGAATGGACTGGTCCCTGTACCCGATTAATGAATGGACAGGTCCTTGTAGCTGATTAATGAATGGACTGGTCCTTGTAGCTGAATAATGAATGGACTGGTCACCTGTACCCGATTAATGAATGGACTGGTCCCTGTAGCTGATTAATGAATGGACTGGTCCCCTGTAACCGATTAATGAATGGACTGGTCCATGTAGCTGATTAATGAATGGACTGGTCCCTGTACCCGATTAATGAATGGACTGGTCCCCTGTAGCGGATTAATGAATGGACTGGTCCCCTTTACCCTATTAATGAATGGACTGGTCCCCTGTCCCCGCTTAATTAATGGACTGGTCACCTGTAGCGGATTAATGAATGGACTAGTCCCCTTCACCTGATTCATGAATGGACAGGTCCCCTGTGCCAGATCAATGAATGGACTGATCCCCTGTACCCGATTAATGAATGGACTGGTCCCCTGTACCCGATTAATTAAAGGACTGTTCCCCTGTACCTGATTAATTAATGGACTGATCCCCTGCACCCGATTAATGAATGGATTGGCCCCCTGTACCCGATTAATTAAAGGACTGGACCCCTGCAACCGATTAATGAATGGACTGGTCCCCTGTACCCGATTAATGAATGGATTGATCCCCTGCACCCGATTAATGAATGGACTGGTCCCCTGCACCCGATTAATGAATGGATTGGTCCCCTGTACCCGATTAATTAATGGACTGATCCCCTGTACCCGATTAATTAATGGACTGGTCCTCTGTGTCCAATTAATGAATGGACTGGTCACCTGTACCTGATTAATGAATGGACTGGTCCCCTGTACCTGATGAATGAATGGACTGGTCCCCTGTAACTGATTAATGAATGGACTGGTCCCTGTACCCACTTAATAAATTGTCTGGTCCCTGTACCCAATTAAAGAATGGACTGTTCCCCTGTACGAATTAATGAATGGACTGGTCCCCTGTCCCCGTTAAATAATGGACTGGTCCTTTTTTCCGATTAATGAATGTTCTGGTCCCTGTACCTGATTAATGAATAGACTGGTCCTCTGTGTCCAATTAATGAATGGACTGGTCACCTGTACCTGATTAATGAATAGACTGGTCCTCTGTGTCCAATTAATGAATGGACTGGTCACCTGTACCTGATTAATGAATGGACTGGTCACCTGTACCTGATTAATGAATGGACTGGTCACCTGTACCCGATTAATGAATGGACTGGTCTCCTGTACCCGATTAATGAATGGACTGGTCCCTGTACCCGAATAATGAATGGACTGGTCCCCTGTAGCGGATTAATGAATGGACTGGTCCCCTTTACCCTATTAATGAATGGACTGGTCCCCTGTCCCCGCTTAATTAATGGACTGGTCCCTGTACCCGCATAACGAATGGCCTGGTTCCTGTACCCGATTAATGAATGGACTGGTCCCTGTCCCCGATTAATGAATGGACTGGTCACCTGTAGCGGATTAATGAATGGACTAGTCCCCTTCACCTGATTCATGAATGGACAGGTCCCCTGTGCCAGATCAATGAATGGACTGATCCCCTGTAACCGAGTGATGAATGGACTGCTCCCCTGTACCTGATCAATGAATGGAATGGTCCCTGTACCTGATCAATGAATGGACTGGTCTCTGTACCCGATTAATGAATGGACTGGTCCCTGTACCTGATTAATGAATGGACTGGTTCCGGTACCTGATTACTGAATGGACTGGACCCTGTACCTGATCAATGAATGGACTGGTCCCCTGTAACCGAGTGATGAATGGACTGGTCCCTGTACCCGAATAATGAATGGACTGGTCCCATGTAGCGGATTAATGAATGGACTGGTCCACTTTACCCGATTAATGAATGGACTGGTCCCCTGTCCCCGATTAATTAATGGACTGGTCCCTGCACCCGAATAATGAATGGACTGGTTCCTGTACCCGATTAATGAATGGACTGGTCCCCTGTAGCCGATTAGTTAATGGACTGGTCACCTGTACCCGATTAGTTAATGGACATGGTCCCTGTACCCGATTAATGAATGGACTGTTCCTTGTACCCGATTAATTAATGGACTGGCCCCCTGTACCCGATTAATTAATGGACTGGTCCCCTGTACCCGATTAGTGAATGGACTGGTCCCTGTACCCGATTAATGAATGGACTGTTCCTTGTACCCGATTAATGAATGGACTGGCCCCCTGTACCCGATTAATTAATGGACTGGTCCCCTGTACCCGATTAGTTAATGGACTGGTCCCTGTACCCAATTAATGAATGGACTGTTCCTTGTACCCGATTAATGAATGGACTGGGCCCCTCTATCCGATTAATGAAGGAACTGGTTCCCTGTAACCGATTAATGAATGGACTGGACCCTATCCCCGATTAATGAATGGACTGGTTCCGGAACCCGATTAATGAATGGACTGGTCCATGTACCTAATTACTGAATGGAATGTCCCCCTGCACCCGATTAATGAATGGGCTGGTCCATGTAGCTGTTTAATGAATGGACTGGTCCCCTGTATCCGATTAATGAATGGATTGGTCCATGTAGCTGATTAATGAATGGACTGGTCCCTGTACCCGATTAATGAATGGACAGGTCCTTGTAGCTGATTAATGAATGGACTGGTCCTTGTAGCTGAATAATGAATGGACTGGTCACCTGTACCCGATTAATGAATGGACTGGTCCCTGTAGCTGATTAATGAATGGACTGGTCCCCTGTAACCGATTAATGAATGGACTGGTCCATGTAGCTGATTAATGAATGGACTGGTCCCTGTACCCGATTAATGAATGGACTGGTCCTTGTAGCTGATTAATGAATGGACTGGTCCCCTGTACCCGATTAATGAATGGACTGGTCCCTGTACCTGATTAATGAATGGACTGGCCCCTGTCCCCAATTAATGAATGGATTGATCCCCTGTACCCGATTAATTAATGCACTGGTCCTTGTAGCTGATTAATGAAAGGTCTGGTCCCCTGTACCCGATTAATGAATGGACTGGTCCTTGTAGCTGATTAATGAATGGATTGGTCCCTGTCCCCGATTAATGACTGGACTGGTCCCTGTACCTGATTAATGAATGGACTGGCCCCTGTCCCCGATTAATGAATGGACTGGTCCCTGTACCCGATTAATTAATGGACTGGTCCTTGTAGCTGATTAATGAATGGACTGGTCCCCTGTACCCGATTAATGAATGGACTGGTCCTTGTACCTGATTAATGAATGGACTGGTCCTTGTAGCTGATTAATGAATGGACTGGTCCTTGTACCAGATTAATGAATGGACTGGTCGCTGTCCCCGATTAATGACTGGACTGGTCCCTGTACCTGATTAATGAATGGACTGGCCCCTGTCCCCGATTAATGAATGGATTGGTCCCCTGTACCCGATTAATTAACGGACTGATCCCCTGCACCCGATTAATGAATGGATTGGTCCCCTGTACCCGATTTATTAATGGACTGGTCCCTGTCCCCGATTAATGAATGGACTGGTTCATGTACCTGATCAATGAATGTACTGATCCCCTGCACCTGATTAATGAATGGAATGGTCCCTGCACCCGAGTGATGAATGGACTGGTCCCCTGTACCCGATTAATGAATGGACTGGTCCCCTGTAACCGAGTGATGAATGGACTGCTCCCCTGCACCTGATTAATGAATGGAATGGTCCCTGCACCCGAGTGATGAATGGACTGGTCCCCTGTACCCGATTAATGAATGGACTGGTCCCCTGTAACCGAGTGATGAATGGACTGCTCCCCTGCACCTGATTAATGAATGGATTGGTCCCCTGCACCTGATTAATTAATGGACTGGTCCCCTGTAACCGAGTGATGAATGGACTGCTCCCCTGCACCTGATTAATAAATGGAATGGTCCCTGCACCCGAGTGATGAATGGACTGGACCCCTGCACCGGAGTGATGAATGGACTGGTCCCTGTAGCCGATTAATGAACGGACTGGACCCCTGTACCCGATTTATTAATGGACTGGTCCCTGTCCCTGATTAATGAATGCACTTGTCCCCTGTGCCTGATCAATGAATGGACTGGTCCCTGCACCCGAGTGATGAATGGACTGGTCCCCTGTACCCGATTAATGAATGGACTGGTCCCCTGTAACCGATTGATGAATGGTCTGCTCCCCTGCACCTGATTAATGAATGGATTGGTCCCCTGCACCTGATTAATGAATGGACTGGTCCCCTGTAACCGAGTGATGAATGGACTGCTCCCCTGCACCTGATTAATGAATGGAATGGTCCCTGTACCAGACTAATGAATGGACTGGTCCCTGCACCCAATTAATGAATGGACTGGTCCAGGTACCTGATTAATGAATGGACAGGTCCCTGTACCTGATTAATGAATGGACTGGTCCCTGTTCCGAATCAATGAATGGACTGGTCCCTGCACCTGATTAATGAATGGAATGGTCCCTGCACCCGATTAATGAATGGACTGGTCACCTGTACCCGATAAATTAATGGACTGGTCCCTGTACCCGATTAATGAATGGACTGGTCCCTGTCCCCGATTAATGAATGGACTGGTCTCTGTCTCCGATTAATGAATGGACTTGTCCCTGTACTCAATTATGAATGGACTGGTCCCTGCACCCAATTAATGAATGGACTGGTCCCCTGTCCCCGATTAATGAATGGATTGATCCCCTGTACCCGATTAATTAATGCACTGGTCCTTGTAGCTGATTAATGAATGGACTGGTCCTTGTAGCTGATTAATGAAAGGACTGGTCCCCTGTACCCGATTAATGAATGGACTGGTCCTTGTAGCTGATTAATGAATGGACTGGTCCCTGTCCCCGATTAATGACTGGACTGGTCCCTGTACCTGATTAATGAATGGACTGGCCCCTGTCCCCGATTAATGAATGGATTGGTCCCCTGTACCCGATTAATTAATGGACTGATCCCCTGCACCCGATTAATGAATGGATTGGTCCCCTGTACCCGATTTATTAATGGACTGGTCCCTGTCCCTGATTGATGAATGGACTGGTCCCCTGTGCCTGATCAATGAATGGACAGGTCCCTGCACCCGATTAATGAATGGACTGGTCACCTGTACCCGATTAATGAATGGACTGGTCCCTGTACCCGATTAATGAACGGACTGGTCCCTGTCCCCGATTAATGAATGGACTGGTCTCTGTCTCCGATTAATGAATGGACTGGTCCCTGTACTCAATTATGAATGGACTGGTCCCTGCACCCAACTAATGAATGGACTGTCCCTGTACTCAATTATGAATAGACTGGTCCCTGCACCCAATTAATGAATGGACTGGTCCCCTGTCCCAGATTAATGAATGGACTGGTCCCCTGCCTCCGATTAATGAATGGATTGGTCCCCTGTAACTGATTAATGAATGGACTGCTCCGCTGTACCCGATTAATTAATGAACTGGTCCCCTGTACCCGATTAATTAATGGACTGATCCCCTGCACCCGATTAATGAATGGATTGGTCCCCTGTACCCGATTAATTAATGGACTGGTCCCCTGCACCCGATTAACTAATAGACTGATCCCCTGCATCGATTAATGAATGGATTGGTCCCCTGTACCCGATTAATGAATGGAATGGTCTCCTGTACCCGATTAATTAATGGACTGATCCCCTGTACCCGATTAATTAATGGACATGGTCCTCTGTGTCCAATTATTTAATGGACTGGACACCTGTACCTGATTAATGAATGAACTGGTCACCTGTACCTGATTAATGAATGGACTGGTCCTCTGTGTCCAATTAATGAATGGACTGGACACCTGTATCTGATTAATGAATGGACTGGTCACCTGTACCCGATTAATGAATGGACTGGTCCCCTGTACCCGATTAATGAATGGACTGGTCCCTGTACCCGAATAATGAATGGGCTGGTCCCCTGTAGCGGATTAATGAATGGATTGGTCCCCTGTACCCAATTAATGAATGGACTGGTCCTTGTACCCGATTAATGAATGGACTGGTCCCCTGTAGCGGTTTAATGAATGGACTAGTCCCCTTCACCTGATTCATGAATGGACAGGTCCCCTGTGCCAGGTCAATGAATGGACTGATCCCCTGTAACCGAGTGATGAATGGACTGCTCCCCTGTACCTGAACAATGAATGTAATGGTCCCTGTACCTGATCAATGAATGGACTGGTCTCTGTACCCGATTAATGAATGGAGTGGTCCCTGTGCCTGATTAATGAATGGACTGGTCCACTGTACTCGATTAATGAATGGACTGGTACCCTGTAGCGGGTTAATGAATGGACTGGTCTCCTTCACCTGATTCATGAATGGACTGGTCCCCTGTACCCGATTAATTAATGGACTGGTCCTCTGTGTCCAATTAATGAATGGACTGGTCACCTGTACCTGATTAATGAATAGACTGGTCCTCTGTGTCCAATTAATGAATGGACTGGTCACCTGTACCTGATTAATGAATGAACTGGTCCTCTGTGTCCAATTAATTGATGGACTGGACACCTGTACCTGATTAATGAATGGACTGGTCACCTGTACCCTATTAATGAATGGACTGGTCCTTGTAGCTGATTAATGAATGGACTTGTCCTTGTACCCGATTAATGAATGGACTGGTCCCTGTACCCGAATAATGAATGGACTGGTCCCCTGTAGCGGATTAATGAATGGACTGGTCCCCTTTACCCAATTAATGAATGGACTGGTCCCCTGTCCCCGATTAATTAATGGACTGGTCCCTGCACCTGAATAATGAATGGACTGGTTCCTGTACCCGATTAATGAATGGAGTGGTCCCTGTCCCCGATTAATGAATGGACTGGTCACCTGTAGCGGATTAATGAATGGACTGGTCCTTGTACCCGAGTAATGAATGGACTGGTCCCCTGCACCCGATTAATGAATATATTGGTCCCCTGTACCCAATTAATGAATGGACTGGTCCTTGTACCCCATTAATGAATGGACTGGTCCCCTCTGGCGGATTTCTGAATGGACTAGTCCCCGTCACCTGATTCATGAATGGACAGGTCCCCTGTGCCAGATCAATGAATGGACTGATCCCCTGTAACCGAGTGATGAATGGACTGCTCCCCTGTACCTGATCAATGAATGGAATGGTCCCTGTACCTGATCAATGAATGGACTGGTCTCTGTACCCGATTAATGAATGGACTGGTCCCTGTGCCTGATTAATGAATGGACTGGTCCCCTGTAGCGGATTAATGAATGGACTGGTCTCCTTCACCTGATTCATGAATGGACTGGTCCCCTGTGCCCGATCAATGAATGGAATGGTCCGTGTACTCAATTATGAATGGACTGGTCCCTGTCTCCGATTAATGAATGGACTGGTTCCGGTACCCGATTACTGAATGGACTGGACCCTGTACCTGATCAATGAATGGACTGATCCCCTGCACCCGATTAATTAATGGACTGGTCCCCTGTACCCGATTAGTTAATGGACTGGTCCCTGTACCCGATTAATGAATGGACTGGTCCTTGTACCCAATTAATGAATGGACAGGCCCCCTGTATCCGATTAATGAAGGAACTGGTTCCCTGTAACCGATTAATGAATGGACTGGTCCCTGTCCCCGATTAATGAATGGACTGGTTCCGGAAACTGATTAATGAATGGACTGGTCCCCAGTACCCGATTAATGAATGGACTGGTCCCTGTACCTGATTAATGAATGGACTGGCCCCTGTCCCCGATTAATGAATGGACTGGTCCCTGTACCCGATTAATTAATGGACTGGTCCTTGTAGCTGATTAATGAATGGACTGGTCCCCTGTACCCGATTAATGAATGGACTGGTCCTTGTACCTGATTAATGAATGGACTGGTCCTTGTAGCTGATTAATGAATGGACTGGTCCTTGTACCAGATTAATGAATGGACTGGTCGCTGTCCCCGATTAATGACTGGACTGGTCCCTGTACCTGATTAATGAATGGACTGGCCCCTGTCCCCGATTAATGAATGGATTGGTCCCCTGTACCCGATTAATTAACGGACTGATCCCCTGCACCCGATTAATGAATGGATTGGTCCCCTGTACCCGATTTATTAATGGACTGGTCCCTGTCCCCGATTAATGAATGGACTGGTTCATGTACCTGATCAATGAATGTACTGATCCCCTGCACCTGATTAATGAATGGAATGGTCCCTGCACCCGAGTGATGAATGGACTGGTCCCCTGTACCCGATTAATGAATGGACTGGTCCCCTGTAACCGAGTGATGAATGGACTGCTCCCCTGCACCTGATTAATGAATGGAATGGTCCCTGCACCCGAGTGATGAATGGACTGGTCCCCTGTACCCGATTAATGAATGGACTGGTCCCCTGTAACCGAGTGATGAATGGACTGCTCCCCTGCACCTGATTAATGAATGGATTGGTCCCCTGCACCTGATTAATTAATGGACTGGTCCCCTGTAACCGAGTGATGAATGGACTGCTCCCCTGCACCTGATTAATAAATGGAATGGTCCCTGCACCCGAGTGATGAATGGACTGGACCCCTGCACCGGAGTGATGAATGGACTGGTCCCTGTAGCCGATTAATGAACGGACTGGTCCCTGTACTTAATTAATGAATGGACTGGTCTGTGTACCCGATTAATGAATGGACTGGACCCTCTACCCGATTAATGTATGGACTGGTCCCTGTACCTAATTAATGAATGGGCTGGTCACGTGTACCCGATTAATTAATGGACTGGTACCCTGTACCTGATTAATGAATGGACTGGTCCCCTGTACCCAATTAATTAATGGACTGGTCCCCTGTACCTGTTCAATGAATGGACTGGTCCCCTGTAACCGATTAATGAATGGATTGGTCCCCTGCACCCGATTAATGAATGGACTGGTCCCCTGTACCCGATTAATTCATGGACTGATCCCCTGCATCCGATTAATGAATGGACTGGTCCCCTGTACCCGATTAATGAATGGACTGGTCCCTGCACCTGATTAATGAATGGACTGGTCCCCTGTACCCGATTAATGAATGGATTGGTCCCCTGCACCCGATTAATGAATGGACTGGTCCCCTGTACCCGATTAATTAATGGACTGATCCCCTGCATCCGATTAATGAATGGACTGGTCCCCTGCACCCGATTAATGAATGGATTGGTCTCCTGTACCCGATTTATTAATGGACTGATCCCCTGTACCCGATTAATTAATGGACTGGTCCTCTGTGTCCAATTAATGAATGGACTGGTCACCTGTACCTGATTAATGAATGAACTGGTCACCTGTACCTCATTAATAAATGGACTGGTCCTCTGTGTCCAATTAATTCATGGACTGGACACCTGTACCTGATTAATGAATGGACTGGTCACCTGTACCCGATTAATGAATGGACTGGACCTTGTAGCTGATTAATGAATGGACTGGTCCTTGTACCCGATTAATGAATGGACTGGTCCCTGTACCCGAATAATGAATGGACTGGTCCCCTGTAGCGGATTAATGAATGGACTGGTCCCCTTTACCCGATTAATGAATGGACTGGTCCCCTGTCCCCGATTAATTAATGGAGTGGTCCCTGCACCCGAATAATGAATGGACTGGTTCCTGTACCCGATTAATGAATGGACTGTTCCCTGTCCCCGATTAATGAATGGACTGGTCACTGTAGCGGATTAATGAATGGACTGGTCCTTGTACCCGAGTAATGAATGGACTGGTCCCCTGCACCCGACTAATGAATGGATTGGTCCCCTGTACCCAATTATTGAATGGACTGGTCCTTGTACCCGATTAATGAATGGACTGGTCCCCTGTAGCTGATTAATGAATGGACTAGTCCCCTTCACCTGATTCATGAATGGACAGGTCCCCTGTGCCAGATCAATGAATGGACTGATCCCCTGTAACCGAGTGATGGATGGACTGCTCCCCTGTACCTGATCAATGAATGGAATGGTCCCTGTACCTGATCAATGAATGGACTGGTCTCTGTACCCGATTAATGAATGGACTGGTCCCTGTGCCTGATTAATGAATGGACTGGACCCCTGCACCCGATTAATGAATGGACTGGTCCTTGTAGCTGATTAATGAATGGACTGGTTCTTGTAGCTGATTAATGAATGGACTGGTCCTTGTACCAGATTAATGAATGGACTGGTCGCTGTCCCCGATTAATGAATGGACTGGTCTCTGTACCTGATTAATGAATGGACTGGCCCCTGTCCCCGAGTAATGAATGGATTGGTCCCCTGTACCCGATTAATTAATGGACTGATCCCCTGCACCCGATTAATGAATGGATTGGTCCCCTGTACCCGATTAATGAATGGACTGGTCCCTGTCCCCGATTAATGAATGGACTGGTTCCTGTACCTGATTAATGAATAGACTGGTCCCTGTCCCCGATTAATGAATGGACTGGTCCCCTGTACCTGATCAATGAATGGACTGATCCCCTGCACAAGATTAATGAATGGAATGGTCCCTGCACCCGAGTGATGAATGGACTGGTCCCCTGTACCCGATTAATGAATGGACTGGTCCCCTGTAACCGAGTGATGAATGGACTGCTCCCCTGTACCTGATTAATGAATGGATTGGTCCCCTGCACCTGATTAATTAATGGACTGGTCCCCTGTAACCGAGTGATGAATGGACTTCTCCCCTGCACCTGATTAATGAATGGAATGGTCCCTGCACCCGAGTGATGAATGGACTGGTCCCTGCAGCCGATTAATGAATGGACTGGTCCCTGTACCCGATTAATGTATGGACTGGTCCCCTGTACCTAATTAATGAATGGACTGGTCCCTGTACCTGATTAATGAATGGACTGGTCCCCTGTACCCGATTAATTAATGGACTGGTCCCCTGTACCTGTTTAATGAATGGACTGGTCCGTGTACCCGATTAATGAATGGACTGGTCCCCTGTACCCGATTAATGAATGGACTGGTCCCTGTACCCGATTAATGAATGGACTGGTCCCCTGTACCTGATCAATGAATGGACTGATCCCCTGTACCCGATTAATTAATGGACTGGTCCCCTGTAACCGAGTGATGAATGGACTGCTCCCCTTATCCTGATTAATGAATGGAATGGTCTCTGCACCTGAGTGATGAATGGACTGGTCCCCTGTACCCGATTAATGAATGGAATGGTCCCTGCACCAGAGTGATGAATGGACTGCTCCCCTGCACCCGAGTGATGAATGGACTGATCCTCTGCACCCGAGTGTTGAATGGACTGGTCCCTGTAGCCGATTAATGAATGGACTGGTCCCTGTAACTGATTAATGAATGGACTGGTCCCCTGTACCCGATTAATTAATGGACTGGTCCCCTGTACCCGATTAATTAATGGACTGGTCCCCTGTACCTGATTAATGAATGGACTGGTCTCCTGTATCCGATTAATTAATGGACTGGTACCCTGTACCTGTTTAATGAATGGACTGGTCCGTGTACCCGATTAATGAATGGACTGGTCCCCTGTACCCGATTAATTAATGGACTGGTCCCTGTACCCGATTAATGAATGGACTGGTCCCCTGTACCTGATTAATGAATGGACTGGTCCCTGTACCCGATTAATGAATGGAATGGTCCCCTGTACCCGATTAATTAATGGACCAGTCTCTGTACTCGATTAATGAATTGATTGGTTCCCTGTACCCTATTAATGAATGGACTGGTCCCCTGTCCCCGATTAATTAACGGACTGGTCCTTGTACCTGATCAATGAATGGACTGATCCCCTGTAACCGAGTGATGAATGGACTGGTCCCTGTACCTAATTAATGATTGGACTGGTCCCCTGTACCTGATTAATGAATGGACTGGTCCCTGTAGAAGTTTAATTAATGGACTTGTCCCCTGTACCTGATTAATGAATGGACAGGTCCCTGTACTCAATTATGAATGGACTGGTCCCTGCACCCAATTAATGAATGGACTGGTCCCCTGTCCCAGATTAATGAATGGACTAGTCCCCTGCCCCCGATTAATGAATGGATTGGTCCCCTGTACCCGATTAATGAATGGACTGGTCCCCTGTACCTGATGAATGAATGGACTGATCCCCTGTACCCGATTAATTAATGGACTGGTCCCCTGTAACCGAGTGATGAATGGACTGCTCCCCTTATCCTGATTAATGAATGGAATTGTCTCTGCACCTGAGTGATGAATGGACTGGTCCCCTGTACCCGATTAATGAATGGAATGGTCCCTGCACCAGAGTGATGAATGGACTGCTCCCCTGCACCCGAGTGATGAATGGACTGATCCTCTGCACCCAAGTGTTGAATGGACTGGTCCCTGTAGCCGATTAATGAATGGACTGGTCCCTGTAACTGATTAATGAATGGACTGGTCCCCTGTACCCGATTAATTAATGGACTGGTCCCCTGTACCCGATTAATTAATGGACTGGTCCCCTGTACCTGATTAATGAATGGACTGGTCTCCTGTATCCGATTAATTAATGGACTGGTACCCTGTACCTGTTTAATGAATGGACTGGTCCGTGTACCCGATTAATGAATGGACTGTACCCCTGTACCCGATTAATTAATGGACTGATCCCCTGCATCCGATTAATGAATGGAGTGGTCCCCTGCACCCGATTAATGAATGGATTGGTCTCCTGTACCCGATTTATTAATGGACTGATCCCCTGTACCCGATTAATTAATGGACTGGTCCTCTGTGTCCAATTAATGAATGGACTGGTCACCTGTACCTGATTAATGAATAGACTGGTCCTCTGTGTCCAATTAATGAATGGACTGGTCACCTGTACCTGATTAATGAATGAACTGGTCACCTGTACCTGATTAATGAATGGACTGGTCCTCTGTGTCCAATTAATTAATGGACTGGACACCTGTACCTGATTAATGAATGGACTGGTCACCTGTACCCGATTAATGAATGGACTGGTCCTTGCAGCTGATTAATGAATGGACTGGTCCTTGTACCCGATTAATGAATGGACTGGTCCCTGTACCCGAATAATGAATGGACTGGTCCCCTGTAGCGGATTAATGAATGGACTGGTCCCCTTTACCCGATTAATGAATGGACTGGTCCCCTGTCCACGATTAATGAATGGACTGGTCACCTGTAGCGGATTAATGAATGGACTGGTCCTTGTACCCGAGTAATGAATGGACTGGTCCCCTGCACCCGATTAATGAATGGATTGGTCCCCTGTACCCAATTATTGAATGGACTGGTCCTTGTACCCGATTAATGAATGGACTGGTCCCCTGTAGCGGATTAATGAATTGACTAGTCCCCTTCACCTGATTCATGAATGGACAGGTCCGCTGTGCCAGATCAATGAATGGACTGATCCCCTGTAACCGAGTGATGAATGGACTGCTCCCCTGTACCTGATCAATGAATGGAATGGTCCCTGTACCTGATCAATGAATGGACTGGTCTCTGTACCCGTAAAATGAATGGACTGGGCCCTGTGCCTGATTAATGAATGGACTGGTCCACTGTACCCGATTAATGAATGGACTGGTCCCCTGTAGTGGATTAATGAATGGACTGGTCTCCTTCACCTGATTCATGAATGGACTGGTCCCCTGTGCCCGATCAATGAATGGAATGGTCTGTGTACTCAATTATGAATGGACTGGTCCCTGTACCCGATTAATGAATGGAATGGTTCCGGTACCCGATTACTAAATGGCCTGGACCCTGTGCCTGATCAATGAATGGACTGATCCCCTGTAACCGAGTGATGAATGGACTGCTCCTCTGCACCTGATTAATGAATGGAATGGTCCCTGCACCCGAGTGATGAATGGACTGGTCCCCTATCCCCGATTAATTAATGGACTGGTCCCTGTACCTGATTAATGAATGGACTGGTCCCTGTACCCGATTAATGAATGGACTGGTTCCTGTACCTGATTAATGAATGGACTGGTCCCCTGTACCCGATTAATTAATGGACTGGTCCCCTGTACCCGATTAGTTAATGGACTGGTCCCTGTACCCGATTAATGAATGGACTGGTCCTTGTACCCGATTAATGAATGGACTGGCCCCCTGTATCCGATTAATGAAGGAACTGGTTCCCTGTAACCGATTAATGAATGGACTGGTCCTTGTCCCCGATTAATGAATGGACTGGTTCCGGAACCTGATAAATGAATGGACTGGACCCTGTAGCCGATTAATGAATGGAATGGTCCCTGCACCCGAGTGATGAATGGACTGGTCCCCTGTACCCGATTAATGAATGGACTGGTCCCTGTAGCCGATTAATGAATGGACTGGTCCCTGTACCTAATTAATGAATGGAGTGGTCCCTGTACCTGATTAATGAATGGACTGGTCCCCTGTAACTGTTTAATGAATGGACTGGTCTGTGTATCCGATTAATGAATGGACTGGTCCCTGTACCCGATTAATGTATGGACTGGTCCCTGTACCTAATTAATGAATGGACTGGTCCCTGTACCCAATTAATGAATGGACTGGTCCCTGTGCCTGATTAATGAATGGACTGGTCCACTGTACCCGATTAATGAATGGACTGGTCCCTGTACCCGATTAATGAATGGAATGGTCCCCTGTACCCGATTAATTAATGGGCCAGTCTCTGTACTCGATTAATGAATTGATTGGTTCCCTGTACCCTATTAATGAATGGACTGGTCCCCTGTCCCCGATTAATTAACGGACTGGTCCTTGTACCTGGTCAATCAATGGACTGATCCCCTGTAACCGAGTGATGAATGGACTGGTCCCTGTACCTAATTAATGATTGGACTGGTCCCCTGTACCTGATTAATGAATGGACTGGTCCCTGTAGAAGTTTAATTAATGGACTTGTCCCCTGTACCTGATTAATGAATGGACAGGTCCTTGTACTCAATTATGAATGGACTGGTCCCTGCACCCAATTAATGAATGGACTGTCCCTGTACTCAATTATGAATAGACTGGTCCCTGCACCCAATTAATGAATGGACTGGTCCCCTGTCCCAGATTAATGAATGGACTGGTCCCCTGCCCCCGATTAATGAATGGATTGGTCCCCTGTACCCGATTAATGAATGGACTGGTCCCCTGTACCTGATGAATGAATGGACTGATCCCCTGTACCCGATTAATTAATGGACTGGTCCCCTGTAACCGAGTGATGAATGGACTGCTCCCCTTATCCTGATTAATGAATGGAATTTTCTCTGCACCTGAGTGATGAATGGACTGGTCCCCTGTACCCGATTAATGAATGGAATGGTCCCTGCACCAGAGTGATGAATGGACTGCTCCCCTGCACCCGAGTGATGAATGGACTGATCCTCTGCACCCGAGTGTTGAATGGACTGGTCCCTGTAGCCGATTAATGAATGGACTGGTCCCTGTAACTGATTAATGAATGGACTGGTCCCCTGTACCCGATTAATTAATGGACTGGTCCCCTGTACCCGATTAATTAATGGACTGGTCCCCTGTACCTGATTAATGAATGGACTGGTCTCCTGTATCCGATTAATTAATGGACTGGTACCCTGTACCTGTTTAATGAATGGACTGGTCCGTGTACCCGATTAATGAATGGACTGTACCCCTGTACCCGATTAATTAATGGACTGATCCCCTGCATCCGATTAATGAATGGACTGGTCCCCTGCACCCGATTAATGAATGGATTGGTCTCCTGTACCCGATTTATTAATGGACTGATCCCCTGTACCCGATTAATTAATGGACTGGTCCTCTGTGTCCAATTAATGAATGGACTGGTCACCTGTACCTGATTAATGAATAGACTGGTCCTCTGTGTCCAATTAATGAATGGACTGGTCACCTGTACCTGATTAATGAATGAACTGGTCACCTGTACCTGATTAATGAATGGACTGGTCCTCTGTGTCCAATTAATTAATGGACTGGACACCTGTACCTGATTAATGAATGGACTGGTCACCTGTACCCGATTAATGAATGGACTGGTCCTTGCAGCTGATTAATGAATGGACTGGTCCTTGTACCCGATTAATGAATGGACTGGTCCCTGTACCCGAATAATGAATGGACTGGTCCCCTGTAGCGGATTAATGAATGGACTGGTCCCCTTTACCCGATTAATGAATGGACTGGTCCCCTGTCCACGATTAATGAATGGACTGGTCACCTGTAGCGGATTAATGAATGGACTGGTCCTTGTACCCGAGTATAAGAACATAAGAACATAAGAAATAGGAGCAGGAGTAGGCCAATCGGCCCCTCGAGCCTGCTCCGCCATTCAATAAGATCATGGCTGATCTGATCCTAACCGCCAATCTACTATCTATCACAGAACCATCTCCTGCATCTAACAGAATTGCACACACGAAATAGGAGCAGAATCAGGCTACACGGTCCCTGGGCCCGCTCCACTACCCACAGGGCCATGACCGATCCGAACCTAGACTCATGTCCAAATTCCTGCCCGCTCCCCGTAACCCTTAATGCCCTTTACTTCTAGGAAACTTTCTGTTTCTGTTTTAAATTTAATTAATGTTGTAGCTTCTACAGCTTTTTGTGGCAGCATATTCCATGGACCTACCACCCTCTGAGTGAAGTAGTTCCTCCTCATCTCAGTTTTGAAAGAGCAGCCCCTTATTCTAAGACTATGTCCCCTAGTTCTAGTCTCACCCGTCATCGGGAACATCCTCCCCGCATCCACCCGATCCAACCCCTTCACAATCTTATATGTTTCAATAAGATCGCCTCTCATTCTTCTGAACTCCAATGAGTAGAGTCCCAATCTACCCAACCTCTCCTCATATGACCACCCCCTCATCCCCGGGATTAACCGAGTGAACCTTCTTTGCACTGCCTCGAGAGCAAGGATGTCTTTCCTTAAGTAAGGACACCAAAACTGTATGCAGTATTCCAGGTGCGGTCTCACCAATACCTTGTACAACTGAAGCAATACCTCCCTATTTTTATATTCTATCCCCCTAGCAATGAAAGCCAACATTCCATTTGCCTTCTTAATCACTTGCTGCACCTGCATACTAACCTTTTGAGTTTTGTGCACCAGGACCCCCAGATCCCTTTGCACTTCAGTACTCTCCAGTTTCTTGCCATTAAGATAATAAATTGCTCTTGGATTTTTCCTGCCAAAGTGCATCACCTCACACTTTCCAGTGTTGTATTCCATCTGCCAAATCTCTGCCCACTTACTTAGCCTGTCTATGTCCCCTTGCAGGTTTTTTATGTCCTCCTCACTCACTACTTTCCCTCCCATCTTTGTATCATCTGCAAATTTTGATATGTTACACTTGGTCCCTTCCTCCAAATCGTTAATATAGATTGTAAAGAGTTGGGGACCCAGCACTGACCCCTGTGGAACACCACTAGTTACTGATTGCCAGTCTGAGAATGAACCATTTATCCCAACTCTTTGCTTTCTGTTGGATAGCCAATCCTCTATCCATGCCAGAATATTACCCCCAATCCCGTGATTTTTTACCTTAAGCAATAATCTTTTGTGTGGCACCTTGTCAAATGCCTTTTGGAAGTCTAAATACACTACGTCCACTGGTTCCCCTTTATCCACTCTATATGTTACTTCCTCAAAGAACTCCAGCAAATTTGTCAAACATGACTTCCCCTTCGTAAAACCATGCTGACTTTGTCCTATTAAATTATGATTATCCAAATGTCCTGTTACTGTTTCCTTAATAATGGACTCCAAAATTTTACCTACCACAGATGTTAGGCTAACCGGTCTATAGTTACCAGCCTTCTGTCTACTGCCCTTTTTAAATAAGGGTGTTACATTAGCAGTTTTCCAGTCTGCCGGGACCTCAGCGGAATCCAGGGAGTTTTGAAAAATTATTACCAATGCATCTACAATCCCTACCGCCACTTCCTTCAAGACTCTAGGATGTAAGCCATCAGGTCCAGGTGATTTATCCGCCTTGAGTCCCATTATTTTACCGAGTACCACTTCCTTAGTGATTTTGATCGTGTTTAGCTCCTCTCCCCCTATAGCCCCCTGTTTGTCCAGTGTTGGGATATTCTTAGTGTCCTCTACTGTAAAGACTGATACAAAATATTCATTCAGTGTTTTTGCCATCTCCATATTTCCCAACATTAATTTCCCGGTCTCATCCTCTAAGGGACCAACATTTACTTTAGCCACCCTTTTTCTTTTTATATAACTATAAAAACTCTTACTATCTGTTTTTATATTTTTTGCTAATTTACTTTCATAATCTATCTTCCCTTTCTTAATCAATCTTTTTGTTATTTTTTGCTGCCTTTTAAAGTTTTCCCAATCCTCTGTCCTCCCACTAGATTTCGCTACCTTATATGCCCTTGTTTTTAGTCGAATACTATCCTTAATTTCTTTACTTAGCCACGGATGACTGTCCTTTCTTTTACACCCTTTTCTTTTCAGTGGAATATATTTTTTTTGGAAGTTGTAAAATAACTCCTTGAATGTACACCACTGATCATGTGTCGTCTTACCCTTTAATCTATTTTCCCAATCCACTCTACTCAATTCCGCTCGCATACCTTCATAGTCTCCTTTATTCAAGCTTAGCACGCTTGTTTGAGATCCAACCTTCTCACCCTCTAATTGAATATGGAATTCAACCATGTTATGGTCACTCATTCCAAGGGGATCCTTTACTAGGACATTTTTAATTAATCCTGTCTCGTTACACAGGACCAGATCTAAGGTTGCTTGCCCCCTGGTCGGTTCAGTTACATACTGCTCAAGAAATCCATCCCTAATACACTCAATGAACTCATCCTCAAGGCAGCCCTGCCCCATTTGATTTGTCCAATTAATATGATAGTTAAAATCCCCCATAATTATAGATGTTCCCTTATTACATGCCTCAACTATTTCCTGATTGATACTCCGTCCAACAGAGTTGCAACTGTTCGGAGGCCTATAGACTACGCCCACTAGTGTTTTTTTCCCCTTATTATTCCTTATCTCCACCCAAACTGTTTCATTATCATGATTTTTTGACCCAATATCATTACTCTGTATTACAGTGATTCCTTCCTTTATTAACATAGCCACCCCACCTCCCCTTCCTTCCTGCCTGTCCTTCCTGATCGTTAAATAACCTGGTATGTTTAATTCCCAGGCATTGTCACCCTGCAGCCATGTTTCTGTAATGGCCACAATATCATAACCATATGTAGTTATTTGTGCCATTAACTCGTCTATTTTGTTACGAATGCTACGTGCATTCAGATAGAGAACTTTCAAATATGCTTTGTGGCACTTAGTTCCAGCTTTTTCACTTTTTACCACTTTACCTTTTACTCCACACACTCTGTCCCTTCCTGCCACGCTCTGATTAGTGATTCCCCTACTGCTACCTATGTCTATGACCCTCTCTGTTGTCATTTTTATTTTTTGCTCTCTTGAAACCTCCCCCCCACTAATTAGTTTAAAGTCCTCTCCACAGCCCTAGTTATTCGATTCGCCAGGACACTAGTCCCAGCACTGGCCAAGTGAAGTCCGTCCCAACGGAACAGCTCTCTCCTGCCCCAGTACTGGTGCCAGTGTCCCAAGAAGCAAAACCCATTTTTCCCACACCAGTCTTTGAGCCACGCATTCAACTCCCTGATTTTATTTACCCTAGCCAAATTTGCTCGTGGCTCAGGTAGTAATCCAGAGATTATTACCCTCGAGGTTCTGCTTTTTAATTTGGCCCCTAGCTGCTCAAACTCCCTCAGCAGAACCTCTTTCCTTGTCCTATCTATGTCATTGGTACCAACATGGACCACGACAACTGGATCCTCCCCCTCCCACTCCAAGTTTCTCTCCAGCCCAGAGGAGATGTCCTTAACCCTGGCACCGGGCAGGCAACACAGCCTTCGGGACTCTCGCTCTTGGCTGCAAAGAACCCTATCTATCCCCCTAATGATACTATCCCCTACCACTACAACATTTCTTTTTACTCCCCCCACTTGAATGGCCCCCCTTACCACGGTGCTGTGGCCAGGTTGCTCATCCTCCCTGCAGTCCCCGCTCCTATCCACACAGGGAGTAAGAGCCTCGAACCTGTTGGACAAGAGCAAGGGCTGCGGCTCCTCCAACACTACCTCCTGGATCCCTGTACCTGCCTCACTCGTAGTCACACCTTCCTGTCCCTGACCACGGGCTACTTCTGAATTAGTTACTCTAATTGGTGTGACTACCTCCTGAAACACGGAGTCCAGGTAACTCTCCCCCTCCCTGATGTGTCGCAGTGTTTGAAGCTCGGACTCCAGCTCATCAACACGGAGCCGGAGTTCCTCGAGCAGCCAACACTTACTGCAAATGTGTTCACCGTGAACATCAATGGTGTCCACCAGCTCCCACATATTGCAGCAGTAACACATCACCTGCTCTCCCATTCTATGTAATTAATTAAAAATGTATTATTTACCCTTCAGTTAATTTATGCCAGCAGTCTCTGCTACACCACAGATACCCGAGAAACAATAAAATTGAAGTTTTGTATAAAAAAAAAGAGAAATACTCACCAACCAATCACTTACCTGCTTTCTGGTGATGTGGTAATGAATGGACTGGTCCCCTGCACCCGATTAATGAATGGATTGGTCCCCTGTACCCAATTATTGAATGGACTGGTCCTTGTACCCGATTAATGAATGGACTGGTCCCCTGTAGCGGATTAATGAATTGACTAGTCCCCTTCACCTGATTCATGAATGGACAGGTCCCCTGTGCCAGATCAATGAATGGACTGATCCCCTGTAACCGAGTGATGAATGGACTGCTCCCCTGTACCTGATCTATGAATGGAATGGTCCCTGTACCTGATCAATGAATGGACTGGTCTCTGTACCCGTAAAATGAATGGACTGGGCCCTGTGCCTGATTAATGAATGGACTGGTCCACTGTACCCGATTAATGAATGGACTGGTCCCCTGTAGCGGATTAATGAATGGACTGGTCTCCTTCACCTGATTCATGAATGGACTGGTCCCCTGTGCCCGATCAATGAATGGAATGGTCTGTGTACTCAATTATGAATGGACTGGTCCCTGTACCCGATTAATGAATGGAATGGTTCCGGTACCCGATTACTAAATGGCCTGGACCCTGTGCCTGATCAATGAATGGACTGATCCCCTGTAACCGAGTGATGAATGGACTGCTCCTCTGCACCTGATTAATGAATGGAATGGTCCCTGCACCCGAGTGATGAATGGACTGGTCCCCTATCCCCGATTAATTAATGGACTGGTCCCTGTACCTGATTAATGAATGGACTGGTCCCTGTACCCGATTAATGAATGGACTGGTTCCTGTACCTGATTAATGAATGGACTGGTCCCCTGTACCCGATTAATTAATGGACTGGTCCCCTGTACCCGATTAGTTAATGGACTGGTCCCTGTACCCGATTAATGAATGGACTGGTCCTTGTACCCGATTAATGAATGGACTGGCCCCCTGTATCTGATTAATGAAGGAACTGGTTCCCTGTAACCGATTAATGAATGGACTGGTTCCGGAACCTGATAAATGAATGGACTGGACCCTGTAGCCGATTAATGAATGGAATGGTCCCTGCACCCGAGTGATGAATGGACTGGTCCCCTGTACCCGATTAATGAATGGACTGGTCCCTGTAGCCGATTAATGAATGGACTGGTCCCTGTACCTAATTAATGAATGGAGTGGTCCCTGTACCTGATTAATGAATGGACTGGTCCCCTGTAACTGTTTAATGAATGGACTGGTCTGTGTATCCGATTAATGAATGGACTGGTCCCTGTACCCGATTAATGTATGGACTGGTCCCTGTACCTAATTAATGAATGGACTGGTCCCTGTACCCAATTAATGAATGGACTGGTCCCTGTGCCTGATTAATGAATGGACTGGTCCACTGTACCCGATTAATGAATGGACTGGTCCCCTGTAGCGGATTAATGAATGGACTGGTCTCCTTCACCTGATTCATGAATGGACTGGTCCCCTGTGCCCGATCAATGAATGGAATGGTCCGTGTACTCAATTATGAATGGACTGGTCCCTGTCCCAGATTTTATGAATGGACTGGTTCCGGAACCTGATAAATGAATGGACTGGACCCTGTAGCCGATTAATGAATGGACTGTTCCCTGTACCTAATTAAAGAATGGAATGTCCCCCTGCACCCGATTAATGAATGGGCTGGTCCATGTAGCTGATTAATGAATGGACTGGTCCCCTGTACCCGATTAATGAATGGGCTGGTCCATGTAGCTGATTAATGAATGGACTGGTCCCTGTACCCGATTAATGAATGGACAGGTCCTTGTAGCTGATTAATGAATGGACTGGTCCTTGTAGCTGATTAAGGAATGGACTGGTCCCCTGTACCCGATTAATGAATGGACTGGTCCTTGTAGCTGATTAATGAATGGACTGGTCCCCTGTTCCCGATTAATGAATGGACTGGTCCATGTAGCTGATTAATGAATGGACTGGTCCCTGTCCCCGATTAATGAATGGACAGGTCCTTGTAGCTGATTAATTAATGTACTGGTCCCCTGTAACCGAGTGATGAATGGACTGCTCCCCTTATCCTGATTAATGAATGGAATGGTCTCTGCACCTGAGTGATGAATGGACTGGTCCCCTGAACCCGATTAATGAATGGAATGGTCCCTGCACCTGAGTGATGAATGGACTGGTCTCCTGCACCCGAGTGATGAATGGACTGATCCCCTGCACCCGAGTGTTGAATGGACTGGTCCCTGTAGCCGATTAATGAATGGACTGGTCCCTTTAACTGATTAATGAATGGACTGGTCCCCTGTACCCGATTAATTAATGGACTGGTCCCCTGTACCCGATTAATTAATGGACTGGTCCCCTGTACCCGATTAATTAATGGACTGGTCCCTGTACCCGATTAATGAATGGACTGGTCCCCTGTACCTGTTTAATGAATGGACTGGTCCCCTGTAGCGGATTAATGAATGGACTGGTCTCCTTCGCCTGATTCATGAATGGACTGGTCCCCTGTGCCCGATCAATGAATGGAATGGTCCGTGTACTCAATTATGAATGGACTGGTCCCTGTCCCCGATTTTATGAATGGACTGGTTCCGGAACCTGATAAATGAATGGACTGGACCCTGTAGCCGATTAATGAATGGACTGTTCCCTGTACCTAATTAAAGAATGGAATGTCCCCCTGCACCCGATTAATGAATGGGCTGGTCCATGTAGCTGATTAATGAATGGACTGGTCCCTGTACCCGATTAATGAATGGACAGGTCCTTGTAGCTGATTAATGAATGGACTGGTCCCTGTACCTAATTAAAGAATGGAATGTCCCCCTGCACCCGATTAATGAATGGGCTGGTCCATGTAGCTGATTAATGAATGGACTGGTCCCCTGTACCCGATTAATGAATGGGCTGGTCCATGTAGCTGATTAATGAATGGACTGGTCCCTGTACCCGATTAATGAATGGACAGGTCCTTGTAGCTGATTAATGAATGGACTGGTCCTTGTAGCTGATTAATGAATGGACTGGTCCCCTGTACCCGATTAATGAATGGACTGGTCCTTGTAGCTGATTAATGAATGGACTGGTCCCCTGTTCCCGATTAATGAATGGACTGGTCCATGTAGCTGATTAATGAATGGACTGGTCCCTGTCCCCGATTAATTAATGGACTGGTACCCTGTACCTGTTTAATGAATGGACTGGTCCCCTGTAGCGGATTAATGAATGGACTGGTCCCTGTCCCCGATTTTATGAATGGACTGGTTCCGGAACCTGATAAATGAATGGACTGGACCCTGTAGCCGATTAATGAATGGACTGTTCCCTGTACCTAATTAAAGAATGGAATGTCCCCCTGCACCCGATTAATGAATGGACTGGTCCCTGTAGCCGATTAATGAATGGACTGGTCCCTGTAACTGATTAATGAATGGACTGGTCCCCTGTACACAATTAATTAATGGACTGGTCCCCTGTACCCGATTAATTAATGGACTGGTCCCCTGTACCTGATTAATGAATGGACTGGTCTCCTGTATCCGATTAATTAATGGACTGGTACCCTGTACCTGTTTAATGAATGGACTGGTCCGTGTACCCGATTAATGAATGGACTGTACCCCTGTACCCGATTAATTAATGGACTGATCCCCTGCATCCGATTAATGAATGGACTGGTCCCCTGCACCCGATTAATGAATGGATTGGTCTCCTGTACCCGATTTATTAATGGACTGATCCCCTGTACCCGATTAATTAATGGACTGGTCCTCTGTGTCCAATTAATGAATGGACTGGTCACCTGTACCTGATTAATGAATAGACTGGTCCTCTGTGTCCAATTAATGAATGGACTGGTCACCTGTACCTGATTAATGAATGAACTGGTCACCTGTACCTGATTAATGAATGGACTGGTCCTCTGTGTCCAATTAATTAATGGACTGGACACCTGTACCTGATTAATGAATGGACTGGTCACCTGTACCCGATTAATGAATGGACTGGTCCTTGCAGCTGATTAATGAATGGACTGGTCCTTGTACCCGATTAATGAATGGACTGGTCCCTGTACCCGAATAATGAATGGACTGGTCCCCTGTAGCGGATTAATGAATGGACTGGTCCCCTTTACCCGATTAATGAATGGACTGGTCCCCTGTCCACGATTAATGAATGGACTGGTCACCTGTACCCAATTATTGAATGGACTGGTCCTTGTACCCGATTAATGAATGGACTGGTCCCCTGTAGCGGATTAATGAATTGACTAGTCCCCTTCACCTGATTCATGAATGGACAGGTCCCCTGTGCCAGATCAATGAATGGACTGATCCCCTGTAACCGAGTGATGAATGGACTGCTCCCCTGTACCTGATCAATGAATGGAATGGTCCCTGTACCTGATCAATGAATGGACTGGTCTCTGTACCCGTAAAAAGAATGGACTGGGCCCTGTGCCTGATTAATGAATGGACTGGTCCACTGTACCCGATTAATGAATGGACTGGTCCCCTGTAGCGGATTAATGAATGGACTGGTCTCCTTCACCTGATTCATGAATGGACTGGTCCCCTGTGCCCGATCAATGAATGGAATGGTCTGTGTACTCAATTATGAATGGACTGGTCCCTGTACCCGATTAATGAATGGAATGGTTCCGGTACCCGATTACTAAATGGCCTGGACCCTGTGCCTGATCAATGAATGGACTGATCCCCTGTAACCGAGTGATGAATGGACTGCTCCTCTGCACCTGATTAATGAATGGAATGGTCCCTGCACCCGAGTGATGAATGGACTGGTCCCCTATCCCCGATTAATTAATGGACTGGTCCCTGTACCTGATTAATGAATGGACTGGTCCCTGTACCCGATTAATGAATGGACTGGTTCCTGTACCTGATTAATGAATGGACTGGTCCCCTGTACCCGATTAATTAATGGACTGGTCCCCTGTACCCGATTAGTTAATGGACTGGTCCCTGTACCCGATTAATGAATGGACTGGTCCTTGTACCCGATTAATGAATGGACTGGCCCCCTGTATCCGATTAATGAAGGAACTGGTTCCCTGTAACCGATTAATGAATGGACTGGTCCTTGTCCCCGATTAATGAATGGACTGGTTCCGGAACCTGATAAATGAATGGACTGGACCCTGTAGCCGATTAATGAATGGAATGGTCCCTGCACCCGAGTGATGAATGGACTGGTCCCCTGTACCCGATTAATGAATGGACTGGTCCCTGTAGCCGATTAATGAATGGACTGGTCCCTGTACCTAATTAATGAATGGAGTGGTCCCTGTACCTGATTAATGAATGGACTGGTCCCCTGTAACTGTTTAATGAATGGACTGGTCTGTGTATCCGATTAATGAATGGACTGGTCCCTGTACCCGATTAATGTATGGACTGGTCCCTGTACCTAATTAATGAATGGACTGGTCCCTGTACCCAATTAATGAATGGACTGGTCCCTGTGCCTGATTAATGAATGGACTGGTCCCCTGTACCCGATTAATGAATGGACTGGTCCCCTGTAGCGGATTAATGAATGGACTGGTCTCCTTCACCTGATTCATGAATGGACTGGTCCCCTGTGCCCGATCAATGAATGGAATGGTCCGTGTACTCAATTATGAATGGACTGGTCCCTGTCCCCGATTTTATGAATGGACTGGTTCCGGAACCTGATAAATGAATGGACTGGACCCTGTAGCCGATTAATGAATGGACTGTTCCCTGTACCTAATTAAAGAATGGAATGTCCCCCTGCACCCGATTAATGAATGGGCTGGTCCATGTAGCTGATTAATGAATGGACTGGTCCCCTGTACCCGATTAATGAATGGGCTGGTCCATGTAGCTGATTAATGAATGGACTGGTCCCTGTACCCGATTAATGAATGGACAGGTCCTTGTAGCTGATTAATGAATGGACTGGTCCTTGTAGCTGATTAATGAATGGACTGGTCCCCTGTACCCGATTAATGAATGGACTGGTCCTTGTAGCTGATTAATGAATGGACTGGGCCCTGTGCCTGATTAATGAATGGACTGGTCCACTGTACCCGATTAATGAATGGACTGGTCCCCTGTAGCGGATTAATGAATGGACTGGTCTCCTTCACCTGATTCATGAATGGACTGGTCCCCTGTGCCCGATCAATGAATGGAATGGTCTGTGTACTCAATTATGAATGGACTGGTCCCTGTACCCGATTAATGAATGGAATGGTTCCGGTACCCGATTACTAAATGGCCTGGACCCTGTGCCTGATCAATGAATGGACTGATCCCCTGTAACCGAGTGATGAATGGACTGCTCCTCTGCACCTGATTAATGAATGGAATGGTCCCTGCACCCGAGTGATGAATGGACTGGTCCCCTATCCCCGATTAATTAATGGACTGGTCCCTGTACCTGATTAATGAATGGACTGGTCCCTGTACCCGATTAATGAATGGACTGGTTCCTGTACCTGATTAATGAATGGACTGGTCCCCTGTACCCGATTAATTAATGGACTGGTCCCCTGTACCCGATTAGTTAATGGACTGGTCCCTGTACCCGATTAATGAATGGACTGGTCCTTGTACCCGATTAATGAATGGACTGGCCCCCTGTATCCGATTAATGAAGGAACTGGTTCCCTGTAACCGATTAATGAATGGACTGGTCCTTGTCCCCGATTAATAAATGGACTGGTTCCGGAACCTGATAAATGAATGGACTGGACCCTGTAGCCGATTAATGAATGGAATGGTCCCTGCACCCGAGTGATGAATGGACTGGTCCCCTGTACCCGATTAATGAATGGACTGGTCCCTGTAGCCGATTAATGAATGGACTGGTCCCTGTACCTAATTAATGAATGGAGTGGTCCCTGTACCTGATTAATGAATGGACTGGTCCCCTGTAACTGTTTAATGAATGGACTGGTCTGTGTATCCGATTAATGAATGGACTGGTCCCTGTACCCGATTAATGTATGGACTGGTCCCTGTACCTAATTAATGAATGGACTGGTCCCTGTACCCAATTAATGAATGGACTGGTCCCTGTGCCTGATTAATGAATGGACTGGTCCCCTGTACCCGATTAATGAATGGACTGGTCCCCTGTAGCGGATTAATGAATGGACTGGTCTCCTTCACCTGATTCATGAATGGACTGGTCCCCTGTGCCCGATCAATGAATGGAATGGTCCGTGTACTCAATTATGAATGGACTGGTCCCTGTCCCCGATTTTATGAATGGACTGGTTCCGGAACCTGATAAATGAATGGACTGGACCCTGTAGCCGATTAATGAATGGACTGTTCCCTGTACCTAATTAAAGAATGGAATGTCCCCCTGCACCCGATTAATGAATGGGCTGGTCCATGTAGCTGATTAATGAATGGACTGGTCCCCTGTACCCGATTAATGAATGGGCTGGTCCATGTAGCTGATTAATGAATGGACTGGTCCCTGTACCCGATTAATGAATGGACAGGTCCTTGTAGCTGATTAATGAATGGACTGGTCCTTGTAGCTGATTAATGAATGGACTGGTCCCCTGTACCCGATTAATGAATGGACTGGTCCTTGTAGCTGATTAATGAATGGACTGGGCCCTGTGCCTGATTAATGAATGGACTGGTCCACTGTACCCGATTAATGAATGGACTGGTCCCCTGTAGCGGATTAATGAATGGACTGGTCTCCTTCACCTCATTCATGAATGGACTGGTCCCCTGTGCCCGATCAATGAATGGAATGGTCTGTGTACTCAATTATGAATGGACTGGTCCCTGTACCCGATTAATGAATGGAATGGTTCCGGTACCCGATTACTAAATGGCCTGGACCCTGTGCCTGATCAATGAATGGACTGATCCCCTGTAACCGAGTGATGAATGGACTGCTCCTCTGCACCTGATTAATGAATGGAATGGTCCCTGCACCCGAGTGATGAATGGACTGGTCCCCTATCCCCGATTAATTAATGGACTGGTCCCTGTACCTGATTAATGAATGGACTGGTCCCTGTACCCGATTAATGAATGGACTGGTTCCTGTACCTGATTAATGAATGGACTGGTCCCCTGTACCCGATTAATTAATGGACTGGTCCCCTGTACCCGATTAGTTAATGGACTGGTCCCTGTACCCGATTAATGAATGGACTGGTCCTTGTACCCGATTAATGAATGGACTGGCCCCCTGTATCCGATTAATGAAGGAACTGGTTCCCTGTAACCGATTAATGAATGGACTGGTCCTTGTCCCCGATTAATAAATGGACTGGTTCCGGAACCTGATAAATGAATGGACTGGACCCTGTAGCCGATTAATGAATGGAATGGTCCCTGCACCCGAGTGATGAATGGACTGGTCCCCTGTACCCGATTAATGAATGGACTGGTCCCTGTAGCCGATTAATGAATGGACTGGTCCCTGTACCTAATTAATGAATGGAGTGGTCCCTGTACCTGATTAATGAATGGACTGGTCCCCTGTAACTGTTTAATGAATGGACTGGTCTGTGTATCCGATTAATGAATGGACTGGTCCCTGTACCCGATTAATGTATGGACTGGTCCCTGTACCTAATTAATGAATGGACTGGTCCCTGTACCCAATTAATGAATGGACTGGTCCCTGTGCCTGATTAATGAATGGACTGGTCCACTGTACCCGATTAATGAATGGACTGGTCCCCTGTAGCGGATTAATGAATGGACTGGTCTCCTTCACCTGATTCATGAATGGACTGGTCCCCTGTGCCCGATCAATGAATGGAATGGTCCGTGTACTCAATTATGAATGGACTGGTCCCTGTCCCCGATTTTATGAATGGACTGGTTCCGGAACCTGATAAATGAATGGACTGGACCCTGTAGCCGATTAATGAATGGACTGTTCCCTGTACCTAATTAAAGAATGGAATGTCCCCCTGCACCCGATTAATGAATGGGCTGGTCCATGTAGCTGATTAATGAATGGACTGGTCCCCTGTACCCGATTAATGAATGGGCTGGTCCATGTAGCTGATTAATGAATGGACTGGTCCCTGTACCCGATTAATGAATGGACAGGTCCTTGTAGCTGATTAATGAATGGACTGGTCCTTGGAGCTGATTAATGAATGGACTGGTCCCCTGTACCCGATTAATGAATGGACTGGTCCTTGTAGCTGATTAATGAATGGACTGGTCCCCTGTTCCCGATTAATGAATGGACTGGTCCATGTAGCTGATTAATGAATGGACTGGTCCCTGTCCCCGATTAATGAATGGACAGGTCCTTGTAGCTGATTAATTAATGTACTGGTCCCCTGTAACCGAGTGATGAATGGACTGCTCCCCTTATCCTGATTAATGAATGGAATGGTCTCTGCACCTGAGTGATGAATGGACTGGTCCCCTGAACCCGATTAATGAATGGAATGGTCCCTGCACCTGAGTGATGAATGGACTGGTCCCCTGCACCCGAGTGATGAATGGACTGATCCCCTGCACCCGAGTGTTGAATGGACTGGTCCCTGTAGCCGATTAATGAATGGACTGGTCCCTGTAACTGATTAATGAATGGACTGGTCCCCTGTACCCGATTAATTAATGGACTGGTCCCCTGTACCCGATTAATTAATGGACTGGTCCCCTGTACCCGATTAATTAATGGACTGGTCCCTGTACCCGATTAATGAATGGACTGGTCCCCTGTACCTGTTTAATGAATGGACTGGTCCGTGTACCCGATTAATTAATGGACTGGTACCCTGTACCTCTTTAATGAATGGACTGGTCCCCTGTAGCGGATTAATGAATGGACTGGTCTCCTTCGCCTGATTCATGAATGGACTGGTCCCCTGTGCCCGATCAATGAATGGAATGGTCCGTGTACTCAATTATGAATGGACTGGTCCCTGTCCCCGATTTTATGAATGGACTGGTTCCGGAACCTGATAAATGAATGGACTGGACCCTGTAGCCGATTAATGAAAGGACTGTTCCCTGTACCTAATTAAAGAATGGAATGTCCCCCTGCACCCGATTAATGAATGGGCTGGTCCATGTAGCTGATTAATGAATGGACTGGTCCCCTGTACCCGATTAATGAATGGGCTGGTCCATGTAGCTGATTAATGAATGGACTGGTCCCCTGTTCCCGATTAATGAATGGACTGGTCCTTGTAGCTGATTAATGAATGGACTGGTCCTTGTAGCTGATTAATGAATGGACTGGTCCCCTGTACCCGATTAATGAATGGACTGGTCCTTGTAGCTGATTAATGAATGGACTGGTCCCCTGTTCCCGATTAATGAATGGACTGGTCCATGTAGCTGATTAATGAATGGACTGGTCCCTGTCCCCGATTAATTAATGGACTGGTCCCCTGTACCCGATTAATTAATGGTTTGGTACCCTGTACCTGTTTAATGAATGGACTGGTCCCCTGTAGCGGATTAATGAATGGACTGGTCTCCTTCGCCTGATTCATGAATGGACTGGTCCCCTGTGCCCGATCAATGAATGGAATGGTCCGTGTACTCAATTATGAATGGACTGGTCCCTGTCCCCGATTTTATGAATGGACTGGTTCCGGAACCTGATAAATGAATGGACTGGACCCTGTAGCCGATTAATGAATGGACTGGTCCATGTAGCTGATTAATGAATGGACTGGTCCCCTGTAACCGAGTGATGAATGGACTGCTCCCCTTATCCTGAATAATGAATGGAATGGTCTCTGCACCTGAGTGATGAATGGACTGGTCCCCTGAACCCGATCAATGAATGGAATGGTCCCTGCACCCGAGTGATGAATGGACTGGTCCCCTGCACCCGAGTGATGAATGGACTGATCCCCTGCACCCGAGTGTTGAATGGACTGGTCCCTGTAGCCGATTAATGAATGGACTGGTCCCCTGTACCCGATTAATCAATGGACTGGTCCCCTGTACCCGATTAATTAATGGACTGGTCCCCTGTACCCGATTAATTAATGGACTGGTCCCTGTACCCGATTAATGAATGGACTGGTCCCCTGTACCTGTTTAATGAATGGACTGGTCCGTGTACCCGATTAATTAATGGTCTGGTAACCTGTACCTGTTTAATGAATGGACTGGTCCCCTGTAGCGGATTAATGAATGGACTGGTCCCCTGTACCTGATTAATGAATGGAATGGTCCCTGCACCCGAGTGATGAATGGACTGGTCCCCTGTACCCGATTAATGAATGGACTGGTCCCTGTAGCCGATTAATGAATGGACTGGTCCCTGTACCTAATTAATGAATGGAGTGGTCCCTGTACCTGATTAATGAATGGACTGGTCCCCTGTAACTGTTTAATGAATGGACTGGTCTGTGTATCCGATTAATGAATGGACTGGTCCCTGTACCCGATTAATGTATGGACTGGTCCCTGTACCTAATTAATGAATGGACTGGTCCCTGTACCCAATTAATGAATGGACTGGTCCCTGTGCCTGATTAATGAATGGACTGGTCCACTGTACCCGATTAATGAATGGACTGGTCCCCTGTAGTGGATTAATGAATGGACTGGTCTCCTTCACCTGATTCATGAATGGACTGGTCCCCTGTGCCCGATCAATGAATGGAATGGTCCGTGTACTCAATTATGAATGGACTGGTCCCTGTCCCCGATTTTATGAATGGACTGCTTCCGGAACCTGATAAATGAATGGACTGGACCCTGTAGCCGATTAATGAATGGACTGTTCCCTGTACCTAATTAAAGAATGGAATGTCCCCCTGCACCCGATTAATGAATGGGCTGGTCCATGTAGCTGATTAATGAATGGACTGGTCCCCTGTACCCGATTAATGAATGGGCTGGTCTATGTAGCTGATTACTGAATGGACTGGTCCCTGTACCCGATTAATGAATGGACAGGTCCTTGTAGCTGATTAATGAATGGACTGGTCCTTGTAGCTGATTAATGAATGGACTGGTCCCCTGTACCCGATTAATGAATGGACTGGTCCTTGTAGCTGATTAATGAATGGACTGGTCCCCTGTTCCCGATTAATGAATGGACTGGTCCATGTAGCTGATTAATGAATGGACTGGTCCCTGTCCCCGATTAATGAATGGACAGGTCCTTGTAGCTGATTAATTAATGTACTGGTCCCCTGTAACCGAGTGATGAATGGACTGCTCCCCTTATCCTGATTAATGAATGGAATGGTCTCTGCACCTGAGTGATGAATGGACTGGTCCCCTGAACCCGATTAATGAATGGAATGGTCCCTGCACCCGAGTGATGAATGGACTGGTCCCCTGCACCCGAGTGATGAATGGACTGATCCCCTGCACCCGAGTGTTGAATGGACTGGTCCCTGTAGCCGATTAATGAATGGACTGGTCCCTGTAACTGATTAATGAATGGACTGGTCCCCTGTACCCGATTAATTAATGGACTGGTCCCCTGTACCCGATTAATTAATGGACTGGTCCCCTGTACCCGATTAATTAATGGACTGGTCCCTGTACCCGATTAATGAATGGACTGGTCCCCTGTACCTGTTTAATGAATGGACTGGTCCGTGTACCCGATTAATTAATGGATTGGTACCCTGTACCTGTTTAATGAATGGACTGGTCCCCTGTAGCGGATTAATGAATGGACTGGTCTCCTTCGCCTGATTCATGAATGGACTGGTCCCCTGTGCCCGATCAATGAATGGAATGGTCCGTGTACTCAATTATGAATGGACTGGTCCCTGTCCCCGATTTTATGAATGGACTGGTTCCGGAACCTGATAAATGAATGGACTGGACCCTGTAGCCGATTAATGAATGGACTGTTCCCTGTACCTAATTAAAGAATGGAATGTCCCCCTGCACCCGATTAATGAATGGGCTGGTCCATGTAGCTGATTAATGAATGGACTGGTCCCCTGTACCCGATTAATGAATGGGCTGGTCCATGTAGCTGATTAATGAATGGACTGGTCCCTGTACACGATTAATGAATGGACAGGTCCTTGTAGCTGATTAATGAATGGACTGGTCCTTGTAGCTGATTAATGAATGGACTGGTCCTTGTAGCTGATTAATGAATGGACTGGTCCCCTGTTCCCGATTAATGAATGGACTGGTCCATGTAGCTGATTAATGAATGGACTGGTCCCTGTCCCCGATTAATTAATGGACTGGTACCCTGTACCTGTTTAATGAATGGACTGGTCCCCTGTAGCGGATTAATGAATGGACTGGTCTCCTTCGCCTGATTCATGAATGGACTGATCCCCTGTGCCCGATCAATGAATGGAATGGTCCGTGTACTCAATTATGAATGGACTGGTCCCTGTCCCCGATTTTATGAATGGACTGGTTCCGGAACCTGATAAATGAATGGACTGGACCCTGCAGCCGATTAATGAATGGACTGGTCCATGTAGCTGATTAATGAATGGACTGGTCCCTGTCCCCGATTAATGAATGGACAGGTCCTTGTAGCTGATTAATTAATGTACTGGTCCCCTGTAACCGAGTGATGAATGGACTGCTCCCCTTATCCTGAATAATGAATGGAATGGTCCCTGCACCCGAGTGATGAATGGACTGGTCCCCTGAACCCGATTAATGAATGGACTGATCCCCTGCACCCGAGTGTTGAATGGACTGGTCCCTGTAGCCGATTAATGAATGGACTGGTCCCTGTAACTGATTAATGAATGGACTGGTCCCCTGTACCCGATTAATCAATGGACTGGTCCCCTGTACCCGATTAATTAATGGACTGGTCCCCTGTACCCGATTAATTAATGGACTGGTCCCTGTACCCGATTAATGAATGGACTTGTCCCCTGTACCTGTTTAATGAATGGACTGGTCCGTGTACCCGATTAATTAATGGTCTGGTAACCTGTACCTGTTTAATGAATGGACTGGTCCGTGTACCTGATTAATGAATGGACTGGTCCCCTGTACCTGATTAATGAATGGAATGGTCCCTGTACCCGATTAATGAATGGACTGGTCCCCTGTACCCGATTAATTAATGGACCAATCCCTGTACTCGATTAATGAATTGATTGGTTCCCTGTACCCTATTAATGAATGGACTGGTCACCTGTACCTGATTAATGAATAGACTGGTCCTCTGTGTCCAATTAATGAATGGACTGGTCACCTGTACCTGATTAATGAATGAACTGGTCACCTGTACCTGATTAATGAATGGACTGGTCCTCTGTGTCCAATTAATTAATGGACTGGACACCTGTACCTGATTAATGAATGGACTGGTCACCTGTACCCGATTAATGAATGGACTGGTCCTTGTAGCGGATTAATGAATGGACTGGTCCCCTTTACCCGATTAATGAATGGACTGGTCCCCTGTCCACGATTAATGAATGGACTGGTCACGTGTAGCGGATTAATGAATGGACTGGTCCTTGTACCCGAGTAATGAAAGGACTGGTCCCCTGCACCCGATTAATGAATGGATTGGTCCCCTGTACCCAATTATTGAATGGACTGGTCCTTATACCCGATTAATGAATGGACTGGTCCCCTGTAGCGGATTAATGAATTGACTTGTCCTCTTCACCTGATTCATGAATGGACAGGTCCCCTGTGCCAGATCAATGAATGGACTGATCCCCTGTAACCGAGTGATGAATGGACTGCTCCCCTGTGCCTGATCAATGAATGGAATGGTACCTGTACCTGATCAATGAATGAACTGGTCTCTGTACCCGTAAAATGAATGGACTGGTCCCTGTACCCGATTAATGAATGGACTGGTCCTTGTAGCGGATTAATGAATGGACTGGTCCCCTTTACCCGATTAATGAATGGACTGGTCCCCTGTCCACGATTAATGAATGGACTGGTCACCTGTAGCGGATTAATGAATGGACTGGTCCCCTGTAGCGGATTAATGAATGGACTGGTCTCCTTCACCTGATTCATGAATGGACTGGTCCCCTGTGCCCGATCAATGAATGGAATGGTCCGTGTACTCAATTATGAATGGACTGGACCCTGTACCTGATCAATGAATGGACTGAACCCCTGTAACCGAGTGATGAATGGACTGCTCCCCTGTACCTGATTAATGAATGGACTGGTCCCCTGTACCCGATTAATTAATGGACTGGTCCCCTGTACCTGTTTAATGAATGGACTGGTCCGTGTACCCGCTTAATGAATGGACTGGTCCCCTGTACCCGATTAATTAATGGACTGGTCCCTGTACCCGATTAATGAATGGACCGGTCCCCTGTACCTGATCAATGAATGGACTGATCCCCTGTACCCGATTAATGAATGGAATAGTCCCCTGTACCTGATTAATGAATAGACTGGTCCGCTGTACCTGATTAATGAATGGACTGGTCCCTGTACCCGATTAATGAATGGAATGGTCCCCTGTACCCGATTAATTAATGGACCAGTCCCTGTACTCGATTAATGAATTGATTGGTTCCCTGTACCCTATTAATGAATGGACTGGTCTCCTGTCCCCGATTAATTAACGGACTGGTCCTTGTACCTGATCAATGAATGGACTGATCCCCTGTAACCGAGTGATGAATGGACTGGTCCCTGTACCTAATTAATGATTGGACTGGTCCCCTGTACCTGATTAATGAATGGACTGGTCCCTGTAGCCGATTAATTAATGGACTTGTCCCCTGTACCTGATTAATGAATGGACAGGTCCCTGTACTCAATTATGAATAGACTGGTCCCTGCACCCAATTAATGAATGGACTGTCCCTGTACTCAATTATGAATAGACTGGTCCCTGCACCCAATTAATGAATGGACTGATCCCCTGTCCCAGATTAATGAATGGACTGGTCCCCTGCCCCCGATTAATGAATGGATTGGTCCCCTGTACCCGATTAATGAATGGACTGGTCCGCTGTACCCGATTAATTAATGGACTGGTCCCCTGTACCCGATTAATTAATGGACTGATCCCCTGCATCGATTAATGAATGGATTGGTCCCCTGTACCCGATTAATGAATGGACTGGTCCCCTGCACCTGATTAATGAATGGACTGGTCCCCTGTACCCTATTAATGAATACGATTGGTCCCCTGCACCCGATTAATGAATGGACTGGTCCCCTGTACCCGATTAATTAATGGACTGATCCCCTGCATCCGATTAATGAATGGACTGGTCCCCTGCACCCGATTAATGAATGGATTGGTCTCCTGTACCCGATTTATTAATGGACTGATCCCCTGTACCCGATTAATTAATGGACTGGTCCTCTGTGTCCAATTAATGAATGGACTGGTCACCTGTACCTGATTAATGAATAGACTGGTCCTCTGTGTCCAATTAATGAATGGACTGGTCACCTGTACCTGATTAATGAATGAACTGGTCACCTGTACCTGATTAATGAATGGACTGGTCCTCTGTGTCCAATTAATTAATGGACTGGACACCTGTACCTGATTAATGAATGGACTGGTCACCTGTACCCGATTAATGAATGGACTGGTCCTTGCAGCTGATTAATGAATGGACTGGTCCTTGTACCCGATTAATGAATGGACTGGTCCCTGTACCCGAATAATGAATGGACTGGTCCCCTGTAGCGGATTAATGAATGGACTGGTCCCCTTTACCCGATTAATGAATGGACTGGTCCCCTGTCCACGATTAATGAATGGACTGGTCACCTGTAGCGGATTAATGAATGGACTGGTCCTTGTACCCGAGTAATGAATGGACTGGTCCCCTGCACCCGATTAATGAATGGATTGGTCCCCTGTACCCAATTATTGAATGGACTGGTCCTTGTACCCGATTAATGAATGGACTGGTCCCCTGTAGCGGATTAATGAATTGACTAGTCCCCTTCACCTGATTCATGAATGGACAGGTCCCCTGTGCCAGATCAATGAATGGACTGATCCCCTGTAACCGAGTGATGAATGGACTGCTCCCCTGTACCTGATCAATGAATGGAATGGTCCCTGTACCTGATCAATGAATGGACTGGTCTCTGTACCCGTAAAATGAATGGACTGGGCCCTGTGCCTGATTAATGAATGGACTGGTCCACTGTACCCGATTAATGAATGGACTGGTCCCCTGTAGCGGATTAATGAATGGACTGGTCTCCTTCACCTGATTCATGAATGGACTGGTCCCCTGTGCCCGATCAATGAATGGAATGGTCTGTGTACTCAATTATGAATGGACTGGTCCCTGTACCCGATTAATGAATGGAATGGTTCCGGTACCCGATTACTAAATGGCCTGGACCCTGTGCCTGATCAATGAATGGACTGATCCCCTGTAACCGAGTGATGAATGGACTGCTCCTCTGCACCTGATTAATGAATGGAATGGTCCCTGCACCCGAGTGATGAATGGACTGGTCCCCTGTGCCCGATCAATGAATGGAATGGTCCGTGTACTCAATTATGAATGGACTGGACCCTGTAGCTGATCAATGAATGGACTGAACCCCTGTAACCGAGTGATGAATGGACTGCTCCCCTGCACCTGATTAATGAATGGAATGGTCCCTGCACCCGAGTGATGAATGGACTGGTCCCCTATCCCCGATTAATTAATGGACTGGTCCCGGTACCTGATTAATGAATGGACTGGTCCCTGTACCCGATTAATGAATGGACTGGTTCCTGTACCTGATTAATGAATGGACTGGTCCCCTGTACCCGATTAATTAATGGACTGGTCCCCTGTACCCGATTAGTTAATGGACTGGTCCCTGTACCCGATTAATGAATGGTCTGGTCCTTGTACCCGATTAATGAATGGACTGGCCCCCTGTATCCGATTAATGAATGGACTGGTCCATGTAGCTGATTAATGAATGGACTGGTCCCTGTACCCGATTAATGAATGGACAGGTCCTTGTAGCTGATTAATGAATGGACTGGTCCCCTGTACCCGATTAATTAATGGACTGGTCCCCTGTACCCGATTAGTTAATGGACTGGTCCCTGTACCCGATTAATGAATGGACTGGTCCTTGTACCCGATTAATGAATGGACTGGTCCCCTGTACCTGATTAATGAATGGACTGGTCCATGTAGCTGATTAATGAATGGACTGGTCCCTGTACCCGATTAATGAATGGACAGGTCCTTGTAGCTGATTAATGAATGGACTGGTCCCCTGTACCCGATTAATGAATGGACTGGTCCCTGTACCTGATTAATGAATGGACTGGCCCCTGTCCCCGATAAATGAATGGATTGGTCCCCATTACCCGATTAATTAATGGACTGGTCCTTGTAGCTGATTAATGAATGGACTGGTCCCCTGCACCCGATTAATGAATGGACTGGTCCTTATAGCTGATTAATGAATGGACTGGTCCTTGTAGCTGATTAATGAATGGACTGGTCCTTGTACCAGATTAATGAATGGACTGATCGCTGTCCCCGATTAATGAATGGACTGGTCCCTGTACCCGATTAATGAATGGACTGGTTCCGCTACCTGATTAATGAATGGACTGGTCCCCTGTACCCGATTAATTAATGGACTGGTCCCCTGTACCCGATTAGTTAATGGACTGGTCCCTGTACCCGATTAATGAATGGACTGGTCCTTGTACCCGATTAATGAATGGACTGGCCCCCTGTATCCGATTAATGAATGGACTGGTCCATGTAGCTGATTAATGAATGGACTGGTCCCTGTACCCGATTAATGAATGGACTGGTCCCCTGTACCCGATTAATTAATGGACTGGTCCCCTGTACCCGATTAATTAATGGACTGATCCCCTGCATCGATTAATGAATGGATTGGTCCCCTGTACCCGATTAATGAATGGACTGTTGCCCTGCACCTGATTAATGAATGGACTGGTCTCCTGTACCCGATTAATGAATGGATTGGTCCCCTGCACCCGATTAATGAATGGACTGGTCCCCTTTACCCGATTAATTAATGGACTGATCCCCTGCATCCGATTAATGAATGGACTGGTCCCCTGCACCCGATTAATGAATGGATTGGTCTCCTGTACCCGATTTATTAATGGACTGATCCCCTGTACCCGATTAATTAATGGACTGGTCCTCTGTGTCCAATTAATGAATGGACTGGTCACCTGTACCTGATTAATGAATAGACTGGTCCTCTGTGTCCAATTAATGAATGGACTGGTCACCTGTACCTGATTAATGAATGAACTGGTCACCTGTACCAGATTAATGAATGGACTGGTCCTCTGTGTCCAATTAATTAATGGACTGGACACCTGTACCTGATTAATGAATGGACTGGTCACCTGTACCCGATTAATGAATGGACTGGTCCTTGTAGCGGATTAATGAATGGACTGGTCCCCTTTACCCGATTAATGAATGGACTGGTCCCCTGTCCACGATTAATGAATGGACTGGTCACCTGTAGCGGATTAATGAATGGACTGGTCCTTGTACCCGAGTAATGAAAGGACTGGTCCCCTGCACCCGATTAATGAATGGATTGGTTCCCCTGTACCCAATTATTGAATGGACTGGTCCTTATACCCGATTAATGAATGGACTGGTCCCCTGTAGCGGATTAATGAATTGACTAGTCCTCTTCACCTGATTCATGAATGGACAGGTCCCCTGTGCCAGATCAATGAATGGACTGATCCCCTGTAACCGAGTGATGAATGGACTGCTCCCCTGTGCCTGATCAATGAATGGAATGGTACCTGTACCTGATCAATGAATGAACTGGTCTCTGTACCCGTAAAATGAATGGACTGGTCCCTGTGCCTGATTAATGAATGGACTGGTCCCCTGTAGCGGATTAATGAATGGACAGGTCTCCTTCACCTGATTCATGAATGGACTGGTCCCCTGTGCCCGATCAATGAATGGAATGGTCCGTGTACTCAATTATGAATGGACTGGACCCTGTACCTGATCAATGAATGGACTGAACCCCTGTAACCGAGTGATGAATGGACTGCTCCCCTGTACCTGATTAATGAATGGACTGGTCCCCTGTACCCGATTAATTAATGGACTGGTCCCCTGTACCTGTTTAATTAATGGACTGGTCCCCTGTACCTGATTAATGAATGGACTGGTCCCCTGTACCCGATTAATTAATGGACTGGTCCCCTGTACCTGTTTAATTAATGGACTGGTCCCTGTACCCGATTAATGAATGGACCGGTCCCCTGTACCTGATCAATGAATGGACTGATCCCCTGTACCCGATTAATGAATGGAATAGTCCCCTGTACCTGATTAATGAATAGACTGGTCCGCTGTACCTGATTAATGAATGGACTGGTCCCTGTACCCGATTAATGAATGGAATGGTCCCCTGTACCCGATTAATTAATGGACCAGTCCCTGTACTCGATTAATGAATTGATTGGTTCCCTGTACCCTATTAATGAATGGACTGGTCTCCTGTCCCCGATTAATTAACGGACTGGTCCTTGTACCTGATCAATGAATGGACTGATCCCCTGTAACCGAGTGATGAATGGACTGGTCCCTGTACCTAATTAATGATTGGACTGGTCCCCTGTACCTGATTAATGAATGGACTGGTCCCTGTAGCCGATTAATTAATGGACTTGTCCCCTGTACCTGATTAATGAATGGACAGGTCCCTGTACTCAATTATGAATAGACTGGTCCCTGCACCCAATTAATGAATGGACTGTCCCTGTACTCAATTATGAATAGACTGGTCCCTGCACCCAATTAATGAATGGACTGATCCCCTGTCCCAGATTAATGAATGGACTGGTCCCCTGCCCCCGATTAATGAATGGATTGGTCCCCTGTACCCGATTAATGAATGGACTGGTCCGCTGTACCCGATTAATTAATGGACTGGTCCCCTGTACCCGTACCCGATTAATTAATGGACTGATCCCCTGCATCGATTAATGAATGGATTGGTCCCCTGTACCCGATTAATGAATGGACTGGTCCCCTGCACCTGATTAATGAATGGACTGGTCCCCTGTACCCTATTAATGAATACGATTGGTCCCCTGCACCCGATTAATGAATGGACTGGTCCCCTGTACCCGATTAATTAATGGACTGATCCCCTGCATCCGATTAATGAATGGACTGGTCCCCTGCACCCGATTAATGAATGGATTTGTCTCCTGTACCCGATTTATTAATGGACTGATCCCCTGTACCCGATTAATTAATGGACTGGTCCTCTGTGTCCAATTAATGAATGGACTGGTCACCTGTACCTGATTAATGAATAGACTGGTCCTCTGTGTCCAATTAATGAATGGACTGGTCACCTGTACCTGATTAATGAATGAACTGGTCACCTGTACCTGATTAATGAATGGACTGGTCCTCTGTGTCCAATTAATTAATGGACTGGACACCTGTACCTGATTAATGAATGGACTGGTCACCTGTACCCGATTAATGAATGGACTGGTCCTTGCAGCTGATTAATGAATGGACTGGTCCTTGTACCCGATTAATGAATGGACTGGTCCCTGTACCCGAATAATGAATGGACTGGTCCCCTGTAGCGGATTAATGAATGGACTGGTCCCCTTTACCCGATTAATGAATGGACTGGTCCCCTGTCCACGATTAATGAATGGACTGGTCACCTGTAGCGGATTAATGAATGGACTGGTCCTTGTACCCGAGTAATGAATGGACTGGTCCCCTGCACCCGATTAATGAATGGATTGGTCCCCTGTACCCAATTATTGAATGGACTGGTCCTTGTACCCGATTAATGAATGGACTGGTCCCCTGTAGCGGATTAATGAATTGACTAGTCCGCTTCACCTGATTCATGAATGGACAGGTCCCCTGTGCCAGATCAATGAATGGACTGATCCCCTGTAACCGAGTGATGAATGGACTGCTCCCCTGTACCTGATCAATGAATGGAATGGTCCCTGTACCTGATCAATGAATGGACTGGTCTCTGTACCCGTAAAATGAATGGACTGGGCCCTGTGCCTGATTAATGAATGGACTGGTCCACTGTACCCGATTAATGAATGGACTGGTCCCCTGTAGCGGATTAATGAATGGACTGGTCTCCTTCACCTGATTCATGAATGGACTGGTCCCCTGTGCCCGATCAATGAATGGAATGGTCTGTGTACTCAATTATGAATGGACTGGTCCCTGTACCCGATTAATGAATGGAATGGTTCCGGTACCCGATTACTAAATGGCCTGGACCCTGTGCCTGATCAATGAATGGACTGATCCCCTGTAACCGAGTGATGAATGGACTGCTCCTCTGCACCTGATTAATGAATGGAATGGTCCCTGCACCCGAGTGATGAATGGACTGGTCCCCTGTGCCCGATCAATGAATGGAATGGTCCGTGTACTCAATTATGAATGGACTGGACCCTGTAGCTGATCAATGAATGGACTGAACCCCTGTAATCGAGTGATGAATGGACTGCTCCCCTGCACCTGATTAATGAATGGAATGGTCCCTGCACCCGAGTGATGAATGGACTGGTCCCCTATCCCCGATTAATTAATGGACTGGTCCCGGTACCTGATTAATGAATGGACTGGTCCCTGTACCCGATTAATGAATGGACTGGTTCCTGTACCTGATTAATGAATGGACTGGTCCCCTGTACCCAATTAATTAATGGACTGGTCCCCTGTACCCGATTAGTTAATGGACTGGTCCCTGTACCCGATTAATGAATGGACTGGTCCTTGTACCCGATTAATGAATGGACTGGCCCCCTGTATCCGATTAATGAATGGACTGGTCCATGTAGCTGATTAATGAATGGACTGGTCCCTGTACCCGATTAATGAATGGACTGGTTCCTGTACCTGATTAATGAATGGACTGGTCCCCTGTACCCGATTAATTAATGGACTGGTCCCCTGTACCCGATTAGTTAATGGACTGGTCCCTGTACCCGATTAATGAATGGACTGGTCCTTGTACCCGATTAATGAATGGACTGGTCCCCTGTACCTGATTAATGAATGGACTGGTCCATGTAGCTGATTAATGAATGGACTGGTCCCTGTACCCGATTAATGAATGGACAGGTCCTTGTAGCTGATTAATGAATGGACTGGTCCCCTGTACCCGATTAATGAATGGACTGGTCCCTGCACCTGATTAATGAATGGACTGGCCCCTGTCCCCGATAAATGAATGGATTGGTCCCCTGTACCCGATTAATTAATGGACTGGTCCTTGTAGCTGATTAATGAATGGACTGGTCCCCTGCACCCGATTAATGAATGGACTGGTCCTTATAGCTGATTAATGAATGGACTGGTCCTTGTAGCTGATTAATGAATGGACTGGTCCTTGTACCAGATTAATGAATGGACTGATCGCTGTCCCCGATTAATGAATGGACTGGTCCCTGTACCCGATTAATGAATGGACTGGTTCCGCTACCTGATTAATGAATGGACTAGTCCCCTGTACCCGATTAATTAATGGACTGGTCCCCTGTACCCGATTAGTTAATGGACTGGTCCCTGTACCCGATTAATGAATGGACTGGTCCTTGTACCCGATTAATGAATGGACTGGCCCCCTGTATCCGATTAATGAATGGACTGGTCCATGTAGCTGATTAATGAATGGACTGGTCCCTGTACCCGATTAATGAATGGACTAGTTCCTGTACCTGATTAATGAATGGACTGGTCCCCTGTACCCGATTAATTAATGGACTGGTCCCCTGTACCCGATTAGTTAATGGACTGGTCCCTTTACCCGATTAATGAATGGACTGGTCCTTGTACCCGATTAATGAATGGACTGGTCCCCTGTACCTGATTAATGAATGGACTGGTCCATGTAGCTGATTAATGAATGGTCTGGTCCCTGTACCCGATTAATGAATGGACAGGTCCTTGTAGCTGATTAATGAATGGACTGGTCCCCTGTACCCGATTAATGAATGGACTGGTCCCTGTACCTGATTAATGAATGGACTGGCCCCTGTCCCCGATTAATGAATGGATTGGTCCCCTGTACCCGATTAATTAATCGACTGGTCCTTGTAGCTGATTAATGAATGGACTGGTCCCCTGCACCCGATTAATGAATGGACTGGTCCTTGTAGCTGATTAATGAATGGACTGGTCCTTGTACCCGATTAATGAATGGACTGGTCCCCTGTACCTGATTAATGAATGGACTGGTCCATGTAGCTGATTAATGAATGGACTGGTCCCTGTACCCGATTAATGAATGGACAGGTCCTTGTAGCTGATTAATGAATGGACTGGTCCCCTGTACCCGATTAATGAATGGACTGGTCCCTGCACCTGATTAATGAATGGACTGGCCCCTGTCCCCGATAAATGAATGGATTGGTCCCCTGTACCCGATTAATTAATGGACTGGTCCTTGTAGCTGATTAATGAATGGACTGGTCCCCTGCACCCGATTAATGAATGGACTGGTCCTTATAGCTGATTAATGAATGGACTGGTCCTTGTAGCTGATTAATGAATGGACTGGTCCTTGTACCAGATTAATGAATGGACTGATCGCTGTCCCCGATTAATGAATGGACTGGTCCCTGTACCCGATTAATGAATGGACTGGTTCCGCTACCTGATTAATGAATGGACTAGTCCCCTGTACCCGATTAATTAATGGACTGGTCCCCTGTACCCGATTAGTTAATGGACTGGTCCCTGTACCCGATTAATGAATGGACTGGTCCTTGTACCCGATTAATGAATGGACTGGCCCCCTGTATCCGATTAATGAATTGACTGGTCCATGTAGCTGATTAATGAATGGACTGGTCCCTGTACCCGATTAATGAATGGACTAGTTCCTGTACCTGATTAATGAATGGACTGGCCCCTGTCCCCGATAAATGAATGGATTGGTCCCCTGTACCCGATTAATTAATGGACTGGTCCTTGTAGCTGATTAATGAATGGACTGGTCCCCTGCACCCGATTAATGAATGGACTGGTCCTTATAGCTGATTAATGAATGGACTGGTCCTTGTAGCTGATTAATGAATGGACTGGTCCTTGTACCAGATTAATGAATGGACTGATCGCTGTCCCCGATTAATGAATGGACTGGTCCCTGTACCCGATTAATGAATGGACTGGTTCCGCTACCTGATTAATGAATGGACTAGTCCCCTGTACCCGATTAATTAATGGACTGGTCCCCTGTACCCGATTAGTTAATGGACTGGTCCCTGTACCCGACTAATGAATGGACTGGTCCTTGTACCCGATTAATGAATGGACTGGCCCCCTGTATCCGATTAATGAATGGACTGGTCCATGTAGCTGATTAATGAATGGACTGGTCCCTGTACCCGATTAATGAATGGACTAGTTCCTGTACCTGATTAATGAATGGACTGGTCCCCTGTACCCGATTAATTAATGGACTGGTCCCCTGTACCCGATTAGTTAATGGACTGGTCCCTGTACCCGATTAATGAATGGACTGGTCCCTGTACCTGATTAATGAATGGACTGGCCCCTGTCCCCGATTAATGAATGGATTGGTCCCCTGTACCCGATTAATTAATCGACTGGTCCTTGTAGCTGATTAATGAATGGACTGGTCCCCTGCACCCGATTAATGAATGGACTGGTCCTTGTAGCTGATTAATGAATGGACTGGTCCTTGTACCCGATTAATGAATGGACTGGTCCCCTGTACCTGATTAATGAATGGACTGGTCCATGTAGCTGATTAATGAATGGACTGGTCCCTGTACCCGATTAATGAATGGACAGGTCCTTGTAGCTGATTAATGAATGGACTGGTCCCCTGTACCCGATTAATGAATGGACTGGTCCCTGCACCTGATTAATGAATGGACTGGCCCCTGTCCCCGATAAATGAATGGATTGGTCCCCTGTACCCGATTAATTAATGGACTGGTCCTTGTAGCTGATTAATGAATGGACTGGTCCCCTGCACCCGATTAATGAATGGACTGGTCCTTATAGCTGATTAATGAATGGACTGGTCCTTGTAGCTGATTAATGAATGGACTGGTCCTTGTACCAGATTAATGAATGGACTGATCGCTGTCCCCGATTAATGAATGGACTGGTCCCTGTACCCGATTAATGAATGGACTGGTTCCGCTACCTGATTAATGAATGGACTAGTCCCCTGTACCCGATTAATTAATGGACTGGTCCCCTGTACCCGATTAGTTAATGGTCTGGTCCCTGTACCCGATTAATGAATGGACTGGTCCTTGTACCCGATTAATGAATGGACTGGCCCCCTGTATCCGATTAATGAATGGACTGGTCCATGTAGCTGATTAATGAATGGACTGGTCCCTGTACCCGATTAATGAATGGACTAGTTCCTGTACCTGATTAATGAATGGACTGGCCCCTGTCCCCGATAAATGAATGGATTGGTCCCCTGTACCCGATTAATTAATGGACTGGTCCTTGTAGCTGATTAATGAATGGACTGGTCCCCTGCACCCGATTAATGAATGGACTGGTCCTTATAGCTGATTAATGAATGGACTGGTCCTTGTAGCTGATTAATGAATGGACTGGTCCTTGTACCAGATTAATGAATGGACTGATCGCTGTCCCCGATTAATGAATGGACTGGTCCCTGTACCCGATTAATGAATGGACTGGTTCCGCTACCTGATTAATGAATGGACTAGTCCCCTGTACCCGATTAATTAATGGACTGGTCCCCTGTACCCGATTAGTTAATGGACTGGTCCCTGTACCCGATTAATGAATGGACTGGTCCTTGTACCCGATTAATGAATGGACTGGCCCCCTGTATCCGATTAATGAATGGACTGGTCAATGTAGCTGATTAATGAATGGACTGGTCCCTGTACCCGATTAATGAATGGACTAGTTCCTGTACCTGATTAATGAATGGACTGGTCCCCTGTACCCGATTAATTAATGGACTGGTCCCCTGTACCCGATTAGTTAATGGACTGGTCCCTTTACCCGATTAATGAATGGACTGGTCCTTGTACCCGATTAATGAATGGACTGGTCCCCTGTACCTGATTAATGAATGGACTGGTCCATGTAGCTGATTAATGAATGGTCTGGTCCCTGTACCCGATTAATGAATGGACAGGTCCTTGTAGCTGATTAATGAATGGACTGGTCCCCTGTACCCGATTAATGAATGGACTGGTCCCTGTACCTGATTAATGAATGGACTGGCCCCTGTCCCCGATTAATGAATGGATTGGTCCCCTGTACCCGATTAATTAATCGACTGGTCCTTGTAGCTGATTAATGAATGGACTGGTCCCCTGCACCCGATTAATGAATGGACTGGTCCTTGTAGCTGATTAATGAATGGACTGGTCCTTGTAGCTGATTAATGAATGGACTGGTCCTTGTACCAGATTAATGAATGGACTGATCGCTGTCCCCGATTAATGAATGGACTGGTCCCTGTACCTGATTAATGAATAGACTGGCCCCTGTCCCCGATTAATGAATGGATTGGTCCCCTGTACCCGATTAATTAATGGACTGATCCCCTGCACCCGATTAATGAATGGATTGGTCCCCTGTACCCGATTTATTAATGGACTGGTCCCTGTCCCCGATTAATGAATGGACTGGTTCCTGTACCTGTTTAATGAATAGACTGGTCCCTGTCCCCGATTAATGAATGGACTGGTCCCCTGTACCTGATCAATGAATGGACTGATCCCCTGCACAAGATTAATGAATGGAATGGTCCCTGCACCCGAGTGATGAATGGACTGGTCCCCTGTACCCGATTAATGAATGGACTGGTCCCCTGTAACCGAGTGATGAATGGACTGCTCCCCTGTACCTGATTAATGAATGGATTGGTCCCCTGCACCTGATTAATTAATGGACTGGTCCCCTGTAACCGAGTGATGAATGGACTTCTCCCCTGCACCTGATTAATGAATGGAATGGTCCCTGCACCCGAGTGATGAATGGACTGGTCCCTGTACCCGATTAATGAATGGACTGGTCCCTGTACCTAATTAATGAATGGAGTGGTCCCTGTACCTGATTAATGAATGGACTGGTCCCCTGTAACTGTTTAATGAATGGACTGGTCTGTGTATCCGATTAATGAATGGACTGGTCCCTGTACCCGATTAATGTATGGACTGTTCCCTGTACCTAATTAATGAATGGACTGGTCCCTGTACCTGATTAATGAATGGACTGGTCCCCTGTACCCGATTAATTAATGGACTGGTCCCCTGTACCTGATTAATGAATGGACTGGTCCCCTGTACCCGATTAATTAATGGACTGGTCCCCTGTACCTGTTTAATGAATGGACTGGTCCGTGTACCCGCTTAATGAATGGACTGGTCCCCTGTACCCGATTAATTAATGGACTGGTCCCTGTACCCGATTAATGAATGGACCGGTCCCCTGTACCTGATCAATGAATGGACTGATCCCCTGTACCTGATTAATGAATGGAATGGTCCCCTGTACCTGATTAATGAATAGACTGGTCCGCTGTACCCGATTAATGAATGGAATGGTCCCCTGTACCCGATTAATTAATGGACCAGTCCCTGTACTCGATTAATGAATTGATTGGTTCCCTGTACCCTATTAATGAATGGACTGGTCTCCTGTCCCCGATTAATTAACGGACTGGTCCTTGTACCTGATCAATGAATGGACTGATCCCCTGTAACCGAGTGATGAATGGACTGGTCCCTGTACCTAATTAATGATTGGACTGGTCCCCTGTACCTGATTAATGAATGGACTGGTCCCTGTAGCCGATTAATTAATGGACTTGTCCCCTGTACCTGATTAATGAATGGACAGGTCCCTGTACTCAATTATGAATAGACTGGTCCCTGCACCCAATTAATGAATGGACTGTCCCTGTACTCAATTATGAATAGACTGGTCCCTGCACCCAATTAATGAATGGACTGATCCCCTGTCCCAGATTAATGAATGGACTGGTACCCTGCCCCCGATTAATGAATAGATTGGTCCCCTGTACCCGATTAATGAATGGACTGGTCCGCTGTACCCGATTAATTAATGGACTGGTCCCCTGTACCCGATTAATTAATGGACTGATCCCCTGCATCGATTAATGAATGGATTGGTCCCCTGTACCCGATTAATGAATGGACTGGTCCCCTGCACCTGATTAATGAATGGACTGGTCCCCTGTACCCTATTAATGAATGGATTGGTCCCCTGCACCCGATTAATGAATGGACTGGTCCCCTGTACCCGATTAATTAATGGACTGATCCCCTGCATCCGATTAATGAATGGACTGGTCCCCTGCACCCGATTAATGAATGGATTGGTCTCCTGTACCCGATTTATTAATGGACTGATCCCCTGTACCCGATTAATTAATGGACTGGTCCTCTGTGTCCAATTAATGAATGGACTGGTCACCTGTACCTGATTAATGAATAGACTGGTCCTCTGTGTCCAATTAATGAATGGACTGGTCACCTGTACCTGATTAATGAATGAACTGGTCACCTGTACCTGATCAATGAATGGACTGGTCCTCTGTGTCCAATTAATTAATGGACTGGACACCTGTACCTGATTAATGAATGGACTGGTCACCTGTACCCGATTAATGAATGGACAGGTCCATGTAGCTGATTAATGAATGGACTGGTCCCGGTACCCGATTAATGAATGGACAGGTCCTTGTAGCTGATTAATGAATGGACTGGTCCCCTGTACCCGATTAATGAATGGACTGGTCCCTGTACCTGATTAATGAATGGACTGGCCCCTGTCCCCGATTAATGAATGGATTGGTCCCCTGTACCCGATTAATTAATGGACTGGTCCTTGTAGCTGATTAATGAATGGACTGGTCCCCTGCACCCGATTAATGAATGGACTGGTCCTTGTAGCTGATTAATGAATGGACTGGTCCTTGTAGCTGATTAATGAATGGACTGGTCCTTGTACCAGATTAATGAATGGACTGATCGCTGTCCCCGATTAATGAATGGACTGGTCCCTGTACCTGATTAATGAATAGACTGGCCCCTGTCCCCGATTAATGAATGGATTGGTCCCCTGTACCCGATTAATTAATGGACTGATCCCCTGCACCCGATTAATGAATGGATTGGTCCCCTGTACCCGATTTATTAATGGACTGGTCCCTGTCCCCGATTAATGAATGGACTGGTTCCTGTACCTGATTAATGAATAGACTGGTCCCTGTCCCCGATTAATGAATGGACTGGTCCCCTGTACCTGATCAATGAATGGACTGATCCCCTGCACAAGATTAATGAATGGAATGGTCCCTGCACCCGAGTGATGAATGGACTGGTCCCCTGTACCCGATTAATGAATGGACTGGTCCCCTGTAACCGAGTGATGAATGGACTGCTCCCCTGTACCTGATTAATGAATGGATTGGTCCCCTGCACCTGATTAATTAATGGACTGGTCCCCTGTAACCGAGTGATGAATGGACTTCTCCCCTGCACCTGATTAATGAATGGAATGGTCCCTGCACCCGAGTGATGAATGGACTGGTCCCTGTACCCGATTAATGAATGGACTGGTCCCTGTACCTAATTAATGAATGGAGTGGTCCCTGTACCTGATTAATGAATGGACTGGTCCCCTGTAACTGTTTAATGAATGGACTGGTCTGTGTATCCGATTAATGAATGGACTGGTCCCTGTACCCGATTAATGTATGGACTGTTCCCTGTACCTAATTAATGAATGGACTTGTCCCTGTACCTGATTAATGAATGGACTGGTCCCCTGTACCCGATTAATTAATGGACTGGTCCCCTGTACCTGATTAATGAATGGACTGGTCCCCTGTACCCGATTAATTAATGGACTGGTCCCCTGTACCTGTTTAATGAATGGACTGGTCCGTGTACCCGCTTAATGAATGGACTGGTCCCCTGTACCCGATTAATTAATGGACTGGTCCCTGTACCCGATTAATGAATGGACCGGTCCCCTGTACCTGATCAATGAATGGACTGATCCCCTGTACCTGATTAATGAATGGAATGGTCCCCTGTACCTGATTAATGAATAGACTGGTCCGCTGTACCCGATTAATGAATGGAATGGTCCCCTGTACCCGATTAATTAATGGACCAGTCCCTGTACTCGATTAATGAATTGATTGGTTCCCTGTACCCTATTAATGAATGGACTGGTCTCCTGTCCCCGATTAATTAACGGACTGGTCCTTGTACCTGATCAATGAATGGACTGATCCCCTGTAACCGAGTGATGAATGGACTGGTCCCTGTACCTAATTAATGATTGGACTGGTCCCCTGTACCTGATTAATGAATGGACTGGTCCCTGTAGCCGATTAATTAATGGACTTGTCCCCTGTACCTGATTAATGAATGGACAGGTCCCTGTACTCAATTATGAATAGACTGGTCCCTGCACCCAATTAATGAATGGACTGTCCCTGTACTCAATTATGAATAGACTGGTCCCTGCACCCAATTAATGAATGGACTGATCCCCTGTCCCAGATTAATGAATGGACTGGTACCCTGCCCCCGATTAATGAATAGATTGGTCCCCTGTACCCGATTAATGAATGGACTGGTCCGCTGTACCCGATTAATTAATGGACTGGTCCCCTGTACCCGATTAATTAATGGACTGATCCCCTGCATCGATTAATGAATGGATTGGTCCCCTGTACCCGATTAATGAATGGACTGGTCCCCTGCACCTGATTAATGAATGGACTGGTCCCCTGTACCCTATTAATGAATGGATTGGTCCCCTGCACCCGATTAATGAATGGACTGGTCCCCTGTACCCGATTAATTAATGGACTGATCCCCTGCATCCGATTAATGAATGGACTGGTCCCCTGCACCCGATTAATGAATGGATTGGTCTCCTGTACCCGATTTATTAATGGACTGATCCCCTGTACCCGATTAATTAATGGACTGGTCCTCTGTGTCCAATTAATGAATGGACTGGTCACCTGTACCTGATTAATGAATAGACTGGTCCTCTGTGTCCAATTAATGAATGGACTGGTCACCTGTACCTGATTAATGAATGAACTGGTCACCTGTACCTGATCAATGAATGGACTGGTCCTCTGTGTCCAATTAATTAATGGACTGGACACCTGTACCTGATTAATGAATGGACTGGTCACCTGTACCCGATTAATGAATGGACAGGTCCATGTAGCTGATTAATGAATGGACTGGTCCCGGTACCCGATTAATGAATGGACAGGTCCTTGTAGCTGATTAATGAATGGACTGGTCCCCTGTACCCGATTAATGAATGGACTGGTCCCTGTACCTGATTAATGAATGGACTGGCCCCTGTCCCCGATTAATGAATGGATTGGTCCCCTGTACCCGATTAATTAATGGACTGGTCCTTGTAGCTGATTAATGAATGGACTGGTCCCCTGCACCCGATTAATGAATGGACTGGTCCTTGTAGCTGATTAATGAATGGACTGGTCCTTGTAGCTGATTAATGAATGGACTGGTCCTTGTACCAGATTAATGAATGGACTGATCGCTGTCCCCGATTAATGAATGGACTGGTCCCTGTACCTGATTAATGAATAGACTGGCCCCTGTCCCCGATTAATGAATGGATTGGTCCCCTGTACCCGATTAATTAATGGACTGATCCCCTGCACCCGATTAATGAATGGATTGGTCCCCTGTACCCGATTTATTAATGGACTGGTCCCTGTCCCCGATTAATGAATGGACTGGTTCCTGTACCTGATTAATGAATAGACTGGTCCCTGTCCCCGATTAATGAATGGACTGGTCCCCTGTACCTGATCAACGAATGGACTGATCCCCTGCACAAGATTAATGAATGGACTGGTCCCCTGCACCTGATTAATGAATGGACTGGTCCCCTGTACCCTATTAATGAATGGATTGGTCCCCTGCACCCGATTAATGAATGGACTGGTCCCCTGTACCCGATTAATTAATGGACTGATCCCCTGCATCCGATTAATGAATGGACTGGTCCCCTGCACCCGATTAATGAATGGATTGGTCTCCTGTACCCGATTTATTAATGGACTGATCCCCTGTACCCGATTAATTAATGGACTGGTCCTCTGTGTCCAATTAATGAATGGACTGGTCACCTGTACCTGATTAATGAATAGACTGGTCCTCTGTGTCCTATTAATGAATGGACTGGTCACCTGTACCTGATTAATGAATGAACTGGTCACCTGTACCTGATCAATGAATGGACTGGTCCTCTGTGTCCAATTAATTAATGGACTGGACACCTGTACCTGATTAATGAATGGACTGGTCACCTGTACCCGATTAATTAATGGACTGGTCCTTGCAGCTGATTAATGAATGGACTGGTCCTTGTACCCGATTAATGAATGGACTGGTCCCTGTACCCGAATAATGAATGGACTGGTCCCCTGTAGCGGATTAATGAATGGACTGGTCCCCTTTACCCGATTAATGAATGGACTGGTCCCCTGTCCACGATTAATGAATGGACTGGTCACCTGTAGCGGATTAATGAATGGACTGGTCCTTGTACCCGAGTAATGAATGGACTGGTCCCCTGCACCCGATTAATGAATGGATTGGTCCCCTGTACCCAATTATTGAATGGACTGGTCCTTGTACCCGATTAATGAATGGACTGGTCCCCTGCAGCGGATTCATGAATTGACTAGTCCCCTTCACCTGATTCATGAATGGACAGGTCCCCTGTGCCAGATCAATGAATGGACTGATCCCCTGTAACCGAGTGATGAATGGACTGCGCCCCTGTACCTGATCAATGAATGGAATGGTCCCTGTACCTGATCAATGAATGGACTGGTCTCTGTACCCGTAAAATGAATGGACTGGGCCCTGTGCCTGATTAATGAATGGACTGGTCCACTGTACCCGATTAATGAATGGACTGGTCCCCTGTAGCGGATTAATGAATGGACTGGTCTCCTTCACCTGATTCATGAATGGACTGGTCCCCTGTGCCCGATCAATGAATGGAATGGTCCGTGTACTCAATTATGAATGGACTGGTCCCTGTCCCCGATTAATGAATGGACTGGTTCCGGTACCCGATTACTGAATGGACTGGACCCTGTACCTGATCAATGAATGGGCTGATCCCCTGTAACCGAGTGATGAATGGACTGCTCCCCTGCACCTGATTAATGAATGGAATGGTCCCTGCACCCGAGTGATGAATGGACTGGTCCCCTATCCCCGATTAATTAATGGACTGGTCCCTGTACCTGATTAATGAATGGACTGGTCCCTGTACCCGATTAATGAATGGACTGGTTCCTGTACCTGATTGATGAATGGACTGGTCCCCTGTACCCGATTAATTAATGGACTGGTCCCCTATACCCGATTAGTTAATGGACTGGTCCCTGTACCCGATTAATGAATGGACTGGTCATGTAGCTGATTAATGAATGGACCTGTCCCTGTACCCGATTAATCAATGGACAGGTCCTTTTAGCTGATTAATGAATGGACTGGTCCTTGTAGCTGATTAATGAATGGACTGGTCCCCTGTACCCGATTAATGAATGGACTGGTCCTTGTAGCTGATTAATTAATGGACTGGTCCCCTGTACCCGATTAATGACTGGACTGGTCCATGTAGCTGATTAATGAATGGACTGGTCCCTGTACCCGATTAATGAATGGACAGGTCCTTGTAGCTGATTAATGAATGGACTGGTCCCCTGTACCCGATTAATGAATGGACTGGTCCCTGTACCTGATTAATGAATGGACTGGCCCCTGTCCCCGATTAATGAATGGATTGGTCCCCTGTACCCGATTAATTAATGGACTGGTCCTTGTAGCTGATTAATGAATGGACTGGTCCCCTGCACCCGATTAATGAATGGACTGGTCCTTGTAGCTGCTTAATGAATGGACAGGTCCCTGTACCCGATTAATGAATGGACAGGTCCTTGTACCAGATTAATGAATGGACTGGTCGCTGTCCCCGATTAATGAATGGACTGGTCCCTGTACCTGATTAATGAATGGACTGGCCCCTGTTCCCGATTAATGAATGGATTGGTCCCCTGTACCCGATTAATTAATGGACTGATCCCCTGCACCCGATTAATGAATGGATTGGTCCCCTGTACCCGATTTATTAATGGACTGGTCCCTGTCCCCGATTAATGAATGGACTGGTTCCTGTACCTGATTAATGAATAGACTGGTCCCTGTCCCCGATTAATGAATGGACTGGTCCCCTGTACCTGATCAATGAATGGACTGATCCCCTGCACAAGATTAATGAATGGAATGGTCCCTGCACCCGAGTGATGAATGGACTGGTCCCCAGTACCCGATTAATGAATGGACTGGTCCCCTGCAACCGAGTGATGAATGGACTGCTCCCCTGTACCTGATTAATGAATGGATTGGTCCCCTGCACCTGATTAATTAATGGACTGGTCCCCTGTAACCGAGTGATGAATGGACTTCTCCCCTGCACCTGATTAATGAATGGAATGGTCCCTGCACCCGAGTGATGAATGGACTGGTCCCTGTAGCCGATTAATGAATGGACTGGTCCCTGTACCTAATTAATGAATGGAGTGGTCCCTGTACCTGATTAATGAATGGACTGGTCCCCTGTAACTGTTTAATGAATGGACTGGTCTGTGTATCCGATTAATGAATGGACTGGTCCCTGTACCCGATTAATGTATGGACTGGTCCCTGTACCTAATTAATGAATGGACTGGTCCCTGTACCTGATTAATGAATGGACTGGTCCCCTGTACCTGATCAATGAATGGACTGATCCCCTGTACCCGATTAATTAATGGAATGGTCCCTGCACCCGAGTGATGAATGGACTGGTCCCCTGTACCCGATTAATTAATGGACTGGTCCCCTGTAACCGAGTGATGAATGGACTGCTCCCCTTATCCTGATTAATGAATGGATTGGTCTCTGCACCTGAGTGATGAATGGACTGGTCCCCTGTACCCGATTAATGAATGGAATGGTCCCTGCACCAGAGTGATGAATGGACTGCTCCCCTGCACCCGAGTGATGAATGGACTGATCCTCTGCACCCGAGTGTTGAATGGACTGGTCCCTGTAGCCGATTAATGAATGGACTGGTCCCTGTAACTGATTAATGAATGGACTGGTCCCCTGTACCCGATTAATTAATGGACTGGTCCCCTGTACCCGATTAATTAATGGACTGGTCCCCTGTACCTGATTAATGAATGGACTGGTCTCCTGTATCCGTTTAATTAATGGACTGGTACCCTGTACCTGTTTAATGAATGGACTGGTCCGTGTACCCGATTAATGAATGGACTGGTCCCCTGTACCCGATTAATTAATGGACTGGTCCCTGTACCCGATTAATGAATGGACTGGTCCTCTGTACCTGATTAATGAATAGACTGGTCCGCTGTACCTGATTAATGAATGGACTGGTCCCTGTACCCGATTAATGAATGGAATGGTCCCCTGTACCCGATTAATTAATGGACCAGTCCCTGTACTCGATTAATGAAGTGATTGGTTCCCTGTACCCTATTAATGAATGGACTGGTCCCCTGTCCCCGATTAATTAACGGACTGGTCCTTGTACCTGATCAATGAATGGACTGATCCCCTGTAACCGAGTGATGAATGGACTGGTCCCTGTACCTAATTAATGATTGGACTGGTCCCTGTACCTGATTAATGAATGGACTGGTCCCTGTAGACGATTAATTAATGGACTTGTCCGCTGTACCTGATTAATGAATGGACAGGTCCCTGTACTCAATTATGAATGGACTGGTCCCTGCACCCAATTAATGAATGGACTGTCCCTGTACTCAATTATGAATAGACTGGTCCCTGCACCCAATTAATGAATGGACTGGTCCCCTGTCCCAGATTAATGAATGGACTGGTCCCCTGCCCCCAATTAATGAATGGATTGGTCCCCTGTACCCGATTAATGAATGGACTGGTCCCCTGTACCCGATTAATTAATGGACTGGTCCCCTGTACCCGATTAAATAATGGACTGATCCCCTGCATCGATTAATGAATGGATTGGTCCCCTGTACCCGATTAATGAATGGACTGGTCCCCTGCACCTGATTAATGAATGGACTGGTCCCCTGTACCCGATTAATGAATGGGCTGGTCCCTGTACCTGATTAATGAATGGACTTGTCCCCTGTACCCGATTAATTAATGGACTGGTCCCTGTACCCGTTTAATGAATGGACTGTTCCCCCGTACCTGATTAATGAATAGACTGGTCCGCTGTACCTGATTAATGAATGGACTGGTCCCTGTACCCGATTAATGAATGGAATGGTCCCCTGTACCCGATTAATTAATGGACCAATCCCTGTACTCGATTAATGAATTGATTGGTTCCCTGTACCCTATTAATGAATGGACTGGTCCCCTGTCCCCAATTAATTAACGGATTGGTCCTTGTACCTGATCAATGAATGGACTGATCCCCTGTTACCGAGTGATGAATGGACTGGTCCCTGCACCTAATTAATGATTGGACTGGTCCCCTGTACCTGATTAATGAATGGACTGGTCCCTGTAGCCGATTAATTAATGCACTTGTCCCCTGTACCTGATTAATGAATGGACAGGTCCCTGTACTCAATTATGAATGGACTGGTCCCTGCACCCAATTAATGAATGGACTGTCCCTGTACTCAATTATGAATAGACTGATCCCTGCACCCAATTAATGAATGGACTGGTCCCCTGTCCCAGATTAATGAATGGACTGGTACCCTGCCCCCGATTAATGAATGGATTGGGCCCCTGTACCCGATTAATGAATGGACTGGTCCCTTGTACCCGATTAATTAATGGACTAGTCCCCTGTACCCGATTAATTAATGGACTGATCCCCTGCATCGATTAATGAATGGATTGGTCCCCTGTACCCGATTAATGAATGGACTGTTCCCCTGCACCTGATTAATGAATTGACTGGTCCCCTGTACCCCGATTAATGAATGGATTGGTCCCCTGCACCCAATTAATGAATGGACTGGTCCCCTGTACCCGATTAATTAATGGACTGATCCCCTGCATCCGATTAATGAATGGACTGGTCCCCTGCACCCGATTAATGAATGGATTGGTCTCCTGTACCCGATTTATTAATGGACTGATCCCCTGTACCCGATTAATTAATGGACTGGTCCTCTGTGTCCAATTAATGAATGGACTGGTCACCTGTACCTGATTAATGAATAGACTGGTCCTCTGTGTCCAATTAATGAATGGACTGGTCACCTGTACCTGATTAATGAATGAACTGGTCACCTGTACCTGATTAATGAATGGACTGTCCTCTGTGTCCAATTAATTAATGGACTGGACACCTGTACCTGATTAATGAATGGACTGGTCACCTGTACCCGATTAATGAATGGACTGGTCCTTGCAGCTGATTAATGAATGGACTGGTCCTTGTACCCGATTAATGAATGGACTGGTCCCTGTACACGAATAATGAATGGACTGGTCCCCTGTAGCGGATCAATGAATGGACTGGTCTCTGTACCCGTAAAATGAATGGACTGGTCCTTGTGCCTGATTAATGAATGGACTGGTCCACTGTACCCGATTAATGAATGGACTGGTCCCCTGTAGCGGATTAATGAATGGACTGGTCTCCTTCACCTGATTCATGAATGGACTTGTCCCCTGTGCCCGATCAATGAATGGAATGGTCCGTGTACTCAATTATGAATGGACTGGTCCCTGTCTCCGATTAATGAATGGACTGGTTCCGGTACCCGATTACTGAATGGACTGGACCCTGTACCTGATCAATGAATGGACTGATCCCCTGTAACCGAGTGATGAATGGACTGCTCCCCTGCACCTGATTAATGAATGGAATGGTCCCTGCACCCGAGTGATGAATGGACTGGTATCCTATCCCCGATTAATTAATGGACTGGTCCCTGTACCTGATTAATGAATGGACTGGTCCCTGTACCCGATTAATGAATGGACAGTTCCCCTGTGCCAGATCAATGAATGGACTGATCCCCTGTAACCGAGTGATGAATGGACTGCTCCCCTGTACCTGATCAATGAATGGAATGGTCCCTGTACCTGATCAATGAATGGACTGGTCTCTGTACCCGTAAAATGAATGGACTGGTCCTTGTGCCTGATTAATGAATGGACTGGTCCACTGTACCCGATTAATGAATGGACTGGTCCCCTGTAGCGGATTAATGAATGGACTGGTCTCCTTCACCTGATTCATGAATGGACTTGTCCCCTGTGCCCGATCAATGAATGGAATGGTCCGTGTACTCAATTATGAATGGACTGGTCCCTGTCTCCGATTAATGAATGGACTGGTTCCGGTACCCGATTACTGAATGGACTGGACCCTGTACCTGATCAATGAATGGACTGATCCCCTGTAACCGAGTGATGAATGGACTGCTCCCCTGCACCTGATTAATGAATGGAATGGTCCCTGCACCCGAGTGATGAATGGACTGGTATCCTATCCCCGATTAATTAATGGACTGGTCCCTGTACCTGATTAATGAATGGACTGGTCCCTGTACCCGATTAATGAATGGACTGGTCCCTGTACCCGTTTAATGAATGGACTGTTCTCCCGTACCTGATCCATGTAGCTGATTAATGAATGGACCTGTCCCTGTACCCGATTAATGAATGGACAGGTCCTTGTAGCTGATTAATGAATGGACTGGTCCTTGGAGTTGATTAATGAATGGACTGGTCCCCTGTACCCGATTAATGAATGGACTGGTCCTTGTAGCTGATTAATGAATGGACTGGTCCCCTGTACCCGATTAATGAATGGACTGGTCCATGTAGCTGATTAATGAATGGACTGGTCCCTGTACCTGATTAATGAATGGACAGGTCCTTGTAGCTGATTAATGAATGGACTGGTCCCCTGTACCCGATTAATGAATGGACAGGTCCCTGTACCTGATTAATGAATGGACTTGTCCCCTGTACCCGATTAATTAATGGACTGGTCCCTGTACCCGATTAATGAATAGACTGGTCCGCTGTACCTGATTAATGAATGGACAGGTCCCTGTACTCAATTATGAATGGACTGGTCCCTGCACCCAATTAATGAATGGCCTGTCCCTGTACTCAATTATGAATAGACTATCCCTGCACCCAATTAATGAATGGACAGGTCCTTGTAGCTGATTAATGAATGGACTGGTCCTTGTAGCTGATTAATGAATGGACTGGTCCCCTGTACCCGATTAATGAATGGACAGGTCCCTGTACCTGATTAATGAATGGACTTGTCTCCTGTACCCGATTAATTAATGGACTGGTCCCTGTACCCGATTAATGAATAGACTGGTCCGCTGTACCTGATTAATGAATGGACAGGTCCCTGTACTCAATTATGAATGGACTGGTCCCTGCACCCAATTAATGAATGGCCTGTCCCTGTACTCAATTATGAATAGACTATCCCTGCACCCAATTAATGAATGGACTGGTCCCCTGTCCCAGATTAATGAATGGACTGGTCCCCTGCCCCCGATTAATGAATGGATTGGTCCCCTGTACCCGATTAATGAATGGACTGGTCCCCTGTACCCGATTAATTAATGGACTGGTCCCCTGTACCCGATTAATTAATGGACTGATCCCCTGTACCCGATTAATTAATGGACTGTTCCTCTGTGTCCAATTAATGAATGGACTGGTCACCTGTACCTGATTAATGAATAGATTGGTCCTCTGTGTCCAATTAATGAATGGACGGGTCACCTGTACCTGATTAATGAATGAACTGGTCACCTGTACCTGATTAATGAATGGACTGTCCTCTGTGTCCAATTAATTAATGGACTGGACACCTGTACCCGATTAATGAATGGACTGGTCCTTGCAGCTGATTAATGAATGGACTGGTCCTTGTACCCGATTAATGAATGGACTGGTCCCTGTACACGAATAATGAATGGACTGGTCCCCTGTAGCGGATTAATGAATGGACTGGTCCCCTTCACCTGATTCATGAATGGACAGTTCCCCTGTGCCTGATCAATGAATGGACTGATCCCCTGTAACCGAGTGATGAATGGACTGCTCCCCTGTACCTGATCAATGAATGGAATGGTCCCTGTACCTGATCAATGAATGGACTGGTCTCTGTACCCGTAAAATGAATGGACTGGTCCTTGTGCCTGATTAATGAATGGACTGGTCCACTGTACCCGATTAATGAATGGACTGGTCCCCTGTAGCGGATTAATGAATGGACTGGTCTCCTTCACCTGATTCATGAATGGACTTGTCCCCTGTGCCCGATCAATGAATGGAATGGTCCGTGTACTCAATTATGAATGGACTGGTCCCTGTCTCCGATTAATGAATGGACTGGTTCCGGTACCCGATTACTGAATGGACTGGACCCTGTACCTGATCAATGAATGGACTGATCCCCTGTAACCGAGTGATGAATGGACTGCTCCCCTGCACCTGATTAATGAATGGAATGGTCCCTGCACCCGAGTGATGAATGGACTGGTATCCTATCCCCGATTAATTAATGGACTGGTCCCTGTACCTGATTAATGAATGGACTGGTCCCTGTACCCGATTAATGAATGGACTGGTCCCTGTACCCGTTTAATGAATGGACTGTTCCCCCGTACCTGATCCATGTAGCTGATTAATGAATGGACCTGTCCCTGTACCCGATTAATGAATGGACAGGTCCTTGTAGCTGATTAATGAATGGACTGGTCCTTGTAGCTGATTAATGAATGGACTGGTCCCCTGTACCCGATTAATGAATGGACAGGTCCCTGTACCTGATTAATGAATGGACTTGTCCCCTGTACCCGATTAATTAATGGAATGGTCCCTGTACCCGATTAATGAATAGACTGGTCCGCTGTACCTGATTAATGAATGGACAGGTCCCTGTACTCAATTATGAATGGACTGGTCCCTGCACCCAATTAATGAATGGCCTGTCCCTGTACTCAATTATGAATAGACTATCCCTGCACCCAATTAATGAATGGACTGGTCCCCTGTCCCAGATTAATGAATGGACTGGTCCCCTGCCCCCGATTAATGAATGGATTGGTCCCCTGTACCCGATTAATGAATGGACTGGTCCCCTGTACCCGATTAATTAATGGACTGGTCCCCTGTACCCGATTAATTAATGGACTGATCCCCTGCATCGATTAATGAATGGATTGGTCCCCTGTACCCGATTAATGAATGGACTGATCCCCTGTACCCGATTAATTAATGGACTGTTCCTCTGTGTCCAATTAATGAATGGACTGGTCACCTGTACCTGATTAATGAATAGATTGGTCCTCTGTGTCTAATTAATGAATGGACGGGTCACCTGTACCTGATTAATGAATGAACTGGTCACCTGTACCTGATTAATGAATGGACTGTCCTCTGTGTCCAATTAATTAATGGACTGGACACCTGTACCCGATTAATGAATGGACTGGTCCTTGCAGCTGATTAATGAATGGACTGGTCCTTGTACCCGATTAATGAATGGACTGGTCCCTGTACACGAATAATGAATGGACTGGTCCCCTGTAGCGGATTAATGAATGGACTGGTCCCCTTCACCTGATTCATGAATGGACAGTTCCCCTGTGCCTGATCAATGAATGGACTGATCCCCTGTAACCGAGTGATGAATGGACTGCTCCCCTGTACCTGATCAATGAATGGAATGGTCCCTGTACCTGATCAATGAATGGACTGGTCTCTGTACCCGTAAAATGAATGGACTGGTCCTTGTGCCTGATTAATGAATGGACTGGTCCACTGTACCCGATTAATGAATGGACTGGTCCCCTGTAGCGGATTGATGAATGGACTGGTCTCCTTCACCTGATTCATGAATGGACTTGTCCCCTGTGCCCGATCAATGAATGGAATGGTCCGTGTACTCAATTATGAATGGACTGGTCCCTGTCTCCGATTAATGAATGGACTGGTTCCGGTACCCGATTACTGAATGGACTGGACCCTGTACCTGATCAATGAATGGACTGATCCCCTGTAACCGAGTGATGAATGGACTGCTCCCCTGCACCTGATTAATGAATGGAATGGTCCCTGCACCCGAGTGATGAATGGACTGGTATCCTATCCCCGATTAATTAATGGACTGGTCCCTGTACCTGATTAATGAATGGACTGGTCCCTGTACCCGATTAATGAATGGACTGGTCCCTGTACCCATTTAATGAATGGACTGTTCCCCCGTACCTGATCCATGTAGCTGATTAATGAATGGACCTGTCCCTGTACCCGATTAATGAATGGACAGGTCCTTGTAGCTGATTAATGAATGGACTGGTCCTTGGAGTTGATTAATGAATGGACTGGTCCCCTGTACCCGATTAATGAATGGACTGGTCCTTGTAGCTGATTAATGAATGGACTGGTCCCCTGTACCCGATTAATGAATGGACTGGTCCATGTAGCTGATTAATGAATGGACTGGTCCCTGTACCCGATTAATGAATGGACAGGTCCTTGTAGCTGATTAATGAATGGACTGGTCCCCTGTACCCGATTAATGAATGGACAGGTCCCTGTACCTGATTAATGAATGGACTTGTCCCCTGTACCCGATTAATTAATGGACTGGTCCCTGTACCCGATTAATGAATAGACTGGTCCGCTGTACCTGATTAATGAATGGACAGGTCCCTGTACTCAATTATGAATGGACTGGTCCCTGCACCCAATTAATGAATGGCCTGTCCCTGTACTCAATTATGAATAGACTAGTCCCTGCACCCAATTAATGAATGGACTGGTCCCCTGTCCCAGATTAATGAATGGACTGGTCCCCTGCCCCCGATTAATGAATGGATTGGACCCCTGTACCCGATTAATGACTGGACTGGTCCCCTGTACCCGATTAATTAATGGACTGGTCCCCTGTACCCGATTAATTAATGGACTGATCCCCTGCATCGATTAATGAATGGATTGGTCCCCTGTACCCGATTAATGAATGGACTGATCCCCTGTACCCGATTAATTAATGGACTGTTCCTCTGTGTCCAATTAATGAATGGACTGGTCACCTGTACCTGATTAATGAATAGACTGGTCCTCTGTGTCCAATTAATGAATGGACTGGTCACCTGTACCTGATTAATGAATGAACTGGTCACCTGTACCTGATTAATGAATGGACTGTCCTCTGTGTCCAATTAATTAATGGACTGGACACCTGTACCTGATTAATGAATGGACTGGTCACCTGTACCCGATTAATGAATGGACTGGTCCTTGCAGCTGATTAATGAATGGACTGGTCCTTGTACCCGATTAATGAATGGACTGGTCCCTGTACACGAATAATGAATGGACTGGTCCCCTTCACCTGATTCATGAATGGACAGTTCCCCTGTGCCAGATCAATGAATGGACTGATCCCCTGTAACCGAGTGATGAATGGACTGCTCCCCTGTACCTGATCAATGAATGGAATGGTCCCTGTACCTGAATAATGAATGGACTGGTCTCTGTACCCGTAAAATGAATGGACTGGTCCTTGTGCCTGATTAATGAATGGACTGGTCCACTGTACCCGATTAATGAATGGACTGGTCCCCTGTAGCGGATTAATGAATGGACTGGTCTCCTTCACCTGATTCATGAATGGACTTGTCCCCTGTGCCCTATCAATGAATGGAATGGTCCGTGTACTCAATTATGAATGGACTGGTCCCTGTCTCCGATTAATGAATGGACTGGTTCCGGTACCCGATTACTGAATGGACTGGACCCTGTACCTGATCAATGAATGGACTGATCCCCTGTAACCGAGTGATGAATGGACTGCTCCCCTGCACCTGATTAATGAATGGAATGGTCCCTGCACCCGAGTGATGAATGGACTGGTATCCTATCCCCGATTAATTAATGGACTGGTCCCTGTCCCTGATTAATGAATGGACTGGTCCCTGTACCCGATTAATGAATGGACTGGTCCCTGTACCCGTTTAATGAATGGACTGTTCCCCCGTACCTGATCCATGTAGCTGATTAATGAATGGACCTGTCCCTGTACCCGATTAATGAATGGACAGGTCCTTGTAGCTGATTAATGAATGGACTGGTCCTTGGAGTTGATTAATGAATGGACTGGTCCCCTGTACCCGATTAATGAATGGACTGGTCCTTGTAGCTGATTAATGAATGGACTGGTCCCTGTACCCGATTAATGAATGGACAGGTCCTTGTAGCTGATTAATGAATGGACTGGTCCCCTGTACCCGATTAATGAATGGACAGGTCCCTGTACCTGATTAATGAATGGACTTGTCCCCTGTACCCGATTAATTAATGGACTGGTCCCGGTACCCGATTAATGAATAGACTGGTCCCCTGTACCCGATTAATTAATGGACTGGTCCCCTGTACCCGATTAATTAATGGACTGATCCCCTGCATCGATTAATGAATGGATTGGTCCCCTGTACCCGATTAATGAATGGACTGGTCCCCTGCACCTGATTAATGAATGGACTGGTCCCCTGTACCCGATTTATGAATGGATTGGTCCCCTGCACCCGATTAATGAATGGATTGGTCCCCTGCACCCAATTAATTAATGGACTGATCCCCTGCATCCGATTAATGAATGGACTGGTCCCCTGCACCCGATTAATGAATGGATTGGTCTCCTGTACCCGATTTATTAATGGACTGATCCCCTGTACCCGATTAATTAATGGACTGGTCCTCTGTGTCCAATTAATGAATGGACTGGTCACCTGTACCTGATTAATGAATAGACTGGTCCTCTGTGTCCAATTAATGAATGAACTGGTCACCTGTACCTGATTAATGAATGGACTGGTCCTCTGTGTCCAATTAATTAATGGACTGGACCCTGTACCTGATTAATGAATGGACTGGTCACCTGTACCCGATTAATGAATGGACTGGTCCTTGCAGCTGATTAATGAATGGACTGGTCCTTGTACCCGATTAATGAATGGACTGGTCCCTGTACCCGAATAATGAATGGACTGGTCCCCTGTAGCGGATTAATGAATGGACTGGTCCCCTTTACCCGATTAATGAATGGACTGGTCCCCTGTCTACGATTAATGAATGGACTGGTCACCTGTAGCGGATTAATGAATGGACTGGTCCTTGTACCCGAGTAATGAATGGACTGGTCCCCTGCACCCGATTAATGAATGGATTGGTCCCCTGTGCCCAATTATTGAATGGACTGGTCCTTGTACCCGATTAATGAATGGACTGGTCCCCTGTAGCGGATTAATGAATTGACTAGTCCCCTTCACCTGATTCATGAATGGACAGTTCCCCTCTGCCAGATCAATGAATGGACTGATCCCCTGTAACCGAGTGATGAATGGACTGTTCCCCTGTACCTGATCAATGAATGGAATGGTCCCTGTACCTGATCAATGAATGGACTGGTCTCTGTACCCGCAAAATGAATGGACTGGTCCCTGTGCCTGATTAATGAATGGACTGGTCCACTGTACCCGATTAATGAATGGACTGGTCCCCTGTAGCGGATTAATGAATGGACTGGTCTCCTTCACCTGATTCATGAATGGACTGGTCCCCTGTGCCCGATCAATGAATGGAATGGTCCGTGTACTCAATTATGAATGGACTGGTCCCTGTACCTGATCAATGAATGGACTGATCCCCTGTAACCGAGTGATGAATGGACTGCTCCCCTGCACCTGATTAATGAATGGAATGGTCCCTGCACCCGAGTGATGAATGGACTGGTATCCTATCCCCGATTAATTAATGGACTGGTCCCTGTACCTGATTAATGAATGGACTGGTCCCTGTACCCGATTAATGAATGGACTGGTTCCTGTACCTGATTGATGAATGGACTGGTCCCCTGTACCCGATTAATTAATGGACTGGTCCCCTGTACCCGATTAGTTAATGGACTGGTCCCTGTACCCGATTAATGAATGGACTGGTCCTTGTACCCGATTAATGAATGGACTGGCCCCCTGTATCCGATTAATGAAGGAACTGGTTCCCTGTAAACGATTAATGAATGGACTGGTCCCTGTCCCCGATTAATGAATGGACTGGTTCCGGAACCTGATAAATGAATGGACTGGACCCTGTAGCCGATTAATGAATGGACTGTTCCCTGTACCTAATTAAAGAATGGAATGTCCCCCTGCACCCGATTAATGAATGGTCTGGTCCATGTAGCTGATTAATGAATGGACTGGTCCCCTGTACCCGATTAATGAATGGACTGGTCCATGTAGCTGATTAATGAATGGACCTGTCCCTGTACCCGATTAATGAATGGACAGGTCCTTTTAGCTGATTAATGAATGGACTGGTCCTTGGAGCTGATTAATGAATGGACTGGTCCCCTTTACCCGATTAATGAATGGACTGGTCCTTGTAGCTGATTAATGAATGGACTGGTCCACTGTACCCGATTAATGAATGGACTGGTCCATGTAGCTGATTAATGAATGGACTGGTCCCTGTACCCGATTAATGAATGGACAGGTCCTTGTAGCTGATTAATGAATGGACTTGTCCCCTGTACCCGATTAATTAATGGACTGGTCCCTGTACCCGATTAATGAATAGACTGGTCCGCTGTACCTGATTAATGAATGGACAGGTCCCTGTACTCAATTATGAATGGACTGGTCCCCTGCACCCGATTAATGAATGGACTGGTCCTTGTAGCTGATTAATGAATGGACTGGTCCTTGTAGCTGATTAATGAATGGACTGGTCCTTGTACCAGATTAATGAATGGACTGATCGCTGTCCCCAATTAATGAATGGACTGGTCCCTGTACCTGATTAATGAATGGACTGGCCCCTGTCCCCGATTAATGAATGGATTGGTCCCCTGTACCCGATTAATTAATGGACTGATCCCCTGCACCCGATTAATGAATGGATTGGTCCCCTGTACCCGATTTATTAATGGACTGGTCCCTGTCCCCGATTAATGAATGGACTGGTTCCTGTACCTGATTAATGAATAGACTGGTCCCTGTCCCCGATTAATGAATGGACTGGTCCCCTGTACCTGATTAATGAATGGACTGATCCCCTGCACCTGATTAATGAATGGAATGGTCCCTGCACCCGAGTGATGAATGGACTGCTCCCCTGTACCCGATTAATGAATGGACTGGTCCCCTGTAACTGAGTGCTGAATGGACTGCTCCCCTGCACCTGATTAATGAATGGAATGGTCCCTGCACCCGAGTGATGAATGGACTGGTCCCCTGTACCCGATTAATGAATGGACTGGTCCCCTGTAACCGAGTGATGAATGGACTGCTCCCCTGCACCTGATTAATGAATGGATTGGTCCCCTGCACCTGATTAATTCATGGACTGGTCCCCTGTAACCGAGTGATGAATGGACTGCTCCCCTGCACCTGATTAATGAATGGAATGGTCCCTGCACCCGAGTGATGAATGGACTGGTCCCCTGCACCGGAGTGATGAATGGACTGGTCCCTGTAGCCGATTAATGAATGGACTGGTCCCCTGTAACTGTTTAATGAATGGACTGGTCTGTGTATCCGATTAATGAATGGACTGGTCCCTATACCCGATTAATGTATGGACTGGTCCCTCTACCTAATTAATGAATGGACTGCTCCTGTACCTGATTAATGAATGGACTGGTCCCCTGTACCCGATTAATTAATGGACTCGTCCCCTGTACCTGATTAATGAATGGACTGGTCCCCTGTACCCGATTAATTAATGGACTGGTCCCCTGTACCTGTTTAATGAATGGACTGGTCCGTGAACCCGATTAATGAATGGACTGGTCCCCTGTACCCGATTAATTAATGGACTGGTCCCTGTACCCGATTAATGAATGGACTGGTCCCCTGTACCTGATCAATGAATGGACTGATCCCCTGCACCTGATTAATGAATGGAATGGTCCCTGCACCCGAGTGATGAATGGACTGGTCCTCTGTACCCGATTAATTAATGGACTGGTTCCCTGTAACCGAGTGATGAATGGACTGCTCCCCTTCACCTGATTAATGAATGGAATTGTTCCTGCACCTGAGTGATGAATGAACTGGTCCCCTGTACCCGATTAATGAATGGACTGGTCCCCTGTAACCGAGTGATGAATGGACTGCTCCCCTGCACCTGATTAATGAATGGAATGGTCCCTGCACCCGAGTGATGAATGGACTGGTCCCCTGCACCCGAGTGATGAATGGACTGGTCCCCTGCACCCGAGTGTTGAATGGACTGGTCCCTGTAGCCGATTAATGAATGGACTGGTCCCTGTAACTGATTAATGAATGGACTGGTCCCCTGTACCCGATTAATTAATGGACTGGTCCCCTGTACCCGATTAATTAATGGACTGGTCCCCTGTACCTGATTAATGAATGGACTGGTCCCTGTACCTAATTACTGAATGGACTGGTCCCCTGTACCGGATTAATGAATGGACTGATCCCCTGTAACCGAGTGATGAATGGACTGGTCCCTGTACTTAATTACTGAAAGGAATGCCACCCTGCACCCGATTAATGAATGGACTCGTCCCTGTGCCCGATCAATGAATGGACTGGTTCCTGTACCCGATTAATGAATGGACTGCGTCCCTATCCCCGATTAATGAATGGACTGGTCCCCTGTACCTGATTAGTGAATAGACTGGTCCCTGCACCCGATTAATGAATGGACTCGTCCCTGTACCCGATTAATGAATGGACTGGTCGCTGTCCCCGATTAATGAATAGACTGGTCCCTGTACCCGATTAATGAATGGACTGGTCCCCTGTACCCGATTAATGAAAAAATGGTCCTGTACCTGATTAATGAATGGACTGGTCCCCTGTACCCGATTAATGAATGGACTGGTCCGTGTACCCGATTAATGAATGGACTGGTCCCCTGTACCTGATTAATGAATGGACTGGTCCGTGTACCCGATTAATGAATGGACTGGTCCCCTGTACCTGATTAATGAATGGACTGGTCTCTGTACCCGATTAATTAATGGACTAGTCCTTGTACCCGATTAATGAATGGACTGGTTCCTGTACCTGATTAATGAATGGACTGGTCCCTGTACACGATTAATGAATTAACTGGTCCCCTGTACCCGATTAATGAATGGACTGGTCCCTGTACCTGATTAACGAATGGACTGGTCCCTTGTACCCGATTAATGAATGGACTGGTCCCCTGTACCCTATTAATGAATGGACTGGTCCCCTGTACCCTATTAATGAATGGACTTGTCCCTGTACCCGATTATTGAATGGACTGGTCCCCTGTACCCTATTATTGAATGGACTGGTCCCCTGTAGCCGATTAATGAATGGACTGGTCCCTGTACCTAATTAATGAATGGAGTGGTCGCTGTACCTGATTAATGAATGAACTGGTCCATGTACCCGATTATTGAATGGACTGGTGCCCTGTCCCCGATTATTGAATGGACTGGACCCCTGTACCCTATTATTGAATGGACTGGTCCCTGTACCTAATTAATGAATGGAGTGGTCGCTGTACCCTATTAATGAATGGACTTGTCCCTGTACCCGATTATTGAATGGACTGGTCCCCTGTACCCTATTATTGAATGGACTGGTCCCCTATACCCTATTATTGAATGGACTGGTCCCTGTACCCGATTATTGAATGGACTGGTCCCCTGTACCTGATCAATGAATGGACTGATCCCCTGCACCTGATTAATGAATGGAATGGTCCCTGCACCCGAGTGATGAATGGACTGGTCCCCTGTACCCGATTAATTAATGGACTGGTCCCCTGTAACCGAGTGATGAATGGACTGCTCCCCTTCACCTGATTAATGAATGGAATTGTTCCTGCACCTGAGTGATGAATGAACTGGTCCCCTGTACCCGATTAATGAATGGACTGGTTCCCTGTAACCGAGTGATGAATGGACTGCTCCCCTGCACCTGATTAATGAATGGAATGGTCCCTGCACCCGAGTGATGAATGGACTGGTCCCCTGCACCCGAGTGATGAATGGACTGGTCCCCTGCACCCGAGTGTTGAATGGACTGGTCCCTGTAGCCGATTAATGAATGGACTGGTCCCTGTAACTGATTAATGAATGGACTGGTCCCCTGTACCCGATTAATTAATGGACTGGTCCCCTGTACCCGATTAATTAATGGACTGGTCCCCTGTACCTGATTAATGAATGGACTGGTCCCTGTACCTAATTACTGAATGGACTGGTCCCCTGTACCGGATTAATGAATGGACTGATCCCCTGTAACCGAGTGATGAATGGACTGGTCCCTGTACTTAATTACTGAAAGGAATGTCACCCTGCACCCGATTAATGAATGGACTCGTCCCTGTGCCCGATCAATGAATGGACTGGTTCCTGTACCCGATTAATGAATGGTTTGCGTCCCTATCCCCGATTAATGAATGGACTGGTCCCCTGTACCTGATTAGTGAATAGACTGGTCCCTGCACCCGATTAATGAATGGACTCGTCCCTGTACCCGATTAATGAATGGACTGGTCGCTGTCCCCGATTAATGAATAGACTGGTCCCTGTACCCGATTAATGAATGGACTGGTCCCCTGTACCCGATTAATGAATGGACTGGTCCGTGTACCCGATTAATGAATGGACTGGTCCCCTGTACCTGATTAATGAATGGACTGGTCCGTGTACCCGATTAATGAATGGACTGGTCCCCTGTACCTGATTAATGAATGGACTGGTCTCTGTACCCGATTAATTAATGGACTAGTCCTTGTACCCGATTAATGAATGGACTGGTTCCTGTACCTGATTAATGAATGGACTGGTCCCTGTACACGATTAATGAATTAACTGGTCCCCTGTACCCGATTAATGAATGGACTGGTCCCTGTACCTGATTAACGAATGGACTGGTCCCTTGTACCCGATTAATGAATGGACTGGTCCCCTGTACCCTATTAATGAATGGACTGGTCCCCTGTACCCTATTAATGAATGGACTTGTCCCTGTACCCGATTATTGAATGGACTGGTCCCCTGTACCCTATTATTGAATGGACTGGTCCCCTGCAGCCGATTAATGAATGGACTGGTCCCTGTACCTAATTAATGAATGGAGTGGTCGCTGTACCTGATTAATGAATGGACTGGTCCATGTACCCGATTATTGAATGGACTGGTGCCCTGTCCCCGATTATTGAATGGACTGGACCCCTGTACCCTATTATTGAATGGACTGGTCCCTGTACCTAATTAATGAATGGAGTGGTCGCTGTACCCTATTAATGAATGGACTTGTCCCTGTACCCGATTATTGAATGGACAGGTCCCCTGTACCCTATTATTGAATGGACTGGTCCCCTGTACCCTATTATTGAATGGACTGGTCCCTGTACCCGATTATTGAATGGACTGGTGCTCTGTACCCTATTATTGAATGGACTGGTCCCCTGTACCCGATTAATGAATGGACTGGTCCCTGTACCTAATTAATGAATGGAGTGGTCGCTGTACCTGATTAATGAATGGACTGGCCCCCTGTACCTGTTTAATGAATGGACTGCTTCGTGTATCCGATTAATGAATGGACTGGTCCCTGTACCCGATTAATGAATGGACTGGTCCCTGTAACTGATTAATGAATGGACTGTTCCCCTGTAACCGAGTGATGAATGGACTGCTCCCCTTCACCTGATTAATGAATGGAATTGTTCCTGCACCTGAGTGATGAATGAACTGGTCCCCTGTACCCGATTAATGAATGGACTGGTTCCCTGTAACCGAGTGATGAATGGACTGCTCCCCTGCACCTGATTAATGAATGGAATGGTCCCTGCACCCGAGTGATGAATGGCTGGTCCCCTGCACCCGAGTGATGAATGGACTGGTCCCCTGCACCCGAGTGTTGAATGGACTGGTCCCTGTAGCCGATTAATGAATGGACTGGTCCCGGTAACTGATTAATGAATGGACTGGTCCCCTGTACCCGATTAATTAATGGACTGGTCCCCTGTACCCGATTAATTAATGGACTGGTCCCCTGTACCTGATTAATGAATGGACTGGTCCCTGTACCTAATTACTGAATGGACTGGTCCCCTGTACCGGATTAATGAATGGACTGATCCCCTGTAACCGAGTGATGAATGGACTGGTCCCTGTACTTAATTACTGAAAGGAATGTCACCCTGCACCCGATTAATGAATGGACTCGTCCCTGTGCCCGATCAATGAATGGACTGGTTCCTGTACCCGATTAATGAATGGACTGCGTCCCTATCCCCGATTAATGAATGGACTGGTCCCCTCTACCTGATTAGTGAATAGACTGGTCCCTGCACCCGACTAATGAATGGACTCGTCCCTGTACCCGATTAATGAATGGACTGGTCGCTGTCCCCGATTAATGAATAGACTGGTCCCTGTACCCGATTAATGAATGGACTGGTCCCCTGTACCCGATTAATGAAAAAATGGTCCTGTACCTGATTAATGAATGGACTGGTCCCCTGTACCCGATTAATGAATGGACTGGTCCGTGTACCCGATTAATGAATGGACTGGTCCCCTGTACCTGATTAATGAATGGACTGGTCCGTGTACCCGATTAATGAATGGACTGGTCCCCTGTACCTGATTAATGAATGGACTGGTCTCTGTACCCGATTAATTAATGGACTAGTCCTTGTACCCGATTAATGAATGGACTGGTTCCTGTACCTGATTAATGAATGGACTGGTCCCTGTACACGATTAATGAATTAACTGGTCCCCTGTACCCGATTAATGAATGGACTGGTCCCTGTACCTGATTAACGAATGGACTGGTCCCTTGTACCCGATTAATGAATGGACTGGTCCCCTGTACCCTTTTAATGAATGGACTGGTCCCCTGTACCCTATTAATGAATGGACTTGTCCCTGTACCCGATTATTGAATGGACTGGTCCCCTGTACCCTATTATTGAATGGACTGGTCCCCTGCAGCCGATTAATGAATGGACTGGTCCCTGTACCTAATTAATGAATGGAGTGGTCGCTGTACCTGATTAATGAATGGACTGGTCCATGTACCCGATTATTGAATGGACTGGTGCCCTGTCCCCGATTATTGAATGGACTGGACCCCTGTACCCTATTATTGAATGGACTGGTCCCTGTACCTAATTAATGAATGGAGTGGTCGCTGTACCCTATTAATGAATGGACTTGTCCCTGTACCCGATTATTGAATGGACTGGTCCCCTGTACCCTATTATTGAATGGACTGGTCCCCTGTACCCTATTATTGAATGGACTGGTCCCTGTACCCGATTATTGAATGGACTGGTCCTCTGTACCCTATTATTGAATGGACTGGTCCCCTGTACCCGATTAATGAATGGACTGGTCCCTGTACCTAATTAATGAATGGAGTGGTCGCTGTACCTGATTAATGAATGGACTGGCCCCCTGTACCTGTTTAATGAATGGACTGCTTCGTGTATCCGATTAATGAATGGACTGGTCCCTGTACCCGATTAATGAATGGACTGGTCCCTGTAACTGATTAATGAATGGACTGTTCCCCTGTACCCGATTAATTAATGGACTGGTCCCCTGTACCTGTTTAATGAATGGACTGGTACCCTGTACCTGATTAATTAATGGACTGGTCCCCTGTACCTGTTTAATGAATGGACTGGTCCGTGTCCCCGATTAATGAATGGACTGGTCTCCTGTACCCGATTAATTAATGGACTGGTCCCTGTACCCGATTAATGAATGGACTGGTCCCCTGTACCTGATTAATGAATGGACTGGTCCGCTGTACCTGATTAATGAATGGACTGGTCCCTGTACCTGATTCATGAATGGAATGGTCCCCTGTACCCAATTAATTAATGGACCAATCCCTGTACTCGATTAATGAATTGCTTGGTCACCTGTACCCGATTAATGAATGGACTGGTCCCCTGTCGCCGATTAATTAATGGACTGGTCCTTGTACCTGATCAATGAATGGACTGATCCCCTGTAACCGAGTGATGAATGGACTGGTCCCTGTACCTAATTAATGATTGGACTGGTCCCCTGTACCTGATTAATGAATGGACTGATCCCCTGTAACCGAGTGATGAATGGACTGGTCCCCTGTACCTAATTACTGAATGGAATGTCCCCCTGCACCCGATTAATGAATGGACTGGTCCCCTGCACCTGATTAATGAATGGACTGATCCTCTGTAACCGAGTGATGAATGGACTGGTCCCCTGTACCTAAATAATGAATGGACTGGTCCCTGTAGCCGATTAATTAATTGACTTGTCCCCTGTACCTGATTAATGAATGGACAAGTCCCTGTACCTAATTACTGAATGGAATGTCCCCCTGCACCCGATTAATGAATGGACTCGTCCCTGTACCCGATCAATGAATGGACTGGTCCCAGTCCCCGATTAATGAATGGACTGGTCCCCTGTACCTGATTAATGAATGGACTGGTCCCTGTACCCGATTAATGAATGGACTGGTCCCCTGTACCTGATTAATGAATGGACTGGTCCCTTCACCTGATTAATGAATGGACTGGTCCCCTGTACCCGATTAATGAATGGACTGGTCCGTGTAGCTGATTAATGAATGGACTGGTCCCTGTACCCGATTAATGAATGAACTCGTCCCCTGTACCTGATTAATGAATGGACTGGTCCCCTGTAGCGGATTAATGAATGGACTGGTCCCCTGTACCTGATTAATGAATGGACTGGTCTCTGTACCCGATTAATTAATGGACTGGTCCTTGTACCCGATTAATGAATGGACTGGTTCCTGTACCTGATTAATGAATGGACTGCTCCCCTGTACCCGATTAATGAATGGACTGGTCCCCTGTACCCGATTAATTAATGGACTGGTCCCTGTACATGATTAATGAATGGACTGGTCCCTGTACCCGAATTAATTAATGGACCAATCCCTGTACCCGATTAATGAATTGACTGGTCCCCTGTACCCGATTAATTAATGGACTAGCCCTTCTCCCCGATTAATGAATGGACTTGTTCCTGTACCTGATTAATGAATGGACTGGTCCCCTGTACCCGATTAATGAATGGACTGGTCCCTGTCCCCGATTAATGAATGGACAGGTCCCTGTTCCTCATTAATGAATGGACTGGTCCCTGTCCCCGATTAATGAATGGACTGGTCCCTGTTCCTGCTTAATGAATGTACTGGTCCCTGTCCCCGATTAATGAATGGACTGGTCCCTGTTCCTGATTAATGAATGGACTGGTCCCTGTCCCCGATTAATGAATGGACTGGTCCCTGTACCCGATTAATGAATGGACTGGTCCTCTGTGTCCAATTAATGAATGGACTGGTCACCTGTACCTGATTAATGAATGGACTGGTCCCTGTACCCGATTAATGAATGGACTGGTCCCTTGTACCTGATTAATGAATGGACTGGTCCTCTGTGTCCAATTAATGAATGGACTGGTCCCTGTACCCGATTAATGAATGGACTGGTCCCCTGTACCCGATTAATGAATGGACTGGTCTCTGTACCTGATTAATGAATGGACTGTTCCCTGTACCCATTAATGAAGGGACTGGTCCCCTGAACCCGATTAATGAATGGACTGGTCCCTTGTACCTGATTAATAAATGGACTGGTCCCTGTACCCGATTAATGAATGGACTGGTCCCCTGTATCTGATTAATGAATGGACTGGTCCTCTGTTTCCGATTAATGAATGGACTGGTCCCCTGTACCTGATGAATGAATGGACTGGTCCCCTGTAACTGTTTAATGAATGGACTGGTCCCCTGTACCCGATTAATGAATGGACTGATCCCTGTACCCAATTAATGTATGGACTGGTCCCTGTACCAGATTAATGAAAGTGAGAAGTCGCACAACACCAGGTTATAGTCCAACAGTTTTATTTGAAATCACAAGCTTTCGGAGCTGCTGCTCTTTCGTCAGGTGACATGAAGAAACTCAGCACCCATGGACTAGTTGAACCAGGAACACTCCTCGCCACGATGGACGTATCGGCACTCTAGCATCCCCCACGATGACGGCATCGCTGCGACAGCCTCAGTACTCAACACCAACAACAGCCAATCTCCAGACGCCATCCTACAACTCATCCGCTTCATCCTTGACCACAATGTCTTCACCTTCGACAACCAGTTTTTTACCCAAACACACGGAACAGCCATGGGGACCAAATTCGCATTCCAATACGCCAACATCTTCATGCACAAGTTCGAGCAAAACTTCTTCGCTGCACAGGACCTCCAACCAACGCTGTAAACCAGATACATCGACAACATTTTCTTCCTTTGGACCCACGGCGAAGGATCACTGAAAAGACTACATGATAACATCAACAAGTTCCATCCCACCATCAAACTCACCATGGACTACTCCTCAGAATCGATTTCATTCTTGGACACACGAATCTCCATCAAAGACGGGCACCTCAGCACTTCACTCTACCGCAAGCCCACGGACAACCTCACGATGCTCCACTTCTCCAGCTTCCACCCTAACCACGTTAAAGAAGCCATCCCCTATGGAAAAGCCCTGCGAATACACAGGATCTGCTCAGGCAAGGAGGAACGCGATGGACACCTACGGACGCTGAAAGATGCCCTCATAAGAATGGGATATGATGGTCGACTCGTCGATCGACAGTTCCGACGGGCCACAGCGAAAAATCGCATAGACCTCCTCAGAAGGCGAACACGGGACACAACCAACAGGGTACCCTACGTCGTCCAGTACTTCCCCGGAGCGGAGAAACTACACCATGTTCTTCGCAGCCTTCAATATGTCATCGATGACGACGAACACCTCGCTAAGGCCATCCCCACGCCTCCACTACTCGCCTTCAAACAGCCACCTAACCTCAAAAGTACCATCGTTCACAGCAAATTACCCAGCTTTCAGGATAACAGCGACCACGACACCACACAACCCTGCCACGGCAACCTCTGCAAGACATGCCAGATCATCAACACAGATACCATCATCACACGTGAGGAGACTACCCACCAGGTACATGGTACATACTCATGTGACTCGGCCAACGTTGTCTACCTCATACGTTGCAGGAAAGGATGCCCCAGAGCATGGTACATCGGCGAGACCATGCAGACACTGCGACAACGTATGAACGGACACCGCACAACAATCGCCAGGCAGGATTGTTGCCTCCCAGTCGGGGAACACTTCAGCAGTCAAGGACATTCAGCCTCGGATCTTCGGGTAATCGTTCTCCAAGGCGGCCTTCGAGACACACGACAACGCAAAATCATCGAGCAGAAACTGATAGCCAAGTTCCGCACCCATGAGGATGGCCTCAACCGGGATCTTGGGTTCATGTCACGTTACATGTAACCCCACCTGACATAGAGTCATCCAGACTCGAGTCGTCGTTGGCATGTTCATAGATGTGATTTCCAGTAAAAAAAGTAAAAAGTTTAAAGTTTATGGTTTTCCATACAGACTGCAGCATCTGACACATTAGACCCCCTGTGACCCCACCTCATTGTCTCAGTTGTATCTTGCTATGTCTTTGATATAATGTCTTCCTGACTGACCTGATTGTCTCTCTGCCGAGGTGTGATAAAAGACAGTCAGAATGATTAACTGTAGACATCTGACATTGTACTCTGCACAGGCATTGTTCTCTGTCTATATATGCTGTGCCGATTTGTATTTCTTCACTTCACCTGACGAAGGAGCAGCAGCTCCGAAAGCGTGTGATTTCAAATAAAACTGTTGGACTATAACCTGGTGTTGTGCGACTTCTCACATTTGTCCACCCCAGTCAAACACCGGCATCTCCGCATCATGACCAGATTAATGAATGGACTGATCCCTGCACCCGATTAATTAATGGTCTAGTCCCTGTACCCGATTAATGAATTGACTGGTCCCTGTACCCGATTAATGAATGGACTGGTCCCCTGTACCCGATTAATGAATGGACTGGTCCCCTGTCCCCGATTAATTAATGGACTGGTCGGTGTACCCGATTAATGAATGGACTGGTCCCTGTACCTGATTTACGAATGGACTGGTCCTTTTACCCGATAAATGAATGGACTGGTCCTTGTACCCGATTAATGAATGGACTGGTCCCTGTACCTGATTAATGAATGGACTGGTCCCTGTACCCGAGTAATGAATGGACTGGTCCCTGTACCCGAGTAATGAATGGACTGGTCCCTGTACCCGATTAATGAATGGACTGGTCCCTGTACCCAATTAATGAATGGACTGGTCCCTTTTACCTGATTAATGAATGGACTGGTCCCTGTACCCGATTAATTAATGGACTGGTCCCCTGTAACTAATTACTGAATGGACTGTCCCCCTGCACTCTATTAATGAATGGACTGGTCCAGGCAGCTGATTAATGAATGGACTGGTCCTTGTACCCGATTAATGAATGGACTGGTCCATGTACCCGATTAATGAATGGACTGGTCCCCTGTACCCGATTAATGAATGGACTGGTCCCTGTTCCTGATTAATGATTGGACTGGTCCCCTGTACCTGATTAATGAATGGATTGTTCCATGTACCTGATTAATAAATGGACTGGTCCTTGTACCCGATTAATGAATGGACTGGTCCATGTACCCGATTAATGAATGGACTGGTCCCCTGTACCCGATTAATGAATGGACTGGTCCCTGTTCCTGATTAATGATTGGACTGGTCCCCTCTACCTAATTACTGAATGGACTGTCCCCCTGCACCCTATTAATGAATGGACTGGTCCATGCAGCTGATTAATGAATGGACTGGTCCTTGTACCCGATTAATGAATGGACTGGTCCGTGTACCCGATTAATTAATGGACTGGTCTCCTGTACCTGATTAATGAATGGACTGGTCTCCTGTACCTGATTAATGAATGGAGTGTTCCCCTGTACCCGATTAATGAATGGACTGGTCCAGGCAGCTGATTAATGAATGGATTGGTCCCCTGTACCTGATTAATGATTGGACTGGTCTTCCTGTACCCGATTAATGAATGGACTCGTTCCTGTACCCGATTAATGAATGGACTGGTCCCCTGCACCTGATTAATGATTGGACTGGTCCCCTGTACCTAATTACTGAATGGACTGTCCCCCTGCACCCTATTAATGAATGGACTGGTCCAGGCAGCTGATTAATGAATGGATTGGTCCCCTGTGCCTGATTAATGAATGGACTGGTCCCTGTACCCGATTAATGAATGGACTGGTCCCTGTACCCGATTAATGAATGGACTGGTCACTGTACCCGATTAATGAATGGACTGGTCCCTGTACCCGATTAATGAATGGACTGGTCCCTGTACCCGATTAATGAATGGACTGGTTCCTGTATCCGATTAATGAATGGACTGGTCCCTGTACCCGATTAATGAATGGACTGGTCCCTGTACCCGATTAATGAATGGACTGGTCCCTGTACCCGATTAATGAATGGACTGGTCCCTGTACCCGATTAATGAATAGACTGGTCCCTGTACCCGATTAATGAATGGACTGGTCCCTGTACCCGATTAATGAATGGATTGATCCCCGTACCCGATTAATGAATGGATTGGTCCCCGTACCCGATTAATGAATGGACTGTTCCCCTGTATCTGATTAATGAATGGACAGGTCCCTGTACCGCATTAATGAATGGACTGAACCCTTCACCCAATTAATGAATGGACTGTTCCCTGTACCTGATTAATGAATGGACTGGTCCCCTGTACCTGTTTAATGAATGGACTGGTCCCCTGTACCCGATTAATGAATGACCTGTTCCCTGTGCCCGATTAATGAATGGATTGACCCCTGTACCCAATTAATGAATGTACTAGTTCCTGTACCCGATTAATGAATGGATTGACCCCTGTACCCAATTAATGACTGGACTGGTCCTCTGTGTCCAATTGATGAATGGACTGGTCACCTGTGCCTTATTAATGAATGGACTGGTCCTTGTACCCGATTAATGAATGGACTGCTCCCTGTACCTGATAAATGAATGGACTGGTCCTCTGTGTCCGATTAATGAATGGACTTGTCACCTGTGCCTTATTAATGAATGGACTGGTCCCCTGTACCCGATTAATGAATGGACTGGTATCCTGTACCCGATTAATGAATGGACTGGTTCTCTGTGTCCGATTAATGAATGGACTGGTCACCTGTACTTGATTAATGAATGGACTAGTCCCCTGTACCCGATTGATGAATGGACTGGTCCCTGTACCCGATCAATGAATGGACTGGTCCTCTGTGTCCGATTAATGAATGGACTGGTCCCCTGTACACGATTAATGAATGGACTAGTCCCTGTACCCGATTAATGAATGGACTGGTACCCTGTACCTGATTAATGAATGGACTGGTCCCTGTACCTGATTAATGAATGGACTGGTCCCCTGTACAAATTAATGAATAGACTCGTCTCTGTATCCGATTCATGAAATCTCTCATTCCTTTACCTAATTAATCAATGGACTGGTCCCTGTACCCGATTAATGATAGGACCGTTCCCCTGTACCCGATTAATGAATGGACTGGTCCCCTGTACCTGATTAATGAATGGACTGGTCCTCTTTGTCCAATTAATGAATGGACTGGTCACCTGTGCCTTATTAATGAATGGACTGGTCCTTGTACCCGATTAATGAATGGACTGGTCCCTGTACCTGATTAATGAATGGACTGGTCCTCTGTGTCCGATTAATGAATGGACTGGTCACCTGTGCCTTATTAATGAATGGACTGGTCCCCTGTACCCGATTAATGAATGGGCTGGTATCCTGTACTCGATTAATGAATGGACTGGTCCTCTGTGTCCGATTAATGAATGGACTGGTCTCTGTACCGCATTAATGAATGGACTGGTCCATTTACCCAATTAATGAATGGATTGGTCCCCTGTACCCGATTAATGAATGGACTGATCCCTTTACCCAATTAATGAATGGACTGGTTCCTGTAACCGATTAATGAATGGACTGGTCCCTGTATCCAATTAATGAATGGACTGGTCCCCTGTACCCGATTAATGAATGGTCTAGTCCCTGTACCCGATTAATGAATGGACTGGTACCCTGTAACTGATTAATGAATGGACTGGTCCCTGTACCTGATTAATGAATGGACTGGTCCCCTGTACAAATTAATGAATAGACTCGTCTCTGTATCCGAATCATGAAATCTCTCATTCCTTTACCTAATTAATCAATGGACTGGTCCCTGTACCCGATTAATGAATGGACCGTTCCCCTGTACCCGATTAATGAATGGACTGGTCCCCTGTACCTGATTAATGAATGGACTGGTCCTCTGTGTCCAATTAATGAATGGACTGGTCACCTGTGCCTTATTAATGAATGGACTGGTCCTTGTACCCGATTAATGAATGGACTGGTCCCTGTACCTGATTAATGAATGGACTGGTCCTCTGTGTCCGATTAATGAATGGACTGGTCACCTGTGCCTTATTAATGAATGGACTGGTCCCCTGTACCCGCTTAATGAATGGACTGGTATCCTGTACTCGATTAATGAATGGACTGGTCCTCTGTGTCCGATTAATGAATGGACTGGTCACCTGTACCTGATTAATGAATGGACTAGTCCCCTGTACCCGATTGATGAATGGACTGGTCCCTGTACCCGATCAATGAATGGACTGATCCTCTGTGTCCGATTAATGAATGGACTAGTCCCTGTACCCGATTAATGAATGGACTGGTACCCTGTACCTGATTAATGAATGGACTGGTCCCTGTACCTGATTAATGAATGGATTGGTCCCCTGTACCCGATTAATGAATGGACTGTTCACTGTAACCAAATTAATGAATGGACTGGTCCCCTGTACCCGATTAATGAATGGACTGTTCACTGTAACCAAATTAATGAATGGACTGGTCCCCTGCACCCAATTAATGAATGGACTGTTCCCTGTACCCGATTAATGAATGGATTGTTCCCCTGTACCCGATTAATGAATGGACTGATCCCTGTATCTGTTTAATGAATGGACTGTTCCCTGTACCGCATTAATGAATGGACTGGTCCCCTGTATCTGTTTAATGAATGGACTGGTCTCTGTACCGCATTAATGAATGGACTGGTCCATTTACCCAATTAATGAATGGATTGGTCCCCTGTACCCGATTAATGAATGGACTGATCCCTTTACCCAATTAATGAATGGACTGGTTCCTGTAACCGATTAATGAATGGACTGGTCCCTGTATCCAATTAATGAATGGACTGGTCCCTGTACCTGATGAATGAATGGATTGGTCCCCTGTACGAATTAATGAATAAACTCATCTCTGTATCCGATTAAATGAATTGTCTCGTTCCTGTACCTAATTAATCAATGGACTGGTCCCTTTAACCAATTAATGAATGGACTGGTCCATGTACCCGATTGATGAATGGACCGGTCCTCTGTGTCCGATTAATGGACTGGATACCTGTCCCCGATTAATGAATGTACTGGTCCGTGTACCCGATTAATGAATGGACTGGTCTCTTTACGCGATTAACGAATGGACTGTCCTTGTACCCGATTAATGAATTGGCTGGTCCTTGTACCCGATTAATGAATGGTCTTATCCCCTGTACCTGATTAATGAATGGACTGGTCCCCTGTACCTGATTAATGAATGGACTGGTCCCTCTACCTGATTAATGAATGGACTGGTCCTCTGTATCCGATTAATGAATGGACTGGTCACCTGTGCCTGATTAATGAATGGACTGGTCCCTGTACCCGATTAATGAATAGACTTGTCCCCTGTACTTGATTAATGAATGGACTGGTCCATGTACCCGATTAATGAATGGACTGGTCCCCTGTACCTGATTAATGAATGGACTGGTCCCTGTACCTGATTAATGAATGGATTGGTCCCCTGTACCCGATTAATGAATGGACTGTTCACTGTAACCAAATTAATGAATGGACTGGTCCCCTGTACCCGATTAATGAATGGACTGTTCACTGTAACCAAATTAATGAATGGACTGGTCCCCTGCACCCAATTAATGAATGGACTGTTCCCTGTACCCGATTAATGAATGGATTGTTCCCCTGTACCCGATTAATGAATGGACTGATCCCTGTATCTGTTTAATGAATGGACTGTTCCCTGTACTGCATTAATGAATGGACTGGTCCCCTGTATCTGTTTAATGAATGGACTGGTCTCTGTACCGCATTAATGAATGGACTGGTCCATTTACCCAATTAATGAATGGATTGGTCCCCTGTACCCGATTAATGAATGGACTGATCCCTTTACCCAATTAATGAATGGACTGGTTCCTGTAACCGATTAATGAATGGACTGGTCCCTGTATCCAATTAATGAATGGACTGGTCCCTGTACCTGATGAATGAATGGACTGGTCCCCTGTACGAATTAATGAATAAACTCATCTCTGTATCCGATTAAATGAATTGTCTCGTTCCTGTACCTAATTAATCAATGGACTGGTCCCTTTAACCAATTAATGAATGGACTGGTCCATGTACCCGACTGATGAATGGACCGGTCCTCTGTGTCCGATTAATGGACTGGATACCTGTCCCCGATTAATGAATGTACTGGTCCGTGTACCCGATTAATGAATGGACTGGTCTCTTTACGCGATTAACGAATGGACTGTCCTTGTACCCGATTAATGAATTGGCTGGTCCTTGTACCCGATTAATGAATGGTCTTATCCCCTGTACCTGATTAATGAATGGACTGGTCCCCTGTACCTGATTAATGAATGGACTGGTCCTCTGTATCCGATTAATGAATGGACTGGTCACCTGTGCCTGATTAATGAATGGACTGGTCCCTGTACCCGATTAATGAATAGACTTGTCCCCTGTACTTGATTAATGAATGGACTGGTCCATGTACCCGATTAATGAATGGACTGGTCCCCTGTACTTGATTAATGAATGGACCGTCAGCTGTACCTGATTAATGAATGGACTGGTCACTGTACCCGATTAATGAATGTACTGTTCACCTGTACCCTATTAATGAATGGACTGGTCTCATGTACCCGATTCATGAATGGACTCGTCCCCTGTACCCGATTGATGATTAGACTGATCCACTTACCCGATTAATGAATAGACTGGTTCCCTGAACACAATTTATGAATGGACTGGTCCCTTTTCCCGATTAATGAATGGACTGGTCCCTGTACCCGATTAATGAATGAACTGGTCCCTGTCCCCAATTAATGAATGGATTGGTCCCCTGTACCCAATCAATGAATAGACTCGTTCCTGTACCCGATTAATGAATGGTTTGATCCCTGTAAACGGATTAATGAATGGACTGGTCCCTTGCACCCTATTAATGAATGGACTGGTCCCCTGTACCTGATTAATGAATGGACAGGTCCCTGTACCGCATTAATGAATGGACTGATCCCTTTACCCAATTAATGAATGGACTGGTTCCTGTACCCGATTAATGAATGGACTGGTCCCTGTACCTGATTAATGAATGGACTGGTCCGCTGTACCTGATTAATGAATGGACTGGTTCCTGTGCCCGATTAATGAATGGACTGGTCCCTGTACCCAATTAATGAATGTACTAGTTCCTGTACCCGATTAATGAATGGACTGTTCCCTGTACCCGATTAATGAATGGACTGGTCCCCTGCACCCAATTAATGAATGGACTGGTCCCTGTACCCGATTAATGAATGGATTGGTCCCCTGTACCTGATGAATGAATGGATTGATCCCCTTCACCCAATTAATGAATGGACTGGTCCCTGTACTGGATTAATGAATGGATTGGTCCCCTGTACCGATTAATGAATGGACAGGTCCCCTGTGTCCGATTAATGAATGGACTGGTCCTCTGTGTCCAATTAATGAATGGACTGGTCTCTGTACCCGATTAATGAATGGACCGTTCCCCTGTACCCGATTAATGAATGGACTGGTCCCCTGTACCTGATTAATGAATGGACTGGTCCTCTGTGTCCAATTAATGAATGGACTGGTCACCTGTGCCTTATTAATGAATGGACTGGTCCTTGTACCCGATTAATGAATGGACTGGTCCCTGTACCTGATTAATGAATGGACTGGTCCTCTGTGTCCGATTAATGAATGGACTGGTCACCTGTGCCTTATTAGTGAATGGACTGGTCCCCTGTACCCGATTAATGAATGGACTGGTATCCTGTACCCGATTAATGAATGGACTGGTCCTCTGTGTCCGATTAATGAATGGACTGGTCCTCTGTGTCCGATTAATGAATGGACTGGTCCCCTGTACCCGATTAATGAATGGACTAGTCCCTGTACCCGATTAATGAATGGACTGGTACCCTGTACCTGATTAATGAATGGACTGGTCCCTGTACCTGATTAATGAATGGACTGGTCCCCTGTACAAATTAATGAATAGACTCGTCTCTGTATCCGATTCATGAAATCTCTCATTCCTTTACCTAATTAATCAATGGACTGGTCCCTGTACCCGATTAATGAATGGACCGTTCCCCTGTACCCGATTAATGAATGGACTGGTCCCCTGTACCTGATTAATGAATGGACTGGTCCTCTGTGTCCAATTAATGAATGGACTGGTCACCTGTGCCTTATTAATGAATGGACTGGTCCTTGTACCCGATTAATGAATGGACTGGTCCCTGTAGCTGATTAATGAATGGACTGGTCCTCTATGTCCGATTAATGAATGGACTGGTCACCTGTGCCTTATTAATGAATGGACTGGTCCCCTGTACCCGATTAATGAATGGACTGGTATCCTGTACTCGATTAATGAATGGACTGGTCCTCTGTGTCCGATTAATGAATGGACTGGTCACCTGTACCTGATTAATTAATGGACTAGTCCCCTGTACCCGATTGATGAATGGACTGGTCCCTGTACCCGATCAATGAATGGACTGATCCTCTGTGTCCGATTAATGAATGGACTGGTCCCCTGTACCCGATTAATTAATGGACTAGTCCCTGTAACCGATTAATGAATGGACTGGTACCCTGTACCTGATTAATGAATGGACTGGTCCCTGTACCTGATTAATGAATGGACTGGTCCCCTGTACAAATTAATGAATAGACTCGTCTCTGTATCCGATTCATGAAATCTCTCATTCCTTTACCTAATTAATCAATGGACTGGTACCTGTACCCGATTAATGAATGGACCATTCCCATGTACCCGATTAATGAATGGACTGGTCCCCTGTACCTGATTAATGAATGGACTGGTCCTCTGTGTCCAATTAATGAATGGACTGGTTCCTGTACCCGATTAATGAATGGACTTGTCCCTGTACCTGATTAATGAATGGACTGGTCCGCTGTACCTGATTAATGAATGGACTGGTTCCTGTGCCCGATTAATGAATGGACTGGTCCCTGTACCCAATTAATGAATCTACTAGTTCCTGTACCCGATTAATGAATGGACTGTTCCCTGTACCCGATTAATGAATGGACTGGTCCCCTGCACCCAATTAATGAATGGACTGGTCCCTGTACCCGATTAATGAATGGATTGGTCCCCTGTACCTGATGAATGAATGGATTGATCCCCTTCACCCAATTAATGAATGGACTGGTCCCTGTACTGGATTAATGAATGGATTGGTCCCCTGTACCGATTAATGAATGGACAGGTCCCCTCTACCTGATTAATGAATGGACTGGTCCTCTGTGTCCAATTAATGAATGGACTGGTCACCTGTGCCTTATTAATGAATGGACTGGTCCTTGTACCCGATTAATGAATGGACTGGTCCCTGTACCTGATTAATGAATGGACTGGTCCTCTGTGTCCGATTAATGAATGGACTGGTCACCTGTGCCTTATTAGTGAATGGACTGGTCCCCTGTACCCGATTAATGAATGGACTGGTATCCTGTACCCGATTAATGAATGGACTGGTCCTCTGTGTCCGATTAATGAATGGACTGGTCCTCTGTGTCCGATTAATGAATGGACTGGTCCCCTGTACCCGATTAATGAATGGACTAGTCCCTGTACCCGATTAATGAATGGACTGGTACCCTGTACCTGATTAATGAATGGACTGGTCCCCTGTACAAATTAATGAATAGACTCGTCTCTGTATCCGATTCATGAAATCTCTCATTCCTTTACCTAATTAATCAATGGACTGGTCCCTGTACCCGATTAATGAATGGACCGTTCCCCTGTACCCGATTAATGAATGGACTGGTCGCCTGTACCTGATTAATGAATGGACTGGTCCTCTGTGTCCAATTAATGAATGGACTGGTCACCTGTGCCTTATTAATGAATGGACTGGTCCTTGTACCCGATTAATGAATGGACTGGTCCCTGTACCTGATTAATGAATGGACTGGTCCTCTGTGTCCGATTAATGAATGGACTGGTCACCTGTGCCTTATTAATGAATGGACTGGTCCCCTGTACCCGATTAATGAATGGACTGGTATCCTGTACTCGATTAATGAATGGACTGGTCCTCTGTGTCCGATTAATGAATGGACTGGTCACCTGTACCTGATTAATGAATGGACTAGTCCCCTGTACCCGATTGATGAATGGACTGGTCCCTGTACCCGATCAATGAATGGACTGATACTCTGTGTCCGATTAATGAATGGACTGGTCCCCTGTACCCGATTAATGAATGGACTAGTCCCTGTACCCGATTAATGAATGGACTGGTACCCTGTACCTGATTAATGAATGGACTGGTCCCTGTACCTGATTAATGAATGGACTGGTCCCCTGTACAAATTAATGAATAGACTCGTCTCTGTATCGGATTCATGAAATCTCCCATTCCTTTACCTAATTAATCAATGGACTGGTCCCTGTACCCGATTAATGAATGGACCGTTCCCCTGTACCCGATTAATGAATGGACTGGTCCCCTGTACCTGATTAATGAATGGACTGGTCCTCTGTGTCCAATTAATGAATGGACTGGTCACCTGTACCCGATTAATGAATGGACTGGTATCCTGTACCCGATTAATGAATGGACTGGTCCCTGTACCTGATTAATGAATGGACTGGTCCTCTGTGTCCGATTAATGAATGGACTGGTCCCCTATACCCGATTAATGAATGGACTAGTCCCCTGTACCCGATTGACGAATGGACTGGTCCCTGTACCTGATCAATGAATGGACTTGTCCTCTGTGTCCGATTAATGAATGGACTGGTCCATGTACCCGATTAATGAATGGACTGGTCCCTGTAACTGATTAATGAATGGGCTGGTCACTGTACCTGATTAATAATGGACTGGTCTCTGTACCGCATTTATGAATGGACTGGTCCATTTACCCAATTAATGAATGGATTGGTCCACTGTACCCGATTAATGAATGGACTGATCCCTTTACCCAATTAATGAATGGACTGGTTCCTGTAACCGATTAATGAATGGACTGGTCCCTGTACCCAATTTATGATTGGACTGGTCCATTTACCCAATTAATGAATGGATTGTTCCCCTGTACCCGATTAATGAATGGACTGTTCCCTGTATCTGTTTAATGAATGGACTGGTCCCTGTACCGCATTAATGAATGGACTGGTCCCCTGTTTTTGTTTAATGAATGGACTGGTCTCTGTACCGCATTTATGAATGGACTGGTCCATTTACCCAATTAATGAATGGATTGGTCCCCTGTACCCGATTAATGAATGGACTGATCCCTTTACCCAATTAATGAATGGACTGGTTCCTGTAACCGATTAATGAATGGACTGGTCCCTGTATCCAATTAATGAATGGACTGGTCCCTGTACCTGATGAATGAATGGATTGGTCCCCTGTACGAATTAATGAATAAACTCATCTCTGTATCCGATTAAATCAATTGTCTCGTTCCTGTACCTAATTAATCAATGGACTGGTCCCTTTACCCAATTAATGAATGGACTGGTCCCTGTACCGGTTTAATGAATGGACTGGTCCCCTGTACACAATTAATGAATGGACTGGTCCCTGTACCTGATTAATGAATGGACTGGTCTCTGTACCAGATTAATGAATGGACTGGTCTCTGTAGCCGATTAATGAATGAACTGGTCTCTGTACCAGATTACTGAATGAACTGGTCTCTGTACTAGATTAATGAATGGACTGGTCCCTACACCTGATTAATTAATGGACTGGTCCCCTGTATCTGATTAATTAATGGACTGGTCACCTGTACCTGATTAATGAATGGACTGGTCCATGTACCCGATTGATGAATGGACCGGTCCTCTGTGTCCGATTAATGGACTGGATACCTGTCCCCGATTAATGAATGGACTGGTCCGTGTACCCGATTAATGAATGGACTGGTCTCTTTACGCGATTAACGAATGGACTGTCCTTGTACCCGATTAATGAATTGGCTGGTCCTTGTACCCGATTAATGAATGGTCTTATCCCCTGTACCTGATTAATGAATGGACTGGTCCCCTGTACCTGATTAATGAATGGACTGTTCCCTGTACCGGAGTAATGAATGGACTGGTCCCCTGTACCTGATTAATGAATGGACTGGTCCCTGCAACTGATCAATTAATGGACTGGTCACCTGTACCTGATTCATGAATCGACTGCTCCCCTGTACCTGATTAATGAATGGACTGGTCCCTGTACCTGATTAATAAATGGAGTGTGCCCCTGTACCTGATTAATGAATGGACTGGTCCCTCTAACTGTTTAATGAATGGACTGGTCCTCTGTATCCGATTAATGAATGGACTGGTCACCTGTGCCTGATTAATGAATGGACTGGTCCCTGTACCCGAATAATGAATAGACTTGTCCCCTGTACTTGATTAATGAATGGACTGGTCCATGTACCCGATTAATGAATGGACTGGTCCCCTGTACTTGATTAATGAATGGACCGTCAGCTGTACCTGATTAATGAATGGACTGGTCACTGTACCCGATTAATGAATGTACTGTTCACCTGTACCCTATTAATGAATGGACTGGTCTCATGTACCCGATTCATGAATGGACTCGTCCCCTGTACCCGATTGATGATTAGACTGATCCACTTACCCGATTAATGAATAGACTGGTTCCCTGAACACAATTTATGAATGGACTGGTCCCTTTTCCCGATTAATGAATGGACTGGTCCCTGTACCCGATTAATGAATGAACTGGTCCCTGTCCCCAATTAATGAATGGATTGGTCCCCTGTACCCAATCAATGAATAGACTCGTTCCTGTACCCGATTAATGAATGGATTGATCCCTGTAAACGGATTAATGAATGGACTGGTCCCTTGCACCCTATTAATGAATGGACTGGTCCCCTATACCTGATTAATGAATGGACAGGTCACTGTACCGCATTAATGAATGGACTGATCCCTTTACCCAATTAATGAATGGACTGGTCCCTGTACCTGATTAATGAATGGACTGGTCCGCTGTACCTGATTAATGAATGGACTGGTTCCTGTGCCCGATTAATGAATGGACTGGTCCCTGTACCCAATTAATGAATCTACTAGTTCCTGTACCCGATTAATGAATGGACTGTTCCCTGTACCCGATTAATGAATGGACTGGTCCCCTGCACCCAATTAATGAATGGACTGGTCCCTGTACCCGATTAATGAATGGATTGGATCCCTGTACCTGATGAATGAGTGGATTGATCCCCTTCACCCAATTAATGAATGGACTGGTCCCTGTACTGGATTAATGAATGGATTGGTCCCCTGTACCGATTAATGAAGGGACAGGTCCCCTCTACCTGATTAATGAATGGACTGGTCCTCTGTGTCCAATTAATGAATGGACTGGTCTCTGTACCCGATTAATGAATGGACTGGTCCTCTGTGTCCAATTAATGAATGGACTGGTCTCTGTACCCGATTAATGAATGGACTGGTCCCTGTACCGGATTAATTAATGAATTGGTCCCCTGTACCGATTAATGAATGGACAGGTCCCCTGTACCTGATTAATGAATGGACTGGTCCTCTGTGTCCAATTAATGAATGGACTGGTCACCTGTGCCTTATTAATGAATGGACTGGTCCCCTGTACCCGATTAATGAATGGGCTGGTATCCTGTACCCGATTAATGAATGGACTGGTCCCTGTACCTGATTAATGAATGGACTGGTCCTCTGTGTCCGATTAATGAATGGACTGGTCCCTGTACCCGATCAATGAATGGACTGGTCCTCTGTGTCCGATTAATGAATGGACTGGTCCATGTACCCGATTAATGAATGGACTGGTCCCTGTACCTGATTTACGAATGGACTGGTCCTTTTACCCGATAAATGAATGGACTGGTCCTTGTACCCGATTAATGAATGGACTGGTCCCTGTACCTGATTAATGAATGGACTGGTCCCTGTACCCGAGTAATGAATGGACTGGTCCCTGTACCCGAGTAATGAATGGACTGGTCCCTGTACCCGATTAATGAATGGACTGGTCCCTGTACCCAATTAATGAATGGACTGGTCCCTTTTACCTGATTAATGAATGGACTGGTCCGTGTACCCGATTAATTAATGGACTGGTCCCCTGTAACTAATTACTGAATGGACTGTCCCCCTGCACTCTATTAATGAATGGACTGGTCCAGGCAGCTGATTAATGAATGGACTGGTCCCCTGTACCTGATTAATGAATGGACTGTTCCATGTACCTGATTAATAAATGGACTGGTCCTTGTACCCGATTAATGAATGGACTGGTCCATGTACCCGATTAATGAATGGACTCGTTCCTGTACCCGATTAATGAATGGACTGGTCCCTGTTCCTGATTAATGATTGGACTGGTCCCCTCTACCTAATTACTGAATGGACTGTCCCCCTGCACCCTATTAATGAATGGACTGGTCCAGGCAGCTGATTAATGAATGGACTGGTCCTTGTACCCGATTAATGAATGGACTGGTCCGTGTACCCGATTAATTAATGGACTGGTTCCTGTACCCGATTAATGAATGGATTGATCCCTGTACCCGATTAATGAATGGATTGGTCCCCTGTACCCGATTAATGAATGGATTGGTCCCCTGTACCTGATGAATGAATGGATTGGTCCCCTGTACCTGATTAATGAATGGACTGGTCCCTGTACCCACTTAATAAATTGTCTGGTCCCCTGTACGAATTAATGAATAAACTCATCTCTGTATCCGATTAAATGAATTGTCTCGTTCCTGTACCTAATTAATCAATGGACTGGTCCCTGAACCCGATTAATGAATGGACTTTTTTTTTTCTCTTATGTGATCTGGGCTTCGCTGGCAAGGCCAGCATTTATTGCCCATCACTAGTTGCCCTTGAGAAGGTGGTGGTGAGCCGCCTTCTTGAACAGCTGCAGTCCGTGAGGTGTATGTACTCCCACTGTGCTGTTAGGTAGGGAGTTCCAGGATTTTAACCCAGCGACGATGAAGGATTGGCGATATACTTCTAAGTCAGGATGGTGTGTGACTTGGAAGGGAACTTGGAGGTGGTGGTGTTCCCATGCGCCGGCAGCCTTGTCCTTCTAGATGGAAGAGGTCGCGGGTTTGTGTGATGCTGCCGAAGAAGCCTTGGCGAGTTGCTGCAGTGCATCTTGTAGATGGTACACACTGCAGCCACGGTTCGCCGGTGGTGGAGGGAGTGAATGTTTAATGTGGTGGATGGGGTGCCAATCAAATGGGCTGCTTTGTCCTGGATGGTGTCGAGCATCTAGAGTGTTGTTGGAGCTGCACTCATCCAGGCAAGTAGAGAGTATTCCATCACACTCCTTACTTGTGCCTTGAAGATATGGAAAGGCTTTGGGGAGTCAGGAGGTGAGACACTCGCTGCAGAATACCTAGCATCTGACCTGCTTTTGTTTCCACAGAATTTATGTGACTTATCTAGTTAAGTAACTGGCCCCCTGTACCTGATTAATGAATGGACTGGTCACCTGTACCCGATTAATGAATGGACTGGCCCACTGTACCTGATCAATGAATAGACAGGTCCCCTGTACCTGATTAATGAATAGACTGATCCCCTGTGTCCAATTAATGAATGGACTGGTCCTCTGTGTCCAATTAATGAATGGACTGTTCCTCTGTACCTGATTAATGAATGGACTGGTCCTCTGTGTCCAATTAATGAATGGACTGGTCACCTGTACCTGATTAATGAATGGACTGGTCACCTGTACCTGATTAATGAATGGACTGGTCACCTGTACCTGATTAATGAATGGATTGGTCCCCTGTACCCGATTAATGAATAGACTGGTTCCCTGTACCTAATTAATGAATGGACTGGTCCTCTGTGTCTGATTAATGAATGGACTGCTCTCCTGTTCCCGATTAATGAATGGAATGGTCCCCTGTACCTGATTAATGAATGGACTGGTCCCCTGTACCTGTTTAATGAATGGACTGGTCCCCTCTACCCTATTAATGAATGGACTGGTCCCCTGTACCCGATTAATGAATGGAGTAGTCCCTGTACCCGATTAATGAATAGACTGGTCCCCTGTACACAATTGATGAATGGACTGGTCCCCGTACCCAATTAATGAATGGACTGGTACCCTGTACCTGATTAATGAATGGACTGGTCCATGTACCCGATTAATGAATTGACTGGTCCCTGTACCCGATTAATGAATGGACTGGTCCCAGTACCCGATTAATGAATGGACTGGTCCCTGTACCCGATTAATGAATGGACTGGTCACTGTACCCGATTAATGAATGGACTGGTCCCTGTACCCGATTAATGAATGGACTGGTCCCTGTACCCGATTAATGAATGGACTGGTTCCTGTATCCGATTAATGAATGGACTGGTCCCTGTACCCGATTAATGAATGGACTGGTCCCTGTACCCGATTAATGAATGGACTGGTCCCTGTACCCGATTAATGAATGGACTGGTCCCTGTACCCGATTAATGAATAGACTGGTCCCTGTACCCGATTAATGAATGGACTGGTCCCTGTACCCGATTAATGAATGGATTGATCCCTGTACCCGATTAATGAATGGATTGGTCCCCGTACCCGATTAATGAATGGACTGTTCCCCTGTATCTGATTAATGAATGGACAGGTCCCTGTACCGCATTAATGAATGGACTGAACCCTTCACCCAATTAATGAATGGACTGTTCCCTGTACCTGATTAATGAATGGACTGGTCCCCTGTACATGTTTAATGAATGGACTGGTCCCCTGTACCCGATTAATGAATGACCTGTTCCCTGTGCCCGATTAATGAATGGATTGACCCCTGTACCCAATTAATGAATGTACTAGTTCCTGTACCCGATTAATGAATGGATTGACCCCTGTACCCAATTAATGACTGGACTGGTCCTCTGTGTCCAATTGATGAATGGACTGGTCACTTGTGCCTTATTAATGAATGGACTGGTCCTCTGTGTCCAATTAATGAATGGACTAGTCACCTGTGGCTTATTAATGAATGGACTGGTCCTCTGTGTCCGATTAATGAATGGACTGGTCACCTGTGCCTTATTAATGAATGGACTGGTCCTTGTACCCGATTAATGAATGGACTGGTCCCTGTACCTGATTAATGAATGGACTGGTCCTCTGTGCCTGATTAATGAATGGACTGGTCCCCTGTACCTGATTAATGAATGGACTGGTCCTCTGTGTCCAATTAATGAATGGACTGGTCACCTGTGCCTTATTAATGAATGGACTGGTCCTTGTACCCGATTAATGAATGGACTGCTCCCTGTACCTGATAAATGAATGGACTGGTCCTCTGTGTCCGATTAATGAATGGACTGGTCACCTGTGCCTTATTAATGAATGGACTGGTCCCCTGTACCCGATTAATGAATGGACTGGTATCCTGTACCCGATTAATGAATGGACTGGTTCTCTGTGTCCGATTAATGAATGGACTGGTCACCTGTACCTGATTAATGAATGGACTAGTCCCCTGTACCCGATTGATGAATGGACTGGTCCCTGTACCCGATCAATGAATGGACTGGTCCTCTGTGTCCGATTAATGAATGGACTGGTCCCCTGTACACGATTAATGAATGGACTAGTCCCTGTACCCGATTAATGAATGGACTGGTACCCTGTACCTGATTAATGAATGGACTGGTCCCTGTACCTGATTAATGAATGGACTGGTCCCCTGTACAAATTAATGAATAGACTCGTCTCTGTATCCGATTCATGAAATCTCTCATTCCTTTACCTAATTAATCAATGGACTGGTCCCTGTACCCGATTAATGATAGGACCGTTCCCCTGTACCCGATTAATGAATGGACTGGTCCCCTGTACCTGATTGATGAATGGACTGGTCCTCTTTGTCCAATTAATGAATGGACTGGTCACCTGTGCCTTATTAATGAATGGACTGGTCCTTGTACCCGATTAATGAATGGACTGGTCCCTGTACCTGATTAATGAATGGACTGGTCCTCTGTATCCGATTAATGAATGGACTGGTCACCTGTGCCTGATTAATGAATGGACTGGTCCCTGTACCCGAATAATGAATAGACTTGTCCCCTGTACTTGATTAATGAATGGACTGGTCCATGTACTCGATTAATGAATGGACTGGTCCCCTGTACTTGATTAATGAATGGACCGTCAGCTGTACCTGATTAATGAATGGACTGGTCACTGTACCCGATTAATGAATGTACTGTTCACCTGTACCCTATTAATGAATGGACTGGTCTCATGTACCCGATTCATGAATGGACTCGTCCCCTGTACCCGATTGATGATTAGACTGATCCACTTACCCGATTAATGAATAGACTGGTTCCCTGAACACAATTTATGAATGGACTGGTCCCTTTTCCCGATTAATGAATGGACTGGTCCCTGTACCCGATTAATGAATGAACTGGTCCCTGTCCCCAATTAATGAATGGATTGGTCCCCTGTACCCAATCAATGAATAGACTCGTTCCTGTACCCGATTAATGAATGGATTGATCCCTGTAAACGGATTAATGAATGGACTGGTCCCTTGCACCCTATTAATGAATGGACTGGTCCCCTATACCTGATTAATGAATGGACAGGTCACTGTACCGCATTAATGAATGGACTGGTTCCTGTGCCCGATTAATGAATGGACTGGTCCCTGTACCCAATTAATGAATCTACTAGTTCCTGTACCCGATTAATGAATGGACTGTTCCCTGTACCCGATTAATGAATGGACTGGTCCCCTGCACCCAATTAATGAATGGACTGGTCCCTGTACCCGATTAATGAATGGATTGGATCCCTGTACCTGATGAATGAGTGGATTGATCCCCTTCACCCAATTAATGAATGGACTGGTCCCTGTACTGGATTAATGAATGGATTGGTCCCCTGTACCGATTAATGAAGGGACAGGTCCCCTCTACCTGATTAATGAATGGACTGGTCCTCTGTGTCCAATTAATGAATGGACTGGTCTCTGTACCCGATTAATGAATGGACTGGTCCCTGTACCGGATTAATTAATGAATTGGTCCCCTGTACCGATTAATGAATGGACAGGTCCCCTGTACCTGATTAATGAATGGACTGGTCCTCTGTGTCCAATTAATGAATGGACTGGTCACCTGTGCCTTATTAATGAATGGACTGGTCCCCTGTACCCGATTAATGAATGGGCTGGTATCCTGTACCCGATTAATGAATGGACTGGTCCCTGTACCTGATTAATGAATGGACTGGTCCTCTGTGTCCGATTAATGAATGGACTGGTCCCTGTACCCGATCAATGAATGGACTGGTCCTCTGTGTCCGATTAATGAATGGACTGGTCCATGTACCCGATTAATGAATGGACTGGTCCCTGTACCTGATTTACGAATGGACTGGTCCTTTTACCCGATAAATGAATGGACTGGTCCTTGTACCCGATTAATGAATGGACTGGTCCCTGTACCTGATTAATGAATGGACTGGTCCCTGTACCCGAGTAATGAATGGACTGGTCCCTGTACCCGATTAATGAATGGACTCGTTCCTGTACCCGATTAATGAATGGACTGGTCCCTGTTCCTGATTAATGATTGGACTGGTCCCCTCTACCTAATTACTGAATGGACTGTCCCCCTGCACCCTATTAATGAATGGACTGGTCCAGGCAGCTGATTAATGAATGGACTGGTCCTTGTACCCGATTAATGAATGGACTGGTCCGTGTACCCGATTAATTAATGGACTGGTTCCTGTACCCGATTAATGAATGGATTGATCCCTGTACCCGATTAATGAATGGATTGGTCCCCTGTACCCGATTAATGAATGGATTGGTCCCCTGTACCTGATGAATGAATGGATTGGTCCCCTGTACCTGATTAATGAATGGACTGGTCCCTGTACCCACTTAATAAATTGTCTGGTCCCCTGTACGAATTAATGAATAAACTCATCTCTGTATCCGATTAAATGAATTGTCTCGTTCCTGTACCTAATTAATCAATGGACTGGTCCCTGAACCCGATTAATGAATGGACTTTTTTTTTTCTCTTATGTGATCTGGGCTTCGCTGGCAAGGCCAGCATTTATTGCCCATCACTAGTTGCCCTTGAGAAGGTGGTGGTGAGCCGCCTTCTTGAACAGCTGCAGTCCGTGAGGTGTATGTACTCCCACTGTGCTGTTAGGTAGGGAGTTCCAGGATTTTAACCCAGCGACGATGAAGGATTGGCGATATACTTCTAAGTCAGGATGGTGTGTGACTTGGAAGGGAACTTGGAGGTGGTGGTGTTCCCATGCGCCGGCAGCCTTGTCCTTCTAGATGGAAGAGGTCGCGGGTTTGTGTGATGCTGCCGAAGAAGCCTTGGCGAGTTGCTGCAGTGCATCTTGTAGATGGTACACACTGCAGCCACGGTTCGCCGGTGGTGGAGGGAGTGAATGTTTAATGTGGTGGATGGGGTGCCAATCAAATGGGCTGCTTTGTCCTGGATGGTGTCGAGCATCTAGAGTGTTGTTGGAGCTGCACTCATCCAGGCAAGTAGAGAGTATTCCATCACACTCCTTACTTGTGCCTTGAAGATATGGAAAGGCTTTGGGGAGTCAGGAGGTGAGACACTCGCTGCAGAATACCTAGCATCTGACCTGCTTTTGTTTCCACAGAATTTATGTGACTTATCTAGTTAAGTAACTGGCCCCCTGTACCTGATTAATGAATGGACTGGTCACCTGTACCCGATTAATGAATGGACTGGCCTGCTGTACCTGATCAATGAATAGACAGGTCCCCTGTACCTGATTAATGAATAGACTGATCCCCTGTGTCCAATTAATGAATGGACTGGTCCTCTGTGTCCAATTAATGAATGGACTGTTCCTCTGTACCTGATTAATGAATGGACTGGTCCTCTGTGTCCAATTAATGAATGGACTGGTCACCTGTACCTGATTAATGAATGGACTGGTCACCTGTACCTGATTAATGAATGGACTGGTCACCTGTACCTGATTAATGAATGGATTGGTCCCCTGTACCCGATTAATGAATAGACTGGTTCCCTGTACCTAATTAATGAATGGACTGGTCCTCTGTGTCTGATTAATGAATGGACTGCTCTCCTGTTCCCGATTAATGAATGGAATGGTCCCCTGTACCTGATTAATGAATGGACTGGTCCCCTGTACCTGTTTAATGAATGGACTGGTCCCCTCTACCCTATTAATGAATGGACTGGTCCCCTGTACCCGATTAATGAATGGAGTAGTCCCTGTACCCGATTAATGAATAGACTGGTCCCCTGTACACAATTGATGAATGGACTGGTCCCCGTACCCAATTAATGAATGGACTGGTACCCTGTACCTGATTAATGAATGGACTGGTCCATGTACCCGATTAATGAATTGACTGGTCCCTGTACCCGATTAATGAATGGACTGGTCCCAGTACCCGATTAATGAATGGACTGGTCCCTGTACCCGATTAATGAATGGACTGGTCACTGTACCCGATTAATGAATGGACTGGTCCCTGTACCCGATTAATGAATGGACTGGTCCCTGTACCCGATTAATGAATGGACTGGTTCCTGTATCCGATTAATGAATGGACTGGTCCCTGTACCCGATTAATGAATGGACTGGTCCCTGTACCCGATTAATGAATGGACTGGTCCCTGTACCCGATTAATGAATGGACTGGTCCCTGTACCCGATTAATGAATAGACTGGTCCCTGTACCCGATTAATGAATGGACTGGTCCCTGTACCCGATTAATGAATGGATTGATCCCTGTACCCGATTAATGAATGGATTGGTCCCCGTACCCGATTAATGAATGGACTGTTCCCCTGTATCTGATTAATGAATGGACAGGTCCCTGTACCGCATTAATGAATGGACTGAACCCTTCACCCAATTAATGAATGGACTGTTCCCTGTACCTGATTAATGAATGGACTGGTCCCCTGTACATGTTTAATGAATGGACTGGTCCCCTGTACCCGATTAATGAATGACCTGTTCCCTGTGCCCGATTAATGAATGGATTGACCCCTGTACCCAATTAATGAATGTACTAGTTCCTGTACCCGATTAATGAATGGATTGACCCCTGTACCCAATTAATGACTGGACTGGTCCTCTGTGTCCAATTGATGAATGGACTGGTCACTTGTGCCTTATTAATGAATGGACTGGTCCTCTGTGTCCAATTAATGAATGGACTAGTCACCTGTGGCTTATTAATGAATGGACTGGTCCTCTGTGTCCGATTAATGAATGGACTGGTCACCTGTGCCTTATTAATGAATGGACTGGTCCTTGTACCCGATTAATGAATGGACTGGTCCCTGTACCTGATTAATGAATGGACTGGTCCTCTGTGCCTGATTAATGAATGGACTGGTCCCCTGTACCTGATTAATGAATGGACTGGTCCTCTGTGTCCAATTAATGAATGGACTGGTCACCTGTGCCTTATTAATGAATGGACTGGTCCTTGTACCCGATTAATGAATGGACTGCTCCCTGTACCTGATAAATGAATGGACTGGTCCTCTGTGTCCGATTAATGAATGGACTGGTCACCTGTGCCTTATTAATGAATGGACTGGTCCCCTGTACCCGATTAATGAATGGACTGGTATCCTGTACCCGATTAATGAATGGACTGGTTCTCTGTGTCCGATTAATGAATGGACTGGTCACCTGTACCTGATTAATGAATGGACTAGTCCCCTGTACCCGATTGATGAATGGACTGGTCCCTGTACCCGATCAATGAATGGACTGGTCCTCTGTGTCCGATTAATGAATGGACTGGTCCCCTGTACACGATTAATGAATGGACTAGTCCCTGTACCCGATTAATGAATGGACTGGTACCCTGTACCTGATTAATGAATGGACTGGTCCCTGTACCTGATTAATGAATGGACTGGTCCCCTGTACAAATTAATGAATAGACTCGTCTCTGTATCCGATTCATGAAATCTCTCATTCCTTTACCTAATTAATCAATGGACTGGTCCCTGTACCCGATTAATGATAGGACCGTTCCCCTGTACCCGATTAATGAATGGACTGGTCCCCTGTACCTGATTGATGAATGGACTGGTCCTCTTTGTCCAATTAATGAATGGACTGGTCACCTGTGCCTTATTAATGAATGGACTGGTCCTTGTACCCGATTAATGAATGGACTGGTCCCTGTACCTGATTAATGAATGGACTGGTCCTCTGTATCCGATTAATGAATGGACTGGTCACCTGTGCCTGATTAATGAATGGACTGGTCCCTGTACCCGAATAATGAATAGACTTGTCCCCTGTACTTGATTAATGAATGGACTGGTCCATGTACTCGATTAATGAATGGACTGGTCCCCTGTACTTGATTAATGAATGGACCGTCAGCTGTACCTGATTAATGAATGGACTGGTCACTGTACCCGATTAATGAATGTACTGTTCACCTGTACCCTATTAATGAATGGACTGGTCTCATGTACCCGATTCATGAATGGACTCGTCCCCTGTACCCGATTGATGATTAGACTGATCCACTTACCCGATTAATGAATAGACTGGTTCCCTGAACACAATTTATGAATGGACTGGTCCCTTTTCCCGATTAATGAATGGACTGGTCCCTGTACCCGATTAATGAATGAACTGGTCCCTGTCCCCAATTAATGAATGGATTGGTCCCCTGTACCCAATCAATGAATAGACTCGTTCCTGTACCCGATTAATGAATGGATTGATCCCTGTAAACGGATTAATGAATGGACTGGTCCCTTGCACCCTATTAATGAATGGACTGGTCCCCTATACCTGATTAATGAATGGACAGGTCACTGTACCGCATTAATGAATGGACTGGTTCCTGTGCCCGATTAATGAATGGACTGGTCCCTGTACCCAATTAATGAATCTACTAGTTCCTGTACCCGATTAATGAATGGACTGTTCCCTGTACCCGATTAATGAATGGACTGGTCCCCTGCACCCAATTAATGAATGGACTGGTCCCTGTACCCGATTAATGAATGGATTGGATCCCTGTACCTGATGAATGAGTGGATTGATCCCCTTCACCCAATTAATGAATGGACTGGTCCCTGTACTGGATTAATGAATGGATTGGTCCCCTGTACCGATTAATGAAGGGACAGGTCCCCTCTACCTGATTAATGAATGGACTGGTCCTCTGTGTCCAATTAATGAATGGACTGGTCTCTGTACCCGATTAATGAATGGACTGGTCCCTGTACCGGATTAATTAATGAATTGGTCCCCTGTACCGATTAATGAATGGACAGGTCCCCTGTACCTGATTAATGAATGGACTGGTCCTCTGTGTCCAATTAATGAATGGACTGGTCACCTGTGCCTTATTAATGAATGGACTGGTCCCCTGTACCCGATTAATGAATGGGCTGGTATCCTGTACCCGATTAATGAATGGACTGGTCCCTGTACCTGATTAATGAATGGACTGGTCCTCTGTGTCCGATTAATGAATGGACTGGTCCCTGTACCCGATCAATGAATGGACTGGTCCTCTGTGTCCGATTAATGAATGGACTGGTCCATGTACCCGATTAATGAATGGACTGGTCCCTGTACCTGATTTACGAATGGACTGGTCCTTTTACCCGATAAATGAATGGACTGGTCCTTGTACCCGATTAATGAATGGACTGGTCCCTGTACCTGATTAATGAATGGACTGGTCCCTGTACCCGAGTAATGAATGGACTGGTCCCTGTACCCGATTAATGAATGGACTCGTTCCTGTACCCGATTAATGAATGGACTGGTCCCTGTTCCTGATTAATGATTGGACTGGTCCCCTCTACCTAATTACTGAATGGACTGTCCCCCTGCACCCTATTAATGAATGGACTGGTCCAGGCAGCTGATTAATGAATGGACTGGTCCTTGTACCCGATTAATGAATGGACTGGTCCGTGTACCCGATTAATTAATGGACTGGTTCCTGTACCCGATTAATGAATGGATTGATCCCTGTACCCGATTAATGAATGGATTGGTCCCCTGTACCCGATTAATGAATGGATTGGTCCCCTGTACCTGATGAATGAATGGATTGGTCCCCTGTACCTGATTAATGAATGGACTGGTCCCTGTACCCACTTAATAAATTGTCTGGTCCCCTGTACGAATTAATGAATAAACTCATCTCTGTATCCGATTAAATGAATTGTCTCGTTCCTGTACCTAATTAATCAATGGACTGGTCCCTGAACCCGATTAATGAATGGACTTTTTTTTTTCTCTTATGTGATCTGGGCTTCGCTGGCAAGGCCAGCATTTATTGCCCATCACTAGTTGCCCTTGAGAAGGTGGTGGTGAGCCGCCTTCTTGAACAGCTGCAGTCCGTGAGGTGTATGTACTCCCACTGTGCTGTTAGGTAGGGAGTTCCAGGATTTTAACCCAGCGACGATGAAGGATTGGCGATATACTTCTAAGTCAGGATGGTGTGTGACTTGGAAGGGAACTTGGAGGTGGTGGTGTTCCCATGCGCCGGCAGCCTTGTCCTTCTAGATGGAAGAGGTCGCGGGTTTGTGTGATGCTGCCGAAGAAGCCTTGGCGAGTTGCTGCAGTGCATCTTGTAGATGGTACACACTGCAGCCACGGTTCGCCGGTGGTGGAGGGAGTGAATGTTTAATGTGGTGGATGGGGTGCCAATCAAATGGGCTGCTTTGTCCTGGATGGTGTCGAGCATCTAGAGTGTTGTTGGAGCTGCACTCATCCAGGCAAGTAGAGAGTATTCCATCACACTCCTTACTTGTGCCTTGAAGATATGGAAAGGCTTTGGGGAGTCAGGAGGTGAGACACTCGCTGCAGAATACCTAGCATCTGACCTGCTTTTGTTTCCACAGAATTTATGTGACTTATCTAGTTAAGTAACTGGCCCCCTGTACCTGATTAATGAATGGACTGGTCACCTGTACCCGATTAATGAATGGACTGGCCCACTGTACCTGATCAATGAATAGACAGGTCCCCTGTACCTGATTAATGAATAGACTGATCCCCTGTGTCCAATTAATGAATGGACTGGTCCTCTGTGTCCAATTAATGAATGGACTGTTCCTCTGTACCTGATTAATGAATGGACTGGTCCTCTGTGTCCAATTAATGAATGGACTGGTCACCTGTACCTGATTAATGAATGGACTGGTCACCTGTACCTGATTAATGAATGGACTGGTCACCTGTACCTGATTAATGAATGGATTGGTCCCCTGTACCCGATTAATGAATAGACTGGTTCCCTGTACCTAATTAATGAATGGACTGGTCCTCTGTGTCTGATTAATGAATGGACTGCTCTCCTGTTCCCGATTAATGAATGGAATGGTCCCCTGTACCTGATTAATGAATGGACTGGTCCCCTGTACCTGTTTAATGAATGGACTGGTCCCCTCTACCCTATTAATGAATGGACTGGTCCCCTGTACCCGATTAATGAATGGAGTAGTCCCTGTACCCGATTAATGAATAGACTGGTCCCCTGTACACAATTGATGAATGGACTGGTCCCCGTACCCAATTAATGAATGGACTGGTACCCTGTACCTGATTAATGAATGGACTGGTCCATGTACCCGATTAATGAATTGACTGGTCCCTGTACCCGATTAATGAATGGACTGGTCCCAGTACCCGATTAATGAATGGACTGGTCCCTGTACCCGATTAATGAATGGACTGGTCACTGTACCCGATTAATGAATGGACTGGTCCCTGTACCCGATTAATGAATGGACTGGTCCCTGTACCCGATTAATGAATGGACTGGTTCCTGTATCCGATTAATGAATGGACTGGTCCCTGTACCCGATTAATGAATGGACTGGTCCCTGTACCCGATTAATGAATGGACTGGTCCCTGTACCCGATTAATGAATGGACTGGTCCCTGTACCCGATTAATGAATAGACTGGTCCCTGTACCCGATTAATGAATGGACTGGTCCCTGTACCCGATTAATGAATGGATTGATCCCTGTACCCGATTAATGAATGGATTGGTCCCCGTACCCGATTAATGAATGGACTGTTCCCCTGTATCTGATTAATGAATGGACAGGTCCCTGTACCGCATTAATGAATGGACTGAACCCTTCACCCAATTAATGAATGGACTGTTCCCTGTACCTGATTAATGAATGGACTGGTCCCCTGTACATGTTTAATGAATGGACTGGTCCCCTGTACCCGATTAATGAATGACCTGTTCCCTGTGCCCGATTAATGAATGGATTGACCCCTGTACCCAATTAATGAATGTACTAGTTCCTGTACCCGATTAATGAATGGATTGACCCCTGTACCCAATTAATGACTGGACTGGTCCTCTGTGTCCAATTGATGAATGGACTGGTCACTTGTGCCTTATTAATGAATGGACTGGTCCTCTGTGTCCAATTAATGAATGGACTAGTCACCTGTGGCTTATTAATGAATGGACTGGTCCTCTGTGTCCGATTAATGAATGGACTGGTCACCTGTGCCTTATTAATGAATGGACTGGTCCTTGTACCCGATTAATGAATGGACTGGTCCCTGTACCTGATTAATGAATGGACTGGTCCTCTGTGCCCGATTAATGAATCGACTGGTCCCCTGTACCTGATTAATGAATGGACTGGTCCTCTGTGTCCAATTAATGAATGGACTGGTCACCTGTGCCTTATTAATGAATGGACTGGTCCTTGTACCCGATTAATGAATGGACTGCTCCCTGTACCTGATAAATGAATGGACTGGTCCTCTGTGTCCGATTAATGAATGGACTGGTCACCTGTGCCTTATTAATGAATGGACTGGTCCCCTGTACCCGATTAATGAATGGACTGGTATCCTGTACCCGATTAATGAATGGACTGGTTCTCTGTGTCCGATTAATGAATGGACTGGTCACCTGTACCTGATTAATGAATGGACTAGTCCCCTGTACCCGATTGATGAATGGACTGGTCCCTGTACCCGATCAATGAATGGACTGGTCCTCTGTGTCCGATTAATGAATGGACTGGTCCCCTGTACACGATTAATGAATGGACTAGTCCCTGTACCCGATTAATGAATGGACTGGTACCCTGTACCTGATTAATGAATGGACTGGTCCCTGTACCTGATTAATGAATGGACTGGTCCCCTGTACAAATTAATGAATAGACTCGTCTCTGTATCCGATTCATGAAATCTCTCATTCCTTTACCTAATTAATCAATGGACTGGTCCCTGTACCCGATTAATGATAGGACCGTTCCCCTGTACCCGATTAATGAATGGACTGGTCCCCTGTACCTGATTGATGAATGGACTGGTCCTCTTTGTCCAATTAATGAATGGACTGGTCACCTGTGCCTTATTAATGAATGGACTGGTCCTTGTACCCGATTAATGAATGGACTGGTCCCTGTACCTGATTAATGAATGGACTGGTCCTCTGTATCCGATTAATGAATGGACTGGTCACCTGTGCCTGATTAATGAATGGACTGGTCCCTGTACCCGAATAATGAATAGACTTGTCCCCTGTACTTGATTAATGAATGGACTGGTCCATGTACTCGATTAATGAATGGACTGGTCCCCTGTACTTGATTAATGAATGGACCGTCAGCTGTACCTGATTAATGAATGGACTGGTCACTGTACCCGATTAATGAATGTACTGTTCACCTGTACCCTATTAATGAATGGACTGGTCTCATGTACCCGATTCATGAATGGACTCGTCCCCTGTACCCGATTGATGATTAGACTGATCCACTTACCCGATTAATGAATAGACTGGTTCCCTGAACACAATTTATGAATGGACTGGTCCCTTTTCCCGATTAATGAATGGACTGGTCCCTGTACCCGATTAATGAATGAACTGGTCCCTGTCCCCAATTAATGAATGGATTGGTCCCCTGTACCCAATCAATGAATAGACTCGTTCCTGTACCCGATTAATGAATGGATTGATCCCTGTAAACGGATTAATGAATGGACTGGTCCCTTGCACCCTATTAATGAATGGACTGGTCCCCTATACCTGATTAATGAATGGACAGGTCACTGTACCGCATTAATGAATGGACTGGTTCCTGTGCCCGATTAATGAATGGACTGGTCCCTGTACCCAATTAATGAATCTACTAGTTCCTGTACCCGATTAATGAATGGACTGTTCCCTGTACCCGATTAATGAATGGACTGGTCCCCTGCACCCAATTAATGAATGGACTGGTCCCTGTACCCGATTAATGAATGGATTGGATCCCTGTACCTGATGAATGAGTGGATTGATCCCCTTCACCCAATTAATGAATGGACTGGTCCCTGTACTGGATTAATGAATGGATTGGTCCCCTGTACCGATTAATGAAGGGACAGGTCCCCTCTACCTGATTAATGAATGGACTGGTCCTCTGTGTCCAATTAATGAATGGACTGGTCTCTGTACCCGATTAATGAATGGACTGGTCCCTGTACCGGATTAATTAATGAATTGGTCCCCTGTACCGATTAATGAATGGACAGGTCCCCTGTACCTGATTAATGAATGGACTGGTCCTCTGTGTCCAATTAATGAATGGACTGGTCACCTGTGCCTTATTAATGAATGGACTGGTCCCCTGTACCCGATTAATGAATGGGCTGGTATCCTGTACCCGATTAATGAATGGACTGGTCCCTGTACCTGATTAATGAATGGACTGGTCCTCTGTGTCCGATTAATGAATGGACTGGTCCCTGTACCCGATCAATGAATGGACTGGTCCTCTGTGTCCGATTAATGAATGGACTGGTCCATGTACCCGATTAATGAATGGACTGGTCCCTGTACCTGATTTACGAATGGACTGGTCCTTTTACCCGATAAATGAATGGACTGGTCCTTGTACCCGATTAATGAATGGACTGGTCCCTGTACCTGATTAATGAATGGACTGGTCCCTGTACCCGAGTAATGAATGGACTGGTCCCTGTACCCGAGTAATGAATGGACTGGTCCCTGTACCCGATTAATGAATGGACTGGTCCCTGTACCCAATTAATGAATGGACTGGTCCCTTTTACCTGATTAATGAATGGACTGGTCCGTGTACCCGATTAATTAATGGACTGGTCCCCTGTAACTAATTACTGAATGGACTGTCCCCCTGCACTCTATTAATGAATGGACTGGTCCAGGCAGCTGATTAATGAATGGACTGGTCCCCTGTACCTGATTAATGAATGGACTGTTCCATGTACCTGATTAATAAATGGACTGGTCCTTGTACCCGATTAATGAATGGACTGGTCCATGTACCCGATTAATGAATGGACTCGTTCCTGTACCCGATTAATGAATGGACTGGTCCCTGTTCCTGATTAATGATTGGACTGGTCCCCTCTACCTAATTACTGAATGGACTGTCCCCCTGCACCCTATTAATGAATGGACTGGTCCAGGCAGCTGATTAATGAATGGACTGGTCCTTGTACCCGATTAATGAATGGACTGGTCCGTGTACCCGATTAATTAATGGACTGGTTCCTGTACCCGATTAATGAATGGATTGATCCCTGTACCCGATTAATGAATGGATTGGTCCCCTGTACCCGATTAATGAATGGATTGGTCCCCTGTACCTGATGAATGAATGGATTGGTCCCCTGTACCTGATTAATGAATGGACTGGTCCCTGTACCCACTTATTAAATTGCCTGGTCCCCTGTACGAATTAATGAATAAACTCATCTCTGTATCCGATTAAATGAATTGTCTCGTTCCTGTACCTAATTAATCAATGGACTGGTCCCTGAACCCGATTAATGAATGGACTTTTTTTTTTCTCTTATGTGATCTGGGCTTCGCTGGCAAGGCCAGCATTTATTGCCCATCACTAGTTGCCCTTGAGAAGGTGGTGGTGAGCCGCCTTCTTGAACAGCTGCAGTCCGTGAGGTGTATGTACTCCCACTGTGCTGTTAGGTAGGGAGTTCCAGGATTTTAACCCAGCGACGATGAAGGATTGGCGATATACTTCTAAGTCAGGATGGTGTGTGACTTGGAAGGGAACTTGGAGGTGGTGGTGTTCCCATGCGCCGGCAGCCTTGTCCTTCTAGATGGAAGAGGTCGCGGGTTTGTGTGATGCTGCCGAAGAAGCCTTGGCGAGTTGCTGCAGTGCATCTTGTAGATGGTACACACTGCAGCCACGGTTCGCCGGTGGTGGAGGGAGTGAATGTTTAATGTGGTGGATGGGGTGCCAATCAAATGGGCTGCTTTGTCCTGGATGGTGTCGAGCATCTAGAGTGTTGTTGGAGCTGCACTCATCCAGGCAAGTAGAGAGTATTCCATCACACTCCTTACTTGTGCCTTGAAGATATGGAAAGGCTTTGGGGAGTCAGGAGGTGAGACACTCGCTGCAGAATACCTAGCATCTGACCTGCTTTTGTTTCCACAGAATTTATGTGACTTATCTAGTTAAGTAACTGGCCCCCTGTACCTGATTAATGAATGGACTGGTCACCTGTACCCGATTAATGAATGGACTGGCCCACTGTACCTGATCAATGAATAGACAGGTCCCCTGTACCTGATTAATGAATAGACTGATCCCCTGTGTCCAATTAATGAATGGACTGGTCCTCTGTGTCCAATTAATGAATGGACTGTTCCTCTGTACCTGATTAATGAATGGACTGGTCCTCTGTGTCCAATTAATGAATGGACTGGTCACCTGTACCTGATTAATGAATGGACTGGTCACCTGTACCTGATTAATGAATGGACTGGTCACCTGTACCTGATTAATGAATGGATTGGTCCCCTGTACCCGATTAATGAATAGACTGGTTCCCTGTACCTAATTAATGAATGGACTGGTCCTCTGTGTCTGATTAATGAATGGACTGCTCTCCTGTTCCCGATTAATGAATGGAATGGTCCCCTGTACCTGATTAATGAATGGACTGGTCCCCTGTACCTGTTTAATGAATGGACTGGTCCCCTCTACCCTATTAATGAATGGACTGGTCCCCTGTACCCGATTAATGAATGGAGTAGTCCCTGTACCCGATTAATGAATAGACTGGTCCCCTGTACACAATTGATGAATGGACTGGTCCCCGTACCCAATTAATGAATGGACTGGTACCCTGTACCTGATTAATGAATGGACTGGTCCATGTACCCGATTAATGAATTGACTGGTCCCTGTACCCGATTAATGAATGGACTGGTCCCAGTACCCGATTAATGAATGGACTGGTCCCTGTACCCGATTAATGAATGGACTGGTCACTGTACCCGATTAATGAATGGACTGGTCCCTGTACCCGATTAATGAATGGACTGGTCCCTGTACCCGATTAATGAATGGACTGGTTCCTGTATCCGATTAATGAATGGACTGGTCCCCTGTATCTGATTAATGAATGGACAGGTCCCTGTACCGCATTAATGAATGGACTGAACCCTTCACCCAATTAATGAATGGACTGTTCCCTGTACCTGATTAATGAATGGACTGGTCCCCTGTACATGTTTAATGAATGGACTGGTCCCCTGTACCCGATTAATGAATGACCTGTTCCCTGTGCCCGATTAATGAATGGATTGACCCCTGTACCCAATTAATGAATGTACTAGTTCCTGTACCTGATTAATGAATGGATTGACCCCTGTACCCAATTAATGACTGGACTGGTCCTCTGTGTCCAATTGATGAATGGACTGGTCACTTGTGCCTTATTAATGAATGGACTGGTCCTCTGTGTCCAATTAATGAATGGACTGGTCACCTGTGGCTTATTAATGAATGGACTGGTCCTCTGTGTCCGATTAATGAATGGACTGGTCACCTGTGCCTTATTAATGAATGGACTGGTCCTTGTACCCGATTAATGAATGGACTGGTCCCTGTACCTGATTAATGAATGGACTGGTCCTCTGTGCCCGATTAATGAATGGACTGGTCCCCTGTACCTGATTAATGAATGGACTGGTCCTCTGTGTCCAATTAATGAATGGACTGGTCACCTGTGCCTTATTAATGAATGGACTGGTCCTTGTACCCGATTAATGAATGGACTGCTCCCTGTACCTGATAAATGAATGGACTGGTCCTCTGTGTCCGATTAATGAATGGACTGGTCACCTGTGCCTTATTAATGAATGGACTGGTCCCCTGTACCCGATTAATGAATGGACTGGTATCCTGTACCCGATTAATGAATGGACTGGTTCTCTGTGTCCGATTAATGAATGGACTGGTCACCTGTACCTGATTAATGAATGGACTAGTCCCCTGTACCCGATTGATGAATGGACTGGTCCCTGTACCCGATCAATGAATGGACTGGTCCTCTGTGTCCGATTAATGAATGGACTGGTCCCCTGTACACGATTAATGAATGGACTAGTCCCTGTACCCGATTAATGAATGGACTGGTACCCTGTACCTGATTAATGAATGGACTGGTCCCTGTACCTGATTAATGAATGGACTGGTCCCCTGTACAAATTAATGAATAGACTCGTCTCTGTATCCGATTCATGAAATCTCTCATTCCTTTACCTAATTAATCAATGGACTGGTCCCTGTACCCGATTAATGATAGGACCGTTCCCCTGTACCCGATTAATGAATGGACTGGTCCCCTGTACCTGATTGATGAATGGACTGGTCCTCTTTGTCCAATTAATGAATGGACTGGTCACCTGTGCCTTATTAATGAATGGATTGGTCCTTGTACCCGATTAATGAATGGACTGGTCCCTGTACCTGATTAATGAATGGACTGGTCCTCTGTGTCCGATTAATGAATGGACTGGTCACCTGTGCCTTATTAATGAATGGACTGGTCCCCTGTACCCGATTAATGAATGGGCTGGTATCCTGTACTCGATTAATGAATGGACTGGTCCTCTGTGTCCGATTAATGAATGGACTGGTCTCTGTACCGCATTAATGAATGGACTGGTCCATTTACCCAATTAATGAATGGATTGGTCCCCTGTACCCGATTAATGAATGGACTGATCCCTTTACCCAATTAATGAATGGACTGGTTCCTGTAACCGATTAATGAATGGACTGGTCCCTGTATCCAATTAATGAATGGACTGGTCCCCTGTACGCGATTAATGAATGGACTAGTCCCTGTACCCGATTAATGAATGGACTGGTACCCTGTAACTGATTAATGAATGGACTGGTCCCTGTACCTGATTAATGAATGGACTGGTCCCCTGTACAAATTAATGAATAGACTCGTCTCTGTATCCGAATCATGAAATCTCTCATTCCTTTACCTAATTAATCAATGGACTGGTCCCTGTACCCGATTAATGAATGGACCGTTCCCCTGTACCCGATTAATGAATGGACTGGTCCCCTGTACCTGATTAATGAATGGACTGGTCCTCTGTGTCCAATTAATGAATGGACTGGTCACCTGTGCCTTATTAATGAATGGACTGGTCCTTGTACCCGATTAATGAATGGACTGGTCCCTGTACCTGATTAATGAATGGACTGGTCCTCTGTGTCCGATTAATGAATGGACTGGTCACCTGTGCCTTATTAATGAATGGACTGGTCCTCTGTGTCTGAATAATGAATGGACTGGTCTCTGTACCGCATTAATGAATGGACTGGTCCATTTACCCAATTAATGAATGGATTGGTCCCCTGTACCCGATTAATGAATGGACTGGTTCCTGTAACCGATTAATGAATGGACTGGTCCCTGTATCCAATTAATGAATGGACTGGTCCCCTGTACCCGATTAATGAATGGACTAGTCCCTGTACCCGATTAATGAATGGACTGGTACCCTGTAACTGATTAATGAATGGACTGGTCCCTGTACCTGATTAATGAATGGACTGGTCCCCTGTACAAATTAATGAATAGACTCGTCTCTGTATCCGAATCATGAAATCTCTCATTCCTTTACCTAATTAATCAATGGACTGGTCAATGTACCCAATTAATGAATGGACGGTTCCCCTGTACCCGATTAATGAATGGACTGGTCCCCTGTACCTGATTAATGAATGGACTGGTCCTCTGTGTCCAATTAATGAATGGACTGGTCACCTGTGCCTTATTAATGAATGGACTGGTCCTTGTACCCGATTAATGAATGGACTGGTCCCTGTACCTGATTAATGAATGGACTGGTCCTCTGTGTCCGATTAATGAATGGACTGGTCACCTGTGCCTTATTAATGAATGGACTGGTCCCCTGTACCCGCTTAATGAATGGACTGGTATCCTGTACTCGATTAATGAATGGACTGGTCCTCTGTGTCCGATTAATGAATGGACTGGTCACCTGTACCTGATTAATGAATGGACTAGTCCCCTGTACCCGATTGATGAATGGACTGGTCCCTGTACCCGATCAATGAATGGACTGATCCTCTGTGTCCGATTAATGAATGGACTGGTCCCCTGTTCCCGATTAATGAATGGACTAGTCCCTGTACCCGATTAATGAATGGACTGGTACCCTGTACCTGATTAATGAATGGACTGGTCCCTGTACCTGATTAATGAATGGATTGGTCCCCTGTACCCGATTAATGAATGGACTGTTCACTGTAACCAAATTAATGAATGGACTGGTCCCCTGTACCCGATTAATGAATGGACTGTTCACTGTAACCAAATTAATGAATGGACTGGTCCCCTGCACCCAATTAATGAATGGACTGTTCCCTGTACCCGATTAATGAATGGATTGTTCCCCTGTACCCGATTAATGAATGGACTGATCCCTGTATCTGTTTAATGAATGGACTGTTCCCTGTACCGCATTAATTAATGGACTGGTCCCCTGTATCTGTTTAATGAATGGACTGGTCTCTGTACCGCATTAATGAATGGACTGGTCCATTTACCCAATTAATGAATGGATTGGTCCCCTGTACCCGATTAATGAATGGACTGATCCCTTTACCCAATTAATGAATGGACTGGTTCCTGTAACCGATTAATGAATGGACTGGTCCCTGTATCCAATTAATGAATGGACTGGTCCCTGTACCTGATGAATGAATGGATTGGTCCCCTGTACGAATTAATGAATAAACTCATCTCTGTATCCGATTAAATGAATTGTCTCGTTCCTGTACCTAATTAATCAATGGACTGGTCCCTTTAACCAATTAATGAATGGACTGGTCCATGTACCCGATTGATGAATGGACCGGTCCTCTGTGTCCGATTAATGGACTGGATACCTGTCCCCGATTAATGAATGTACTGGTCCGTGTACCCGATTAATGAATGGACTGGTCTCTTTACGCGATTAACGAATGGACTGTCCTTGTACCCGATTAATGAATTGGCTGGTCCTTGTACCCGATTAATGAATGGTCTTATCCCCTGTACCTGATTAATGAATGGACTGGTCCCCTGTACCTGATTAATGAATGGACTGGTCTCTCTACCTGATTAATGAATGGACTGGTCCTCTGTATCCGATTAATGAATGGACTGGTCACCTGTGCCTGATTAATGAATGGACTGGTCCCTGTACCCGATTAATGAATAGACTTGTCCCCTGTACTTGATTAATGAATGGACTGGTCCATGTACCCGATTAATGAATGGACTGGTTCCCTGTACTTGATTAATGAATGGACCGTCAGCTGTACCTGATTAATGAATGGACTGGTCACTGTACCCGATTAATGAATGTACTGTTCACCTGTACCCTATTAATGAATGGACTGGTCTCATGTACCCGATTCATGAATGGACTCGTCCCCTGTACCCGATTGATGATTAGACTGATCCACTTACCCGATTAATGAATAGACTGGTTCCCTGAACACAATTTATGAATGGACTGGTCCCTTTTCCCGATTAATGAATGGACTGGTCCCTGTACCCGATTAATGAATGAACTGGTCCCTGTCCCCAATTAATGAATGGATTGGTCCCCTGTACCCAATCAATGAATAGACTCGTTCCTGTACCCGATTAATGAATGGATTGATCCCTGTAAACGGATTAATGAATGGACTGGTCCCTTGCACCCTATTAATGAATGGACTGGTCCCCTGTACCTGATTAATGAATGGACTGGTATCCTGTACTCGATTAATGAATGGACTGGTCCTCTGTGTCCGATTAATGAATGGACTGGTCACCTGTACCTGATTAATGAATGGACTAGTCCCCTGTACCCGATCGATGAATGGACTGGTCCCTGTACCCGATCAATGAATGGACTGATCCTCTGTGTCCGATTAATGAATGGACTGGTCCCCTGTTCCCGATTAATGAATGGACTAGTCCCTGTACCCGATTAATGAATAGACTGGTACCCTGTACCTGATTAATGAATGGACTGGTCCCTGTACCTGATTAATGAATGGATTGGTCCCCTGTACCCGATTAATGAATGGACTGTTCACTGTAACCAAATTAATGAATGGACTGGTCCCCTGTACCCGATTAATGAATGGACTGTTCACTGTAACCAAATTAATGAATGGACTGGTCCCCTGCACCCAATTAATGAATGGACTGTTCCCTGTACCCGATTAATGAATGGATTGTTCCCCTGTACCCGATTAATGAATGGACTGATCCCTGTATCTGTTTAATGAATGGACTGTTCCCTGTACCGCATTAATGAATGGACTGGTCCCCTGTATCTGTTTAATGAATGGACTGGTCTCTGTACCGCATTAATGAATGGACTGGTCCATTTACCCAATTAATGAATGGATTGGTCCCCTGTACCCGATTAATGAATGGACTGATCCCTTTACCCAATTAATGAATGGACTGGTTCCTGTAACCGATTAATGAATGGACTGGTCCCTGTATCCAATTAAGGAATGGACTGGTCCCTGTACCTGATGAATGAATGGATTGGTCCCCTGTACGAATTAATGAATAAACTCATCTCTGTATCCGATTAAATGAATTGTCTCGTTCCTGTACCTAATTAATCAATGGACTGGTCCCTTTAACCAATTAATGAATGGACTGGTCCATGTACCCGATTGATGAATGGACCGGTCCTCTGTGTCCGATTAATGGACTGGATACCTGTCCCCGATTAATGAATGTACTGGTCCGTGTACCCGATTAATGAATGGACTGGTCTCTTTACGCGATTAACGAATGGACTGTCCTTGTACCCGATTAATGAATTGGCTGGTCCTTGTACCCGATTAATGAATGGTCTTATCCCCTGTACCTGATTAATGAATGGACTGGTCCCCTGTACCTGATTAATGAATGGACTGGTCCCTCTACCTGATTAATGAATGGACTGGTCCTCTGTATCCGATTAATGAATGGACTGGTCACCTGTGCCTGATTAATGAATGGACTGGCCCCTGTACCCGATTAATGAATAGACTTGTCCCCTGTACTTGATTAATGAATGGACTGGTCCATGTACCCGATTAATGAATGGACTGGTTCCCTGTACTTGATTAATGAATGGACCGTCAGCTGTACCTGATTAATGAATGGACTGGTCACTGTACCCGATTAATGAATGTACTGTTCACCTGTACCCTATTAATGAATGGACTGGTCTCATGTACCCGATTCATGAATGGACTCGTCCCCTGTACCCGATTGATGATTAGACGGATCCACTTACCCGATTAATGAATAGACTGGTTCCCTGAACACAATTTATGAATGGACTGGTCCCTTTTCCCGATTAATGAATGGACTGGTCCCTGTACCCGATTAATGAATGAACTGGTCCCTGTCCCCAATTAATGAATGGATTGGTCCCCTGTACCCAATCAATGAATAGACTCGTTCCTGTACCCGATTAATGAATGGATTGATCCCTGTAAACGGATTAATGAATGGACTGGTCCCTTGCACCCTATTAATGAATGGACTGGTCCCCTGTACCTGATTAATGAATGGACAGGTCCCTGTACCGCATTAATGAATGGACTGATCCCTTTACCCAATTAATGAATGGACTGGTTCCTGTACCCGATTAATGAATGGACTGGTCCCTGTACCTGATTAATGAATGGACTGGTCCGCTGTACCTGATTAATGAATGGACTGGTTCCTGTGCCCGATTAATGAATGGACTGGTCCCTGTACCCAATTAATGAATGTACTAGTTCCTGTACCCGATTAATGAATGGACTGTTCCCTGTACCTGATTAATGAATGGACTGGTCCCCTGCACCCAATTAATGAATGGACTGGTCCCTGTACCCGATTAATGAATGGATTGGTCCCCTGTACCTGATGAATGAATGGATTGATCCCCTTCACCCAATTAATGAATGGACTGGTCCCTGTACTGGATTAATGAATGGATTGGTCCCCTGTACCGATTAATGAATGGACAGGTCCCCTCTACCTGATTAATGAATGGACTGGTCCTCTGTGTCCAATTAATGAATGGACTGGTCACCTGTGCCTTATTAATGAATGGACTGGTCCTTGTACCCGATTAATGAATGGACCGGTCCCTGTACCTGATTAATGAATGGACTGGTCCTCTGTGTCCGATTAATGAATGGACTGGTCACCTGTGCCTTATTAGTGAATGGACTGGTCCCCTGTACCCGATTAATGAATGGACTGGTATCCTGTACCCGATTAATGAATGGACTGGTCCTCTGTGTCCAATTAATGAATGGACTGGTCCTCTGTGTCCGATTAATGAATGGACTGGTCCCCTGTACCCGATTAATGAATGGACTAGTCCCTGTACCCGATTAATGAATGGACTGGTACCCTGTACCTGATTAATGAATGGACTGGTCCCTGTACCTGATTAATGAATGGACTGGTCCCCTGTACAAATTAATGAATAGACTCGTCTCTGTATCCGATTCATGAAATCTCTCATTCCTTTACCTAATTAATCAATGGACTGGTCCCTGTACCCGATTAATGAATGGACCGTTCCCCTGTACCCGATTAATGAATGGACTGGTCCCCTGTACCTGATTAATGAATGGACTGGTCCTCTGTGTCCTATTAATGAATGGACTGGTCACCTGTGCCTTATTAATGAATGGACTGGTCCCCTGTACCCGATTAATGAATGGACTGGTATCCTGTACTCGATTAATGAATGGACTGGTCCTCTGTGTCCGATTAATGAATGGACTGGTCACCTGTACCTGATTAATTAATGGACTAGTCCCCTGTACCCGATTGATGAATGGACTGGTCCCTGTACCCGATCAATGAATGGACTGATCCTCTGTGTCCGATTAATGAATGGACTGGTCCCCTGTACCCGATTAATGAATGGACTAGTCCCTGTAACCGATTAATGAATGGACTGGTACCCTGTACCTGATTAATGAATGGACTGGTCCCTGTACCTGATTAATGAATGGACTGGTCCCCTGTACAAATTAATGAATAGACTCGTCTCTGTATCCGATTCATGAAATCTCTCATTCCTGTACCTAATTAATCAATGGACTGGTACCTGTACCCGATTAATGAATGGACCATTCCCCTGTACCCGATTAATGAATGGACTGGTCCCCTGTACCCGATTAATGAATGGACTGGTCCTCTGTGTCCAATTAATGAATGGACTGGTCACCTGTACCCGATTAATGAATGGACTGGTATCCTGTACCCGATTAATGAATGGACTGGTCCCTGTACCTGATTAATGAATGGACTGGTCCTCTGTGTCCGATTAATGAATGGACTGGTCCCCTATACCCGATTAATGAATGGACTGGTCCCCTGTACCTGATTAATGAATGGACTGGTCCCTGCAACTGATTAATTAATGGACTGGTCACCTGTACCTGATTCATGAATCGACTGCTCCCTGTACCTGATTAATGAATGGACTGGTCCCTGTACCTGATTAATAAATGGAGTGTGCCCCTGTACCTGATTAATGAATGGACTGGTCCCTCTACCTGATTAATGAATGGACTGGTCCTCTGTATCCGATTAATGAATGGACTGGTCACCTGTGCCTGATTAATGAATGGACTGGTCCCTGTACCCGATTAATGAATAGACTTGTCCCCTGTACTTGATTAATGAATGGACTGGTCCATGTACCCGATTAATGAATGGACTGGTCCCCTGTACTTGATTAATGAATGGACCGTCAGCTGTACCTGATTAATGAATGGACTGGTCACTGTACCCGATTAATGAATGTACTGTTCACCTGTACCCTATTAATGAATGGACTGGTCTCATGTACCCGATTCATGAATGGACTCGTCCCCTGTACCCGATTGATGATTAGACTGATCCACTTACCCGATTAATGAATAGACTGGTTCCCTGAACACAATTTATGAATGGACTGGTCCCTGTACCTGATTAATGAATGGACTGGTCCCTGTACCCGATTAATGAATGAACTGGTCCCTGTCCCCAATTAATGAATGGATTGGTCCCCTGTACCCAATCAATGAATAGACTTGTTCCTGTACCCGATTAATGAATGGATTGATCCCTGTAAACGGATTAATGAATGGACTGGTTCCCGTACCCGATCAATGAATGGACTTGTCCCTGTACCTGATTAATGAATGGACTGGTCCGCTGTACCTGATTAATGAATGGACTGGTTCCTGTGCCCGATTAATGAATGGACTGGTCCCTGTACCCAATTGATGAATCTACTAGTTCCTGTACCCGATTAATGAATGGACTGTTCCCTGTACCCGATTAATGAATGGACTGGTCCCCTGCACCCAATTAATGAATGGACTGGTCCCTGTACCCGATTAATGAATGGATTGGTCCCCTGTACCTGATGAATGAATGGATTGATCCCCTTCACCCAATTAATGAATGGACTGGTCCCTGTACTGGATTAATGAATGGATTGGTCCCCTGTACCGATTAATGAATGGACAGGTCCCCTCTACCTGATTAATGAATGGACTGGTCCTCTGTGTCCAATTAATGAATGGACTGGTCACCTGTGCCTTATTAATGAATGGACTGGTCCTTGTACCCGATTAATGAATGGACTGGTCCCTGTACCTGATTAATGAATGGACTGGTCCTCTGTGTCCGATTAATGAATGGACTGGTCACCTGTGCCTTATTAGTGAATGGACTGGTCCCCTGTACCCGATTAATGAATGGACTGGTATCCTGTACCCGATTAATGAATGGACTGGTCCTCTGTGTCCGATTAATGAATGGACTGGTCCTCTGTGTCCGATTAATGAATGGACTGGTCCCCTGTACCCGATTAATGAATGGACTAGTCCCTGTACCCGATTAATGAATGGACTGGTACCCTGTACCTGATTAATGAATGGACTGGTCCCCTGTACAAATTAATGAATAGACTCGTCTCTGTATCCGATTCATGAAATCTCTCATTCCTTTACCTAATTAATCAATGGACTGGTCCCTGTACCCGATTAATGAATGGACCGTTCCCCTGTACCCGATTAATGAATGGACTGGTCGCCTGTACCTGATTAATGAATGGACTGGTCCTCTGTGTCCAATTAATGAATGGACTGGTCACCTGTGCCTTATTAATGAATGGACTGGTCCTTGTACCCGATTAATGAATGGACTGGTCCCTGTACCTGATTAATGAATGGACGGGTCCTCTGTGTCCGATTAATGAATGGACTGGTCACCTGTGCCTTATTAATGAATGGACTGGTCCCCTGTACCCGATTAATGAATGGACTGGTATCCTGTACTCGATTAATGAATGGACTGGTCCTCTGTGTCCGATTAATGAATGGACTGGTCACCTGTACCTGATTAATGAATGGACTAGTCCCCTGTACCCGATTGATGAATGGACTGGTCCCTGTACCCGATCAATGAATGGACTGATCCTCTGTGTCCGATTAATGAATGGACTGGTCCCCTGTACCCGATTAATGAATGGACTAGTCCCTGTACCCGATTAATGAATGGACTGGTACCCTGTACCTGATTAATGAATGGACTGGTCCCTGTACCTGATTAATGAATGGACTGGTCCCCTGTACAAATTAATGAATAGACTCGTCTCTGTATCGGATTCATGAAATCTCTCATTCCTTTACCTAATTAATCAATGGACTGGTCCCTGTACCCGATTAATGAATGGACCGTTCCCCTGTACCCGATTAATGAATGGACTGGTCCCCTGTACCTGATTAATGAATGGACTGGTCCTCTGTGTCCAATTAATGAATGGACTGGTCACCTGTACCCGATTAATGAATGGACTGGTATCCTGTACCCGATTAATGAATGGACTGGTCCCTGTACCTGATTAATGAATGGACTGGTCCTCTGTGTCCGATTAATGAATGGACTGGTCCCCTATACCCGATTAATGAATGGACTAGTCCCCTGTACCCGATTGACGAATGGACTGGTCCCTGTACCCGATCAATGAATGGACTTGTCCTCTGTGTCCGATTAATGAATGGACTGGTCCATGTACCCGATTAATGAATGGACTGGTCCCTGTAACTGATTAATGAATGGACTGGTCACTGTACCTGATTAATGAATGGACTGGTCTCTGTACCGCATTTATGAATGGACTGGTCCATTTACCCAATTAATGAATGGATTGGTCCACTGTACCCGATTAATGAATGGACTGATCCCTTTACCCAATTAATGAATGGACTGGTTCCTGTAACCGATTAATGAATGGACTGGTCCCTGTACCCAATTTATGATTGGACTGGTCCATTTACCCAATTAATGAATGGATTGTTCCCCTGTACCCGATTAATGAATGGACTGTTCCCTGTATCTGTTTAATGAATGGACTGGTCCCTGTACCGCATTAATGAATGGACTGGTCCCCTGTTTTTGTTTAATGAATGGACTGGTCTCTGTACCGCATTTATGAATGGACTGGTCCATTTACCCAATTAATGAATGGATTGGTCCCCTGTACCCGATTAATGAATGGACTGATCCCTTTACCCAATTAATGAATGGACTGGTTCCTGTAACCGATTAATGAATGGACTGGTCCCTGTATCCAATTAATGAATGGACTGGTCCCTGTACCTGATGAATGAATGGATTGGTCCCCTGTACGAATTAATGAATAAACTCATCTCTGTATCCGATTAAATCAATTGTCTCGTTCCTGTACCTAATTAATCAATGGACTGGTCCCTTTACCCAATTAATGAATGGACTGGTCCCTGTACCGGTTTAATGAATGGACTGGTCCCCTGTACACAATTAATGAATGGACTGGTCCCTGTACCTGATTAATGAATGGACTGGTCTCTGTACCAGATTAATGAATGGACTGGTCTCTGTAGCCGATTAATGAATGAACTGGTCTCTGTACCAGATTACTGAATGAACTGGTCTCTGTACTAGATTAATGAATGGACTGGTCCCTACACCTGATTAATTAATGGACTGGTCCCCTGTATCTGATTAATTAATGGACTGGTCACCTGTACCTGATTAATGAATGGACTGGTCCATGTACCCGATTGATGAATGGACCGGTCCTCTGTGTCCGATTAATGGACTGGATACCTGTCCCCGATTAATGAATGGACTGGTCCGTGTACCCGATTAATGAATGGACTGGTCTCTTTACGCGATTAACGAATGGACTGTCCTTGTACCCGATTAATGAATTGGCTGGTCCTTGTACCCGATTAATGAATGGTCTTATCCCCTGTACCTGATTAATGAATGGACTGGTCCCCTGTACCTGATTAATGAATGGACTGTTCCCTGTACCGGAGTAATGAATGGACTGGTCCCCTGTACCTGATTAATGAATGGACTGGTCCCTGCAACTGATCAATTAATGGACTGGTCACCTGTACCTGATTCATGAATCGACTGCTCCCCTGTACCTGATTAATGAATGGACTGGTCCCTGTACCTGATTAATAAATGGAGTGTGCCCCTGTACCTGATTAATGAATGGACTGGTCCCTCTACCTGTTTAATGAATGGACTGGTCCTCTGTATCCGATTAATGAATGGACTGGTCACCTGTGCCTGATTAATGAATGGACTGGTCCCTGTACCCGAATAATGAATAGACTTGTCCCCTGTACTTGATTAATGAATGGACTGGTCCATGTACCCGATTAATGAATGGACTGGTCCCCTGTACTTGATTAATGAATGGACCGTCAGCTGTACCTGATTAATGAATGGATAGGTCACTGTACCCGATTAATGAATGTACTGTTCACCTGTACCCTATTAATGAATGGACTGGTCTCATGTACCCGATTCATGAATGGACTCGTCCCCTGTACCCGATTGATGATTAGACTGATCCACTTACCCGATTAATGAATAGACTGGTTCCCTGAACACAATTTATGAATGGACTGGTCCCTTTTCCCGATTAATGAATGGACTGGTCCCTGTACCCGATTAATGAATGAACTGGTCCCTGTCCCCAATTAATGAATGGATTGGTCCCCTGTACCCAATCAATGAATAGACTCGTTCCTGTACCCGATTAATGAATGGATTGATCCCTGTAAACGGATTAATGAATGGACTGGTCCCTTGCACCCTATTAATGAATGGACTGGTCCCCTATACCTGATTAATGAATGGACAGGTCCCTGTACCGCATTAATGAATGGACTGATCCCTTTACCCAATTAATGAATGGACTGGTCCCTGTGCCCGATTAATGAATGGACTGGTCCCTGTACCCAATTAATGAATCTACTAGTTCCTGTACCCGATTAATGAATGGACTGTTCCCTGTACCCGATTAATGAATGGACTGGTCCCCTGCACCCAATTAATGAATGGACTGGTCCCTGTACCCGATTAATGAATGGATTGGACCCCTGTACCTGATGAATGAGTGGATTGATCCCCTTCACCCAATTAATGAATGGACTGGTCCCTGTACTGGATTAATGAATGGATTGGTCCCCTGTACCGATTAATGAATGGACAGGTCCCCTCTACCTGATTAATGAATGGACTGGTCCTCTGTGTCCAATTAATGAATGGACTGGTCTCTGTACCCGATTAATGAATGGACTGGTCCCTGTACCGGATTAATGAATGGATTGGTCCCCTGTACCGATTAATGAATGGACAGGTCCCCTGTACCTGATTAATGAATGGACTGGTCCTCTGTGTCCAATTAATGAATGGACTGGTCACCTGTGCCTTATTAATGAATGGACTGGTCCCCTGTACCCGATTAATGAATGGGCTGGTATCCTGTACCCGATTAATGAATGGACTGGTCCCTGTACCTGATTAATGAATGGACTGGTCCTCTGTGTCCGATTAATGAATGCACTGGTCCCCTGTACCCGATTAATGAATGGACTAGTCCCCTGTACCCGATTTATGAATGGACTGGTCCCTGTACCCGATCAATGAATGGACTGGTCCTCTGTGTCCGATTAATGAATGGACTGGTCCATGTACCCGATTAATGAATGGACTGGTCCCTGTAACTGATTAATGAATGGACTGGTCACTGTACCTGATTCATGAATGGACTGTTCCCTGTACCCCATTAATGAATGGACTGGTCCCTGTACCTGATTCATGAATGGACTCGTCCCCTGTACCCGATTGATGATTAGACTGGTCCCCTGAACACAATTTATGAATGGACTGGTCCCTTTTCCCGAATAATGAATGGACTGGTCCCCTGTAACTGATTAATGAATGGACTGATCCCTTTACCCAATTAATGAATGGACTGGGTCCTGTACCCGATTAATGAATGGACTGGTCCCTGTACCCAATTAATGAATGGACTGGTCCCTTTACCTGATGAATGAATGGATTGGTCCCCTGTACGAATTAATGAATAAACTCATCTCTGTATCCGATTAAATGAATTGTCTCGTTCCTGTACCTAATTAATCAATGGACTGGTGCCTTTACCCAATTAATGAATGGACTGGTCCCTGTACCGGTTTAATGAATGGACTGGTCCCCTGTACACAATTAATGAATGGACTGGTCCCCTGTACCTGATTTACGAATGGACTGGTCTCTGTAGCCGATTAATGAATGGACTGGTCTCAGTACCAGATTAATGAATGGACTGGTCTCTGTACCAGATTAATGAATGGACTGGTCTCTGTAGCCGATTACTGAATGAACTGGTGTCTGTACCAGATTACTGAATGAACTGGTCTCTGTACTAGATTAATGAATGGACTGGTCCCTACACCTGATTAATTAATGGACTGGTCCCCTGTATCTGATTAATTAATGGACTGGTCACCTGTACCTGATTAATGAATGGACTGGTCCACTGTACTTCATTAATGAATGGACTGCTCTCCTGTTCCCGATTAATGAATGGACTGGTCCCCTGTAACTGATTAATGAATGGACTGGTCGTCTGTACCTGTTTAATGAATGGACAGGTCCCCTTTACCCTATTAATGAATGGACTGGTCCCCTGTACCCGATTAATGAATGGACTAGTCCCTGTACCCGATTAATGAATAGACTGGTCCCCTGTACACAATTGATGAATGGACTGGTCCCCGTACCCAATTAATGAATGGACTGGTCCCTGTACCCGATTAATGAATTGACTGGTCCCTGTACCCGATTAATGAATGGACTACTCCCAGTACCCGATTAATGAATGGACTGGTCCCTGTACCCGATTAATGAATGGACTGGTCCCTGCACCCGATTAATGAATGGATTGATCCCTGTTCCCGATTAATGAATGGACTGGTCCCTGTACCCGATTAATGAATGGACTGGTTCCTGTATCCGATTAATGAATGGACTGGTCCCTGTACCCGATTAATGAATGGACTGGTCCCTGTACCCGATTAATGAATGGACTGGTCCCTGTACCCGATTAATGAATGGACTGGTCCCTGTACCCGATTAATGAATGGACTGGTCCCTGTACCCGATTAATGAATGGATTGATCCCTGCACCCGATTAATGAATGGATTGGTCCCCTGTACCCGATTAATGAATGGACTGTTCCCCTGTATCTGATTAATGAATGGACAGGTCCCTGTACCGCATTAATGAATGGACTGAACCCTTTACCCAATTAATGAATGGACTGTTCCCTGTACCTGATTAATGAATGGACTGGTCCCCTGTACCTGTTTAATGAATGGACTGGTCACCTGTACCTGATTAATGAATGGACTGGTCCCCTCTACCCTATTAATGAATGGACTGGTCCCCTGTACCCGATTAATGAATGGACTAGTCCCTGTACCTGATTAATGAATGGACTGGTACCATGTACCTGATTAATGAATGGACTGGTCCCTGTACCCAATTAATGAATGGACTGGTCCCCTGTACCCGATTAATGAATGGATTGACCCCTGTACCCAATTAATGAATGTACTAGTTCCTGTACCCGATTAATGAATGGATTGACCCCTGTACCCAATTAATGACTGGACTGGTCCTCTGTGTCCAATTGATGAATGGACTGGTCACCTGTACCTGATTAATGAATGGACTGGTCCTCTGTGTCCAATTAATGAATGGACTGTTCCTCTGTACCTGATTAATGAATGGACTGGTCCTCTGTGTCCAATTAATGAATGGACTGGTCCCCTGTACCTGATTAATGAATGTACTGGCCACCTGTACCTGATTAATGAATGGACTGGTCACCTGTACCTGCTTAATGAATGGACTGGTCCCCTCTACCCTATTAATGAATGGACTGGTCTCCTGTACCCGATTAATGAATGGACTAGTCCCTGTACCTGATTAATGAATGGACTGGTACCCTGTACCTGATTAATGAATGGACTGGTCCCTGTACCTGATTAATGAATGGACTGGTCCCCTGTACGAATTAATGAATGGACTCGTCTCTGTATCCGATTCATGAAATGTCTCATTCCTTTACCTAATTAATCAATGGACTGGTCCCTGTACCCGATTAATGAATGGACCGTTCCCCTGTACCCGATTAATGAATGGACTGGTCCCCTGTACCTGATTAATGAATGGACTGGTTCTCTGTGTCCAATTAATGAATGGACTGGTCACCTGTGCCTTATTAATGAATGGACTGGTCCTTGTACCCGATTAATGAATGGACTGGTCCCTGTACCTGATTAATGAATGGACTGGTACTCTGTGTCCGATTAATGAATGGACTGGTCACCTGTGCCTTATTAATGAATGGACTGGTCCTTGTACCCGATTAATGAATGGACTCGTCCCCTGTACCCGATTGATGATTAGACTGATCCACTTACCCAATAAATGAATAGACTGGTTCCCTGAACACAATTTATGAATGGACTGGTCCCTTTTCCCGATTAATGAATGGACTGGTCCCTGTACCCGATTAATGAATGAACTGGTCCCTGTCCCCAATTAATGAATGGATTGGTCCCCTGTACCCAATCAATGAATGGACTGGTCCCTGTACCGCATTAATGAATGGACTGATCCCTTTACCCAATTAATGAATGGACTGGTTCCTGTACCCGATTAATGAATGGACTGGTCCCTGTACCTGATTAATGAATGAACTGGTCCCCTGTACCTGATTAATGAATGGACTGGTTCCTGTGCCCGATTAATGAATGGACTGGTCCCTGTACCCAATTAATGAATGTACTAGTTCCTGTACCCGATTAATGAATGGACTGTTCCCTGTACCCGATTAATAAATGGACTGGTCCCCTGCACCCAATTAATGAATGGACTGGTCCCTGTACCCGATTAATGAATGGATTGGTCCCCTGTACCTGATGAATGAGTGGATTGATCCCCTTCACCCAATTAATGAATGGACTGGTCCCTGTACTGGATTAATGAATGGATTGGTCCCCTGTACCGATTCATGAATGGACAGGTCCCCTCTACCTGATTAATGAATGGACTGGTCCTCTGTGTCCAATTAATGAATGGACTGGTCTCTGTACCCGATTAATGAATGGACTGGTCCCTGTACCGGATTAATGAATGGATTGGTCCCCTGTACCGATTAATGAATGGACAGGTCCCCTCTACCTGATTAATGAATGGACTGGTCCTTTGTGTCCGATTAATGAATGGACTGGTCACCTGTGCCTTATTAATGAATGGACTGGTCCCCTGTACCCGATTAATGAATGGACTGGTATCCTGTACCCGATTAATGAATGGACTGGTCCCTGTACCTGATTAATGAATGGACTGGTCCTCTGTGTCCGATTAATGAATGGACTGGTCCCTGTACCCGATTAATGAATGGACTAGTCCCCTGTACCCGATTTATGAATGGACTGGTCCCTGTACCCGATCAATGAATGGACTGGTCCTCTGTGTCCGATTAATGAATGGACTGGTCCATGTACCCGATTAATGAATGGACTGGTCCCTGTAACTGATTAATGAATGGACTGGTCCCTGTACCTGATTCATGAATGGACTCGTCCCCTGTACCCGATTGATGATTAGACTGGTCCCCTGAACACAATTTATGAATGGACTGGTCCCTTTTCCCGAATAATGAATGGACTGGTCCCCTGTAACTGATTAATGAATGGACTCGGCCCTGTACCCAATTAATGAATGGACTGGTCCCTCTACCCGATTAATGAATGGACTGTTCCCTGTACCCAATTAATGAATGGATTGGTCCCTGTACCCGATTAATGAATGGATTGGTCCCCTGTACCTGATGAATGAGTGGATTGATCCCCTTCACCCAATTAATGAATGGACTGGTCCCTGTACTGGATTAATGAATGGATTGGTCCCCTGTACCGATTCATGAATGGACAGGTCCCCTCTACCTGATTAATGAATGGACTGGTCCTCTGTGTCCAATTAATGAATGGACTGGTCTCTGTACCCGATTAATGAATGGACTGGTCCCTGTACCGGATTAATGAATGGATTGGTCCCCTGTACCGATTAATGAATGGACAGGTCCCCTCTACCTGATTAATGAATGGACTGGTCCTTTGTGTCCGATTAATGAATGGACTGGTCACCTGTGCCTTATTAATGAATGGACTGGTCCCCTGTACCCGATTAATGAATGGACTGGTATCCTGTACCCGATTAATGAATGGACTGGTCCCTGTACCTGATTAATGAATGGACTGGTCCTCTGTGTCCGATTAATGAATGGACTGGTCCCTGTACCCGATTAATGAATGGACTAGTCCCCTGTACCCGATTTATGAATGGACTGGTCCCTGTACCCGATCAATGAATGGACTGGTCCTCTGTGTCCGATTAATGAATGGACTGGTCCATGTACCCGATTAATGAATGGACTGGTCCCTGTAACTGATTAATGAATGGACTGGTCCCTGTACCTGATTCATGAATGGACTCGTCCCCTGTACCCGATTGATGATTAGACTGGTCCCCTGAACACAATTTATGAATGGACTGGTCCCTTTTCCCGAATAATGAATGGACTGGTCCCCTGTAACTGATTAATGAATGGACTCGGCCCTGTACCCAATTAATGAATGGACTGGTCCCTCTACCCGATTAATGAATGGACTGTTCCCTGTACCCAATTAATGAATGGATTGGTCCCATGTACCCGATTAATGAATGGACTGATCCCTTTACCCAATTAATGAATGGACTGCTTCCTGTACCCGATTAATGAATGGACTGGTCCCTGTACCCAATTAATGAATGGACTGGTCCCTTTGCCTGATGAATGAATGGATTGGTCCCCTGTACGAATTAATGAATAAACTCATCTCTGTATCCGATTAAATGAATTGTCTCGTTCCTGTACCTAATTAATCAATGGACTGGTCCCTTTACCCAATTAATGAATGGACTGGTCCCTGAACCGGTTTAATGAATGGACTGGTCCCCTGTACACAATTAATGAATGGACTGGTCCCCTGTACCTGATTTACGAATGGACTGGTCTCTGTAGCCGATTAATGAATGTACTGGTCTCTGTAGCCGATTACTGAATGAACTGGTCTCTGTACCAGATTACTGAATGAACTGGTCTCTGTACTAGATTAATGAATGGACTGGTCCCTACACCTGATTAATTAATGGACTGGTCCCCTGTATCTGATTAATTAATGGACTGGTCACCTGTACCTGATTAATGAATGGACTGGTCCACTGTACTTCATTAATGAATGGACTGCTCTCCTGTTCCCGATTAATGAATGGACTGGTCCCCTGTAACTGATTAATGAATGGACTGGTCGTCTGTACCTGATTAATAAATGGACTAGTCCCTGTACCCGATTAATGAATAGACTGGTCCCCTGTACACAATTGATGAATGGACTGGTCCCCGTACCCAATTAATGAATGGACTGGTCCCTGTACCCGATTAATGAATTGACTGGTCCCTGTACCCGATTAATGAATGGACTCCTCCCAGTACCCGATTAATGAATGGACTGGTCCCTGTACCCGATTAATGAATGGACTGGTCCCTGCACCCGATTAATGAATGGATTGATCCCTGTACCCGATTAATGAATGGACTGGTCCCTGTACCCGATTAATGAATGGACTGGTTCCTGTATCGGATTAATGAATGGACTGGTCCCTGTACCCGATTAATGAATAGACTGGTCCCCTGTACACAATTGATGAATGGACTGGTCCCCGTACCCAATTAATGAATGGACTGGTCCCTGTACCCGATTAATGAATTGACTGGTCCCTGTACCCGATTAATGAATGGACTCCTCCCAGTACCCGATTAATGAATGGACTGGTCCCTGTACCCGATTAATGAATGGACTGGTCCCTGCACCCGATTAATAAATGGATTGATCCCTGTACCCGATTAATGAATGGACTGGTCCCTGTACCCGATTAATGAATGGACTGGTTCCTGTATCCGATTAATGAATGGACTGGTCCCTGTACCCGATTAATGAATGGACTGGTCCCTGTACCCGATTAATGAATGGACTGGTCCCTGTACCCGATTAATGAATGGACTGGTCCCTGTACCCGATTAATGAATGGACTGGTCCCTGTACCCGATTAATGAATGGATTGATCCCTGCACCCGATTAATGAATGGATTGGTCCCCTGTACCCGATTAATGAATGGACTGTTCCCCTGTATCTGATTAATGAATGGACAGGTCCCTGTACCGCATTAATGAATGGACTGAACCCTTTACCCAATTAATGAATGGACTGTTCCCTGTACCTGATTAATGAATGGACTGGTCCCCTGTACCTGTTTAATGAATGGACTGGTCACCTGTACCTGATTAATGAATGGACTGGTCCCCTCTACCCTATTAATGAATGGACTGGTCCCCTGTACCCGATTAATGAATGGACTAGTCCCTGTACCTGATTAATGAATGGACTGGTACCCTGTACCTGATTAATGAATGGACTGGTCCCTGTACCCAATTAATAAATGGACTTTTCCCTGTGCCCGATTAATGAATGGATTGACCCCTGTACCCAATTAATGAATGTACTGGTCCCTGTACCCGATTAATGAATGGACTGGTCCCTGTACCCGATTAATGAATGGATTGATCCCTGCACCCGATTAATGAATGGATTGGTCCCCTGTACCTGATTAATGAATGGACTGGTCCTCTGTGTCCAATTAATGAATGGACTGTTCCTCTGTACCTGATTAATGAATGGACTGGTCCTCTGTGTCCAATTAATGAATGGACTGGTCCCCTGTACCTGATTAATGAATGTACTGGCCACCTGTGCCTGATTAATGAATGGACTGGTCACCTGTACCTGATTAATGAATGGACTGGTCCCCTCTACCCTATTAATGAATGGACTGGTCCCCTGTACCCGATTAATGAATGGACTAGTCCCTGTACCTGATTAATGAATGGACTGGTACCCTGTACCTGAATAATGAATGGACTCGTCCCTGTACCTGATTAATGAATGGACTGGTCCCCTGTACGAATTAATGAATAGACTCGTCTCTGTATCCGATTCATGAAATGTCTCATTCCTTTACCTAATTAATCAATGGACTGGTCCCTGTACCCGATTAATGAATGGACCGATCCCCTGTACCCGATTAATGAATGGACTGGTCCCCTGTACCTGATTAATGAATGGACTGGTTCTCTGTGTCCAATTAATGAATGGACTGGTCACCTGTGCCTTATTAATGAATGGACTGGTCCTTGTACCCGATTAATGAATGGACTGGTCCCTGTACCTGATTAATGAATGGACTGGTCCTCTGTGTCCGATTAATGAATGGACTGGTCACCTGTGCCTTATTAATGAATGGACTGGTCCTTGTACCCGATTAATGAATGGACTCGTCCCCTGTACCCGATTGATGATTAGACTGATCCACTTACCCGATTAATGAATAGACTGGTTCCCTGAACACAATTTATGAATGGACTGGTCCCTTTTCCCGATTAATGAATGGACTGGTCCCTGTACCCGATTAATGAATGAACTGGTCCCTGTCCCCAATTAATGAATGGATTGGTCCGCTGTACCCAATCAATGAATGGACAGGTCCCTGTACCGCATTAATGAATGGACTGGTCCCTTTACCCAATTAATGAATGGACTGGTTCCTGTACCCGATTAATGAATGGACTGGTCCCTGTACCTGATTAATGAATGGACTGGTCCCCTGTACCTGATTAATGAATGGACTGGTTCCTGTGCCCGATTAATGAATGGACTGGTCCCTGTACCCAATTAATGAATGTACTAGTTCCTGTACCCGATTAATGAATGGACTGTTCCCTGTACCCGATTAATGAATGGACTGGTCCCCTGCACCCAATTAATGAATGGACTGGTCCCTGTACCCGATTAATGAATGGATTGGTCCCCTGTACCTGATGAATGAATGGATTGATCCCCTTCACCCAATTAATGAATGGACTGGTCCCTGTACTGGATTAATGAATGGATTGGTCCCCTGTACCGATTAATGAATGGACAGGTCCCCTCTACCTGATTAATGAATGGACTGGTCCTCTGTGTCTAATTAATGAATGGACTGGTCTCTGTACCCGATTAATTAATGGACTGGTCACCTGTACCTGATTAATGAATGGACTGGTCCTCTGTGTCCAATTAATGAATAGACTGGTCTCTGTACCCGATTAATGAATGGACTGTTCTCTGTACCCGATTAATGAATGGACTGCTCCCCTGCACCCAATTAATGAATGGACTGGTCCCTGAACCCGATGAATGAATGGATTGGTCCCCTGTACCGATTAATGAATGGACAGGACCCCTCTTCTTGATTAATGAATGCACTGGTCCTCTGTGTCCGATTAATGAATGGACTGGTCCCTGTACCCGATTAATGAATGAACTGGTCCCTGTCCCCAATTAATGAATGGATTGGTCCCCTGTACCCAATCAATGAATAGACTCGTTCCTGTACCCGATTAATGAATGGATTGATCCCTGTAAACGGATTAATGAATGGACTGGTCCCTTGCACCCTATTAATGAATGGACTGGTCCCCTGTACCTGATTAATGAATGGACAGGTCCCTGTATCGCATTAATGAATGGACTGATCCCTTTACCCAATTAATGAATGGACTGGTCCCTGTACCTGATTAATGAATGGACTGGTCAGCTGTACCTGATTAATGAATGGACTGGTTCCTGTGCCCGATTAATGAATGGGCTGGTCCCTGTACCCAATTAATGAATGTACTAGTTCCTGTACCCGATTAATGAATGGGCTGTTCCCTGTACCCGATTAATGAATGGACAGGACCCCTCTTCTTGATTAATGAATGCACTGGTCCTCTGTGTCCGATTAATGAATGGACTGGTCCCTGTACCCGATTAATGAATGAACTGGTCCCTGTACCCGATTAATGAATGGATTGGTCCCCTGTACCTGATGAATGAATGGATTGATCCCCTTCACCCAATTAATGAATGGACTGGTCCCTGTACTGGATTAATGAATGGATTGGTCCCCTGTACCGATTAATGAATGGACAGGTCCCCTCTACCTGATTAATGAATGGACTGGTCCTCTGTGTCCAATTAATGAATGGACTGGTCTCTGTACCCGATTAATGAATGGACTGGTCCCTGTACCGGATTAATGAATGGATTGGTCCCCTGTACCGATTAATGAATGGACAGGTCTCCTCTACCTGATTAATGAATGGACTGGTCCCTGTACCCAATTAATGAATGGACTGTTCCCTGTGCCCGATTAATGAATGGATTGACCCCTGTACCCAATTAATGAATGTACTGATTCCTGTACCCGATTAATGAATGGATTGACCCCTGTACCCAATTAATGACTGGACTGGTCCTCTGTGTCCAATTGATGAATGGACTGGTCACCTGTACCTGATTAATGAATGGACTGGTCCTCTGTGTCCAATTAATGAATGGACTGTTCCTCTGTACCTGATTAATGAATGGACTGGTCCTCTGTGTCCAATTAATGAATGGACTGGTCCCCTGTACCTGATTAATGAATGTACTGGCCACCTGTGCCTGATTAATGAATGGACTGGTCACCTGTACCTGATTAATGAATGGACTGGTCCCCTCTACCCTATTAATGAATGGACTGGTCCCCTGTACCCGATTAATGAATGGACTAGTCCCTGTACCTGATTAATGAATGGACTGGTACCCTGTACCTGAATAATGAATGGACTCGTCCCTGTACCTGATTAATGAATGGACTGGTCCCCTGTACGAATTAATGAATAGACTCGTCTCTGTATCCGATTCATGAAATGTCTCATTCCTTTACCTAATTAATCAATGGACTGGTCCCTGTACCCGATTAATGAATGGACCGATCCCCTGTACCCGATTAATGAATGGACTGGTCCCCTGTACCTGATTAATGAATGGACTGGTTCTCTGTGTCCAATTAATGAATGGACTGGTCACCTGTGCCTTATTAATGAATGGACTGGTCCTTGTACCCGATTAATGAATGGACTGGTCCCTGTACCTGATTAATGAATGGACTGGTCCTCTGTGTCCGATTAATGAATGGACTGGTCACCTGTGCCTTATTAATGAATGGACTGGTCCTTGTACCCGATTAATGAATGGACTCGTCCCCTGTACCCGATTGATGATTAGACTGATCCACTTACCCGATTAATGAATAGACTGGTTCCCTGAACACAATTTATGAATGGACTGGTCCCTTTTCCCGATTAATGAATGGACTGGTCCCTGTACCCGATTAATGAATGAACTGGTCCCTGTCCCCAATTAATGAATGGATTGGTCCGCTGTACCCAATCAATGAATGGACAGGTCCCTGTACCGCATTAATGAATGGACTGGTCCCTTTACCCAATTAATGAATGGACTGGTTCCTGTACCCGATTAATGAATGGACTGGTCCCTGTACCTGATTAATGAATGGACTGGTCCCCTGTACCTGATTAATGAATGGACTGGTTCCTGTGCCCGATTAATGAATGGACTGGTCCCTGTACCCAATTAATGAATGTACTAGTTCCTGTACCCGATTAATGAATGGACTGTTCCCTGTACCCGATTAATGAATGGACTGGTCCCCTGCACCCAATTAATGAATGGACTGGTCCCTGTACCCGATTAATGAATGGATTGGTCCCCTGTACCTGATGAATGAATGGATTGATCCCCTTCACCCAATTAATGAATGGACTGGTCCCTGTACTGGATTAATGAATGGATTGGTCCCCTGTACCGATTAATGAATGGACAGGTCCCCTCTACCTGATTAATGAATGGACTGGTCCTCTGTGTCTAATTAATGAATGGACTGGTCTCTGTACCCGATTAATTAATGGACTGGTCACCTGTACCTGATTAATGAATGGACTGGTCCTCTGTGTCCAATTAATGAATGGACTGGTCTCTGTACCCGATTAATGAATGGACTGTTCTCTGTACCCGATTAATGAATGGACTGCTCCCCTGCACCCAATTAATGAATGGACTGGTCCCTGAACCCGATGAATGAATGGATTGGTCCCCTGTACCGATTAATGAATGGGCAGGACCCCTCTTCTTGATTAATGAATGCACTGGTCCTCTGTGTCCGATTAATGAATGGACTGGTCCCTGTACCCGATTAATGAATGAACTGGTCCCTGTCCCCAATTAATGAATGGATTGGTCCCCTGTACCCAATCAATGAATAGACTCGTTCCTGTACCCGATTAATGAATGGATTGATCCCTGTAAACGGATTAATGAATGGACTGGTCCCTTGCACCCTATTAATGAATGGACTGGTCCCCTGTACCTGATTAATGAATGGACAGGTCCCTGTATCGCATTAATGAATGGACTGATCCCTTTACCCAATTAATGAATGGACTGGTCCCTGTACCTGATTAATGAATGGACTGGTCCGCTGTACCTGATTAATGAATGGACTGGTTCCTGTGCCCGATTAATGAATGGACTGGTCCCTGTACCCAATTAATGAATGTACTAGTTCCTGTACCCGATTAATGAATGGGCTGTTCCCTGTACCCGATTAATGAATGGACTGGTCCCCTGCACCCAATTAATGAATGGACTGGTCCCTGTACCCGATTAATGAATGGATTGGTCCCCTGTACCTGATGAATGAATGGATTGATCCCCTTCACCCAATTAATGAATGGACTGGTCCCTGTACTGGATTAATGAATGGATTGGTCCCCTGTACCGATTAATGAATGGACAGGTCCCCTCTACCTGATTAATGAATGGACTGGTCCTCTGTGTCCAATTAATGAATGGACTGGTCTCTGTACCCGATTAATGAATGGACTGGTCCCTGTACCGGATTAATGAATGGATTGGTCCCCTGTACCGATTAATGAATGGACAGGTCCCCTCTACCTGATTAATGAATGGACTGGTCCCTGTACCCAATTAATGAATGGACTGTTCCCTGTGCCCGATTAATGAATGGATTGACCCCTGTACCCAATTAATGAATGTACTAGTTCCTGTACCCGAATAATGAATGGACTGGTCCCTGTACCCAATTAATGACTGGACTGGTCCTCTGTGTCCAATTGATGAATGGACTGGTCACCTGTACCTGATTAATGAATGGACTGGTCCTCTGTGTCCAATTAATGAATGGACTGTTCCTCTGTACCTGATTAATGAATGGACTGGTCCTCTGTGTCCAATTAATGAATGGACTGGTCCCCTGTACCTGATTAATGAATGTACTGGCCACCTGTGCCTGATTAATGAATGGACTGGTCACCTGTACCTGATTAATGAATGGACTGGTCCCCTCTACCCTATTAATGAATGGACTGGTCCCCTGTACCCGATTAATGAATGGACTAGTCCCTGTACCTGATTAATGAATGGACTGGTACCCTGTACCTGAATAATGAATGGACTCGTCCCTGTACCTGATTAATGAATGGACTGGTCCCCTGTACGAATTAATGAATAGACTCGTCTCTGTATCCGATTCATGAAATGTCTCATTCCTTTACCTAATTAATCAATGGACTGGTCCCTGTACCCGATTAATGAATGGACCGATCCCCTGTACCCGATTAATGAATGGACTGGTCCCCTGTACCTGATTAATGAATGGACTGGTTCTCTGTGTCCAATTAATGAATGGACTGGTCACCTGTGCCTTATTAATGAATGGACTGGTCCTTGTACCCGATTAATGAATGGACTGGTCCCTGTACCTGATTAATGAATGGACTGGTCCTCTGTGTCCGATTAATGAATGGACTGGTCACCTGTGCCTTATTAATGAATGGACTGGTCCTTGTACCCGATTAATGAATGGACTCGTCCCCTGTACCCGATTGATGATTAGACTGATCCACTTACCCGATTAATGAATAGACTGGTTCCCTGAACACAATTTATGAATGGACTGGTCCCTTTTCCCGATTAATGAATGGACTGGTCCCTGTACCCGATTAATGAATGAACTGGTCCCTGTCCCCAATTAATGAATGGATTGGTCCGCTGTACCCAATCAATGAATGGACTGGTTCCTGTGCCCGATTAATGAATGGACTGGTCCCTGTACCCAATTAATGAATGTACTAGTTCCTGTACCCGATTAATGAATGGACTGTTCCCTGTACCCGATTAATGAATGGACTGGTCCCCTGCACCCAATTAATGAATGGACTGGTCCCTGTACCCGATTAATGAATGGATTGGTCCCCTGTACCTGATGAATGAATGGATTGATCCCCTTCACCCAATTAATGAATGGACTGGTCCCTGTACTGGATTAATGAATGGATTGGTCCCCTGTACCGATTAATGAATGGACAGGTCCCCTCTACCTGATTAATGAATGGACTGGTCCTCTGTGTCTAATTAATGAATGGACTGGTCTCTGTACCCGATTAATTAATGGACTGGTCACCTGTACCTGATTAATGAATGGACTGGTCCTCTGTGTCCAATTAATGAATGGACTGGTCTCTGTACCCGATTAATGAATGGACTGTTCTCTGTACCCGATTAATGAATGGACTGCTCCCCTGCACCCAATTAATGAATGGACTGGTCCCTGTACCCGATGAATGAATGGATTGGTCCCCTGTACCGATTAATGAATGGACAGGACCCCTCTTCTTGATTAATGAATGCACTGGTCCTCTGTGTCCGATTAATGAATGGACTGGTCCCTGTACCCGATTAATGAATGAACTGGTCCCTGTCCCCAATTAATGAATGGATTGGTCCCCTGTACCCAATCAATGAATAGACTCGTTCCTGTACCCAATTAATGAATGGATTGATCCCTGTAAACGGATTAATTAATGGACTGGTCCCTTGCACCCTATTAATGAATGGACTGGTCCCCTGTACCTGATTAATGAATGGACAGGTCCCTGTATCGCATTAATGAATGGACTGATCCCTTTACCCAATTAATGAATGGACTGGTCCCTGTACCTGATTAATGAATGGACTGGTCCGCTGTACCTGATTAATGAATGGATTGGTTCCTGTGCCCGATTAATGAATGGACTGGTCCCTGTACCCAATTAATGAATGTACTAGTTCCTGTACCCGATTAATGAATGGGCTGTTCCCTGTACCCGATTAATGAATGGACTGGTCCCCTGCACCCAATTAATGAATGGACTGGTCCCTGTACCCGATTAATGAATGGATTGGTCCCCTGTACCTGATGAATGAATGGATTGATCCCCTTCACCCAATTAATGAATGGACTGGTCCCTGTACTGGATTAATGAATGGATTGGTCCCCTGTACCGATTAATGAATGGACAGGTCCCCTCTACCTGATTAATGAATGGACTGGTCCTCTGTGTCCAATTAATGAATGGACTGGTCTCTGTACCCGATTAATGAATGGACTGGTCCCTGTACCGGATTAATGAATGGATTGGTCCCCTGTACCGATTAATGAATGGACAGGTCCCCTCTACCTGATTAATGAATGGACTGGTCCTCTGTGTCCAATTAATGAATGGACTGGTCTCTGTACCCGATTAATGAATGGACTGTTCTCTGTACCCGATTAATGAATGGACTGCTCCCCTGCACCCAATTAATGAATGGACTGGTTCCTGTACCCGATGAATGAATGGATTGGTCCCCTGTACCGATTAATGAATGGACAGGTCCCCTCTACTTTATTAATGAATGGACTGGTCCTCTGTGTCCGATTAATGAATGGACTGGTCACCTGTGCCTTATTCATGAATGGACTGGTCCGCTGTACCCGATTAATGAATGGACTGGTATCCTGTACCCGATTAATGAATGGACTGGTCCCTGTACCTGATTAATGAATGGACTGGTCCTCTGTGTCCGATTAATGAATGGGCTGGTCCCCTGTACCCGATTAATGAATGGACTAGTCCCCTGTACCCGATTGATGAATGGACTGGTCCCTGTACCCGATCAATGAATGGACTGGTCCTCTGTGTCCGATTAATGCATGGACTGGTCCATGTACCCGATTAATGAATGGACTAGTCCCTGTAACTGATTAATGAATGGACTGGTCACTGTACCTGATTAATGAATGGACTGTTCCCTGTACCCCATTAATGAATGGACTGGTCCCTGTACCCGATTCATGAATGAACTCGTCCCCTGTACCCGATTGATGATTAGACTGGTCCCCTGAACACAATTTATGAATGGACTGGTCCCTTTTCCCGAATAATGAATGGAATGGTCCCCTGTAACTGATTAATGAATGGACTGGTCCCTGTACCCAATTAATGAATGGACTGGTCCCTCTACCCGATTAATGAATGGACTGTTCCCTGTACCCAATTAATGAATGGATTGGTCCCCTGTACCCGATTAATGAATGGACAGTTCCCTGTAACCAATTAATGAATGGACTGGTCACCAGCACCCAATTAATGAATAGACTGTTCCCTGTACCCGATTAATGAATGGATTGTTCCCCTGTACCCGATTAATGAATGGATTGATCCCTGTATCTGTTTAATGAATGGACTGGTCCCTGTACCGCATTAATGAATGGACTGGTCCCCTGTATCTGTTTAATGAATGGACTGGTCTCTGTACCGCATTAATGATTGGACTGGTCCATTTACCCAATTAATGAATGGATTGGTCCCCTGTATCCGATTAATGAATGGACTGATCCCTTTACCCAATTAATGAATGGACTGGTTCCTGTACCCGATTAATGAATGGACTGGTCCCTGTACCCAATTAATGAATGGACTGGTCCCTGTACCTGATGAATGAATGGATTGGTCCCCTGTACGAATTAATGAATAAACTCATCTCTGTATCCGATTAAATGAATTGTCTCGTTCCTGTACCTAATTAATCAATGGACTGGTCCCTTTACCCAATTAATGAATGGACTGGTCCCTGTACCGGTTTAATGAATGGACTGGTCCCCTGTACACAATTAATGAATGGACTGGTCCCCTATACCTGATTTACGAATGGACTGGTCTCTGTAGCCGATTAATGAATGGACTGGTCTCTGTACCAGATTAATGAATGGACTGGTCTCTGTAGCCGATTACTGAATGGACTGGTCTCTGTACCAGATTAATGAATGGACTGGTCTCTGTAGCCGATTAATGAATGGACTGGTCTCTGTACCAGATTACTGAATGAACTGGTCTCTGTACCAGATTAATGAATGGACTGGTCCCTGCACCTGATTAATTAATGGACTGGTCCCCTGTATCTGATTAATTAATGGACTGGTCACCTGTACCTGATTAATGAATGGACTGGTCCAAGTACCCGATTGATGAATGGACCGGTCCTCTGTGTCCGATTAATGGACTGGATACCTGTCCCCGATTAATGAATGGACTGGTCCGTGTACCCGATTAATGAATGGACTGGTCTCTTGACCCGATTAACGAATGGACTGTCCTTGTACCTGATTAATGAATTGGCTGGTCCTTGTACCCGATTAATGAATGGACGGGTCCCCTGTACCCGATTAATGAATAGACTTGTCTCCTGTACCCGATCAATGAATGGACTGGTCTTCTGCGTCTCATCAATGAATGGACTGGTCCATGTACCCGATTAATGAATGGACTGGTCCCCTGTACTTGGTTAATGAATGGACTGGTCCTCTGTGTCCAATTAATGAATGGACTGGTCTCTGTATCCGCTTAATGAATGGACTGCTCTCTGTACCCGATTAATGAATGGACTGCTCCCCTGCACCCAATTAATGAATGGACTGGTCCCTGTAACCGATGAATGAATGGATTGGTCCCCTGTACCAATTAATGAATGGACAGGTCCCCTCTACCTGATTAATGAATGGACTGGTCCTCTGTGTCCAATTAATGAATGGACTGGTCTCTTTACCTGATTAATGAATGGACTGTTCTCTGTACCCGATTAATGAATGAACTGCTCCCCTGCACCCAATTAATGAATGGACTGGTCCCTGTACCCGATGAATGAATGGATTGGTCCCCTGTACCGATTAATGAATGGACAGGTCCCCTCTACTTGATTAATGAATGCACTGGTCCTCTGTGTCCGATTAATGAATGGACTGGTCCCTGTACCCGATTAATGGATGGATTGGTCCCTGTACCCGATTCATGAATGGACGGGTCCCTGTACCCGAATAATGAATGGACTGGTCCCTGTACCCGATTAATGAATGTACTGTTCCCCTGTACCCGATTCATGAATGGACTCGTCCCCTGTACCCAATTGATGATTAGACTGATCCCCTTACCCGATTAATGAATGGACTGGTCCCCTGAACACAATTTATGAATGGACTGGTCCCTTTTCCTGATTAATGAATGGACTAGTCCCTATACCCAATCAATGAATGGACTGATCCCCTGTACCCGATTAATGAATGGATTGGTCCCTGTACCCGATTAATGAATGGATTGGTCCCTGTACCCGATTCATGAATGGACTGGTCCCTGTACCCGATTAATGAATGGACTGGTCCCTGTACCCGATTAATGAATGGATTGGTCCCTGTACCCGATTAATGAATGGACTGGTCCCCTGTACCCGATTAATGAATGGATTGATCCCCTGTACCTGTTTAATGAATGGACTGGTCCCCTGCACCCAATTAATGAATGGAAAGGTCCCTGTACCTGCTTAATGAATGGACTGGTCCCTGTACCCTATTAATGAATGGACTGGTCCCTGTACCCAATTAATGAATGGACTGGTCCCTGTACCCGATTAATGAATGGACTGGTCCCTGTACCTGATTAATGAATGGACTGGTCCTCTGTGTCCGATTAATGAATGGACTGGTCCCTGTACCTGATTAATGAATGGACTGGTCTGTGTACCCGATTAATGAATGGACTGGTCCCTGTTCCTGATTGATGAATGGACTGGTCCGTGTACCCGATTAATGAATGGACTGGTCCCCTGCACCCAATTAACGAATGGACTGGTCCGTGTACCCGATTAATGAATGGACTGGTCCCCTGCACCCGATTAATGAATGGACTGGTCCCCTGTACACAATTGATGAATGGACTGGTCCCCTGTACACAATTGATGAATGGACTGGTCCTTGTACACAATTAATGAATGGACTGGTCCCTTTACCTGATTAATGAATGGACTGGTCCCCTGTACACAATTAATGAATGGACTGGTCCCCTGTACACAATTAATGAATGGACTGGTCCCTTTACCTGATTAATGAATGGACTGGTCCGTGTACCCGATTAATGAATGGACTGGTCCCCTGTACCCGATTAATGAATGGACTGGTCCCTTGTGCACAATTGATGAATGGACTGGACCCTTTACCTGATTAATGAATGGACCGGTCCCCTGTACCTGTTTAATGAATGGACTGGTCCCCTGTACCCGATTAATTAATAGACTAGTCCCCTGTGCACAATTGATGAATGGACTGGTCCCTTTACCTGAGTATTGAATGGACTGTTCCCTGTACCGGATTAATGAATGGACTGTTCCCTGTACCCGATTAATGAATGGATTGGTCCCCTGTACCCGATCAATGAATGGACTGGTCCCTGTACTGGATTAATGAATGGACTGGTCCATGTACCCGATTAATCAATGTACTTTTTTTAAATTCGCTTTTGGGATCTGGTTGTCACTGGCAAGGCCAGCATTTATTGCCCATCACTAGTTGCCCTTGAGAAGGTGGTGGTGAGCCGCCTTCTTGAACCGCTGCAGTCCGTGTGGTGATGGTAGTCCCACAGTGATGTTAGGTAGCGAGTTCCAGGATTTTGACCCAGCAATGATGAAGGATCAGCGATATACTTCTAAGTCAGGATGGTGTGTGACTTGGAAGGGAACTTGGAGGTGGTGGTGTTCCCATGCGCCTGCTGCCCTTGTCCTTCTAGGTGGAAGTGATCTCATGTTTGGGAGATGCTGCCGAAGAAGCCTTGGCGAGTTGCTGCAGTGCATCTTGTAGATGGTACACACTGCAGCCACGGTTCGCCGGTGGTGGAGGGAGTGAATGTTTAATGTGGTGGAAGGGGTGCCAATCAAACGGGCTGCTTTGTCCTGGACGGTGTTGAGTTTCTTGAGTGTTGTTGCAGCTGCACTCATCAGGCAAGTGGAGAGTATTCCATCACACTCCTTACTTGTGCCTTGTAGATGGTGGAAAGACTTTGGGGAGTCAGGAGGTGAGACATTCGCTGCAGAATACCTAACCTCTGACCTGCTCTTGTTGCCACAGTATTTATGTGGCTGGTCCAGTTAAGTAACTGGTCCCTGTACCTGATTAATGCATGAACTGGTCCCCTGTACCTGACTAATGAATGGACTGGTCCCTGTACCCGATTAATGAATAGACTGGTCCATTGTTCCCGATTAAGGAATGGACTGGTCCCTGTACCCGATTAATGAATGGACTGGTTCCTGTACCCGATTAATTAATAGACTAGTCCCCTGTGCACAATTGATGAATGGACTGGTCCCTTTACCTGAGTATTGAATGGACTGTTCCCTGTACCGGATTAATGAATGGACTGTTCCCTGTACCCGATTAATGAATGGATTGGTCCCCTGTACCCGATCAATGAATGGACTGGTCCCTGTACTGGATTAATGAATGGACTGGTCCATGTACCCGATTAATCAATGTACTTTTTTTAAATTCGCTTTTGGGATCTGGTTGTCACTGGCAAGGCCAGCATTTATTGCCCATCACTAGTTGCCCTTGAGAAGGTGGTGGTGAGCCGCCTTCTTGAACCGCTGCAGTCCGTGTGGTGATGGTAGTCCCACAGTGATGTTAGGTAGCGAGTTCCAGGATTTTGACCCAGCAATGATGAAGGATCAGCGATATACTTCTAAGTCAGGATGGTGTGTGACTTGGAAGGGAACTTGGAGGTGGTGGTGTTCCCATGCGCCTGCTGCCCTTGTCCTTCTAGGTGGAAGTGATCTCATGTTTGGGAGATGCTGCCGAAGAAGCCTTGGCGAGTTGCTGCAGTGCATCTTGTAGATGGTACACACTGCAGCCACGGTTCGCCGGTGGTGGAGGGAGTGAATGTTTAATGTGGTGGAAGGGGTGCCAATCAAACGGGCTGCTTTGTCCTGGACGGTGTTGAGTTTCTTGAGTGTTGTTGCAGCTGCACTCATCAGGCAAGTGGAGAGTATTCCATCACACTCCTTACTTGTGCCTTGTAGATGGTGGAAAGACTTTGGGGAGTCAGGAGGTGAGACATTCGCTGCAGAATACCTAACCTCTGACCTGCTCTTGTTGCCACAGTATTTATGTGGCTGGTCCAGTTAAGTAACTGGTCCCTGTACCTGATTAATGCATGAACTGGTCCCCTGTACCTGACTAATGAATGGACTGGTCCCTGTACCCGATTAATGAATAGACTGGTCCATTGTTCCCGATTAATGAATGGACTGGTCCCTGTACCCTATTAATGAATGGACTGGTTCCTGTACCCGATTAATGAATGGTCTGATCCCTGTACCCGATTAATAAATGGACTGGTCTCTGCACCCGATTAATGAGTGGACTGGTCCCTGTACCCGATTAATGAATGAACTGGTACCTGTACATGATTAATGAATGGACTGGTCCTACGTACCTGATAGAAACAGAAAAATAGGCCAGGAGTAGGCCATTCGGCCCTTCAAGCCTGCTCCACCATTCAACACGATTGTGGCTGATCCTCTATCTCAATACCACATTGCCACTCTCCCCCCATACCCCTTGATGCCTTTTGTGTCTAGAAATCTATCTATCTCCTTCTCAAATATATTCAGTGACTTGGCCTCCACAGCCTTCTGTGGTAGAGAATTCCACAGGTTCACCATCCTCTGAATGAAGAAATTTCTCCCCATCTCAGACCTAAATGTCCTACCCCGTATCCTGAGACTGTGACCCCTTGTTCTAGACCCCCCAGCCAGGGGAAACATCCTCCCTGCATCCAGTCTGTCTAGCCCTGCCAGAATTTTATACGTTTCCATGAGATCCCCTCTCATTCTTCTAAACTCTGGTGAATACAGGCCTAGTCGACCCAAACTCTCCTCATTCAACAGTCCTGCCATCCCAGGAATCAGTCTGGTGAATCTTCGCTGCACTCCCTCTATGGCAAGTATATCCTTTCTTAGGTAAGGAGACCAAAACTGCACACAGTACTCCAGGTGTGGTCTCACCAAGGCTCTGTGTAACTGTCGTTAGACATCCTTGCTCCTGTACTCAAATCCTCTTGCAATGAAGGCCAACATACCATTTGCCTTCCTAACTGCTTGCTGCACCTGCATGTTTGCTTTCAGTGACTGGTGTACAAGGACACCCAGGTCCCTCTGTACATCAACATTTCCCAATCTATCGCTATTTAAATAATACTCTACCTTTCTGTTTTTCCTACCGAAGTGGATAACTTCACATTTATCCACGTTATACTGCATCTGCCATGTATTTGCCCACTCACTCAACTTGTCTAAATCGCCTTGAAGCCTCTTTGCATCCTCCTCACAACTCACAATCCCACCTAGTTTTGTGTCGTCAGCAAACTTGGAAATATTACATTTGGTTCCCTCATCCAAATCATTGATATACATTGTGAATAGCTGGGGCCCAAGCACTAATCCCTGCTGTACCCCCACTAGTCACCGCCTGCCACCCCGAAAAAGACTCATTTATTCCTACTCTCTGTTTCCTGTCTGTTAACCAATTTTCAATCTATGCCAGTATATTACCCTCAATCTCATGTGCTTTAATTTTGCACATTAACCTCTTATGTGGGAATTTATCAAAGGCCTTCTGAAAATCCAAAAACACCACATCCACTGGTTCTCCCTTATCTATTCTACCAGCTACATCCTCAAAAAACTCCAGTAGGTTTGTCAAATACAATTTCCCTTTCATATATCCATGTTGACTTTGTCTAATCCCGTTGATATTTTCTAAGTGTCCTGTTATCACATCCTTTATAATAGACTCTAGCATTTTCCCTACTACTGATGTTAGGCTAACTGGTCTGTAGTTCCCTGTTTTCTCTCGCCCTCCTTTTTTAAATAGTGTGGTTACATTTGCCACCCTCCAATCTGCAGGAACTGTTCCATAATCTATAGAATTTTGGAAGATGACAACCAATGCATCCATTAGTTCCATGGCTACCTCTTTTAGTACTCTGGGATGCAGATTATCAGGCCCTGGGGATTTATTGGCTTTCAGTCCCATTAATTTCTCCAGCACTATTTTTTTTACTAATACTAATTTCCTTTAATTCCTCCTTCTCCCCAGACCCTTAGTTCCCTAACATTTCTGGGAAGTTATTTGTGTCCTCTTCCATGAAGACAGAACCAAAGTATTTGTTTAATTGCTTAGCCATTTCCTTGTTCCCCATTATAACTTCTCCCGTTTCTGACTGCAAGGGACCTACATTTGTTTTCACTAATTGTTTTCTTTTTACATATTTGTAGAAGCTTTTACAGTCTGCTTTTATCTTCCTTGTAAATTTACTCTCATACTCTATTTTTCCCCTCTTAATCAATCTCTTATCCTTTTTTGCTGAATTCTAAACTGCTCCCAATCCTCAGCCTTGCTACTTTTTCTGGCAACTTTATATGACTCCTCTTTGGATCTAAAACTATCCTTAATTTCTTTTGTTAGCCATGGTTGGGCCGCTTTTCCTTTTGTGTTTTTGCGCCAGAAAGGAATGTGTAACTGTTGCAATTCGTGCATTCGTTCCTTAAATGTTAGCCATTGCCTATCCACCGTCAAGCTTTTTAATTAAACTCCCCAATCTATCATAGCCAACTCACTCCTCATACCTTCGTAGTTTCCTTTGTTTAGATTTAGGACCCTAGTTTCGGATTGGACTACTTTACTTTCCATCTTAATGAAGAATTCTATTATGTTATGGTCACTCTTCCCTAAAGGACCCCGCACAGCAAGATTATTAATTAACCCCGTCTCATTGCACAATACCCAATCTGGGATAGCCTGTTCCCTAGTTGGCTCCTCAATGTACTGGTCTAAAAATCCATCTCGTACACACTCCAGGAATTCATCCTCCACAGTATTATTGCTAATTTGGTTTGGCCAGTCTATATGTAGATTAAAGTCACCCATGATTATTGTAGTACCCTTGTTACATGCACCTCTAATTTCCTGTTTAATGCTGTCCCCTACATTACCACTACTGTTTGAAGGCATTTAGACAACTCCCAACAATGTTTTCTGCCCCTTGGTGTTTCTTAGCTCTACCCAGACTGATCCTACATTTTGATTTTCTGAGCCAATACCCTTTCTCAGTATTGCTCTGATTTCATCCTTTACTAACAACGCCACCCCACCTCCTTTTCCTTTTTGCCTGTCCTTCCTAAATATCGAATATCCTTGGATATTCAGCTCCCAGCCTTGGTCACCCTGTAGCCATGTCTTTTTAATTGCAATTATATCGTATCTGTTTACATCTATTTTTGCTGTTAATTCGTCTACCTTATTACAAATGCTTCGTGCATTCAGATACAGTGTCTTTAGATTTGTCTTTTTAAAATTTTTAGACATCTTAACATTTTTTGTACTATGGCCCTATTTGCCTTATTACCATTTTTTTCTTACCCGGACCCTATTTGTTAGTGCACTCTTTTGTTTGTACGCTCTGTCCCTTCCTGACACAATCTGGTTATCCTCACCCCAATCACTTTCCTGCACTGCTTCCTTGTCTTTTCTCTTTAGCATTCTAGATTTCTCTCCACCGGGACCCTCCCCCCGCCCCCCTTATTTAGTTTAAAGCCCTATCTACCATCCTAGTTATTCGATTCGCTAGAACTCTGGTCCCAGCATGGTTCAGGTGTAGTCCGTCCCAACGGAATAGCTCTCTCTTTCCCCAGTACTGGTGCCAGTACCCCACGAATCGAAACCCACTTCTCCCAAACCAAACTTTGAGCCACGCATTCATCTCCCTGATCCTATTGACCCTATGCCAATTTGCTCGTGGCTCCGGTAATAATCCAGAGATTATCACCCTTATGGTTCTGTTCTTTAATTTAGTCCCTAGCTGCTCAAACTCTCTCAGCAGAGCCTTTTTCTTTGTCCTACCTATGTCGTTGGTACCTACGTGAACCATGACAGCTGGATCCTCCCCCTCCCACTCCAAGTTCTTCTCCAGCCCGGAGGAGATGTCCTTTACCCTGGCACCGCGTAGGCAACTTAGCCTTCGGGACCCATGTTCCTGGCTGCATAGAACAGTGTCTATCCCCATAACTATACTGTCGCCTATATAACCACCTTCCTTTTTACTCCCCCCACTTGAATGGCTTCCTGTACCAGGGTGCCGTGGTCAGTTTGCTCGTCCTCCCTGCAGTCCCAGCACTTGTCCACAAGGGTTGCAAGAACCTCGAATCTATTGGACAAGTGCAGGGACTGAGGCTCCTGTAATACTACCTCCTGGATCCCCGTACCTGCCTCACTCGCAGTTACACCCTCCTGTCCCTGACCACGTGTCAAATCTAAAGTAGTTAATCTAAGGGGTGTGGCTGCCTCCTGGAGCAAAAGGTCCAGGTAACTTTCTCCCTCCCTGATGACTCGCAATGTCTGCAGCTCCTCAACTCGGAGCCGAAGTTGCTCGAGCCGCAGACACTTACCGCAGATGTAGTCGCCCTGGACAAAAATGTCCACAAGCTCCCACATATTGCAGCAGCAACACATCTCCTGTTCTCCCATTACTTTATTTATTTAATTAATTAGTTTAGTGTTACCTCGTTTAGTTTATTTAAATTAGTTTAATTAAATTAAATTTAGTTTTTGAAAATTAGTTATATGCTATATGTTAACTTAAAACTTAGCCCACAGTCACTACCAATCACTTACCTGCCTTACCTGTGACGTCACACTGCAGTTTTCTCTTGTTGTTGCAGGTCTGTTGCTGCTTTTATCCCTGCACTCGGGCCTCGGTCTGCTCCCTCTCAGGTCCGCCGCCGCTCTGCGGAAGAAGATAGGAAAAGCAAGGCAAAGTAGCAACTCCTTCCCCACTTCACCGAACTCCCACAATTACCAAACTCCCAAGTTTTTTAATCTGTTCCAGCTGCACTCAGATTGATGATTGGACGGGTCCCCTGTACCTGATTAATGAATGGACTGGTCCCTGTACCCGATTAATGAATGGACTGGTCCCTGTACCCCATTAATGAATGGACTGGTCCATGTACCTGATTAATGAATGGATTCGTCTCTGTGCTTGATTAATTAATGGACTGCTCCCCTGTACCCGATTAATGAATGGACTGAACTCCTGAACCGGATTAATGAATATACTGTTCCCCTGTACTCGATTAATGAATGGACTGAACCCCTGTACCCGATTAATGAATGGACTGTTCCTCTGTACCCGATTAATGAATGGACTGAACACCTGTACCCGATTAATAAATGGACTGATACCCTGTACCAGATTAATGAATGGACTGGTCCCTGAACCCGATTAATTGAATGAACTGCTCCCTGTACCCCATTAATGAATGGACTGGTCGCTGTACCCGATTAATAAATGGACTGGTCTCCTGTACCTGATTAATGAATGGACTGGTCCCTGGACCCGATTAATGAATGAACTGGTCGCCTGTAACAGGTGAATGAATGGACTGGTCCCCTGTACCCGATTAAAGAATGGATTTGTGCCTGTACCCGGTTAATGAATGGACTGAACCCATGTTCACGATTAATGAATGGACAGTTCCATTGTACCAGAATAATGAATGGACTGTTCCCCTGTATCCGCTTAATGAATGGACTGGTCCCCTGTATCCGCTTAATGAATGGACTGGTCCCTGTAACCGATTAATGAATGGACTGGTCACTGTACTCGACTAATGAATGGACTGGTCCCCTGTACCTGATTAATGAATGGACTGGTCCCCTTTACCGGTTAGTGAATTGACTTTTCGCTGTACCTGATTAATGAATGGACTGCTCCCCTGTCCCGGATTAATGAATGGACTATTCCCCTGTACCCGATTAATGAATGGACTGAACCCCTGGACCCGATCAATGAATGGATTGGTCCAAGTACCCAGTTAATGAATGGACTTAACCCCTGTTCACGATTAATGAATGGAATGTTCCCCTGTACACGATTAATGAATGCAAAGGTCCCTCTACCTGATTAATGAATGGACTGGTCCCTGTGCCTAATTAATGAATGGACTGGTCCCTGTATCCGATTAATGAATGGAGTCATCCCTGAACCTAATCAATGAATGGACCATTCCCCTATATCCGATTAATGAATGGACTGGTCCCCTTTACCTGATTAACTATTGGACTGGTCCCTGTACCCGATTAATGCATGGACTGAACCGCCGTACCCGATTATTAAATAGACTGGTCCATGTACCCGATTAATGAATGGACTGGTTGCTGTACCCGATTAATGAATGGACTGGTCCCTGTACCCGATTAATGAACGGACTGAACCCCTGTATCCGATTAATGAATGGACTGGCGCCTGTTCCCGATTAATGAGTAGACTGGTCCCCTGTATCCGATTAATGAATGGACTGGTCCCCTTTACCTGATTAATTACTGGACTGGTCCCTGTACCCGATTAATGAATGGACTGGTCCCCTGTACCCGATTAATGAATGGACTGGTCTCCTGTAACTGATTAATGAATGGACTAGTCCCTGTACCTGACTAATGAATGGACTGGGCCCCTGTACCCGCTTAATGAGTGGATTGGTCCCTGTACCCGATTAATGAATGGACTGGTCCCTGTACCCGAATAATAAATGGACTGGTCCCCTGTACCTGAGTAATGAATGGACAGGTCCGTGTTCCCGATTAATGAATGCACTGGTCCCTTTACCCGATTAATAGATGGACTGGATCCCCTGTACTGATTAATGAATGGACTGGTCTCTGTGCCTGATTAATCAATGGACTGAACCCCTGTCCCCGATTAATGAATGGACTGAACCTCCGTACCCGATTATTAGGTAGACAAGTCCAGGTACCCGATTAATGAATGGACTGGTCCCTGTACCCGATTAATGAAATGATTGAACCCCTGTATACGATTAATGAATGGACTGTACCCCTGTACCTGATTAATGAATGGACTGGTCCCATGTTCCCGATTAATGAATGCACTGGTCCCTTTACCCGATTAATGAATGGACTGGATCCCCTGTACTGATTAATGAATGGACTGGTCTCTGTGTCTGATTAATGAATGGACTGAACCCCTGTCCCCGATTAATGAATGGACTGAACCCCTGTACCCAATTAATGAATGGACTGGACCCTGTACCCGATTATTAGGTAGACAAGCCCAGGTAACCGATTAATGAATGGACTGGTCCCTGTACCCGATTAATGAAATGATTGAACCCCTGTATACGAATAATGAATGGACTGTACCCCTGTATCTGATTAATGAACGGGCTTGTCCCTGTATTCGATTAATGAATGGACTGGTCCCTGTACCCGATTAATGAATGGACTGGTCCCTGTATCTGATTAATGAATGGACTGGTCCCTGTACCTGATTAATGAATGGACTGAACCCTTTTACCCGATTAGTGAATTGACTTTTCCCTGTACCCGATTAATGAATGGACTGAACCTCTGCACCGATTAATGAATGGACTGAAACTTGTTCTCGAATAATGAATGGACTGGTCCCTTTTACCCGATTAGTGAATGGACTGGACCCCTGTACCCGATTAATGAATGGACTGAACCCCTGTACCCTATTAATGAATGGACTGGACCCAGTACCCGATGAATGAATGGACTGAACCCCTGTATCCGATTAATGAATGGACTGAACCCAGTACCCGATTATTAGATAGACTGATCCAGGTCCCCGATTAATGAATGGACTGGTCCCTGTACCCGATTAATGAAATGACTAGTCGCCTGTACCTGATGAATGAATGGACCGGTCCTCTGTACCCGAATAATGAATGGACTTGTCCCTGAACCCAGTTAATGAATGGACTGGTCCCCTGTACCTGTTTAATGAATGGACTGGTCCCCTGTACCTGATTAATGAATGGACTGGTCCTCTGTACCCAATTAATGAATGGACAGGTCTGCTGTACCCGATTAATGAACGGACTGGTCCCTGTACCAGAATAACGAATGGACCGGTCCCTGAACCCGATTAATGAATGGACTGGTCCCTTGTACCAGATTAATGAATGGTCTGGTCCCTGTACCCGATTAATGAATGCACTGAACCTCTCCACCGATTAATGAATGGACTGAACCTCCGTACCCGATTATTAGGTAGACAAGTCCAGGTACCCGATTAATGAATGGACTGGTCCCTGTACCCGATTAATGCAATGATTGAACCCCTGTATATGATTAATGTATGGACTGGTCCCTGTATACGATTAATGAATGGACCGGTCCCTGTACCCGATTAATGAATGCACTGAACCTCTGCACCGATTAATGAATGGACTGAATCCCTGTTCTCGAATAATGAATAGACTGGTCCCTGCAGCTGATTAATGAATGGACTGAAACCCTGCACAGATTATTCAATGGACTGGTCCCTGTACCCGATTAATGAATGGGCTGGTCCCTGTACCTGATTAATGAATGGACTGGCCCCTGTACCTGATTAATGAATGGACTGGTCCCTGTACCTGATTAATGAATGGACTGGTCCCTGTACCCGATTAATGAATGGACTGGTCCCCTGTACCTGATTAATGAATGGACTGGTCCCCTGTACCTGATTAATGAATGGACTGATCCCTGTACCCGATTAATGAATGGACTGGTCCCCTGTTCCTGCTTAATGAATGGATTGGTCCCCTGTACCTGATTAATGAATGGACAGGTCAGTGTTCCCGATTAATGAATGCACTGGATCCCTTTACCCGATTAATAGATGGACTGGATCCCCTGTACTGATTAATGAATGGATTGGTCTCTGTGCCTGATTAATGAATGGACTGAACCCCTGTCCCCGATTAATGAATGGACTGAACCCCTGTACCCAATTAATGAATGGACTGAACCTCCGTACCCGATTATTAGATAGACTGGCCCAGGTACCCAATTAATGAATGGACTGGTCCCTGTACCCGATTAATGAAATGATTGAACCCCTGTATACGATTAATGAATGGACTGTATGTATCCCTGTACCTGATTAATGAACGGGCTGGTCCCTGTATACGATTAATGAATGCACTGAACCTCTGCACCGATTAATGAATGGACTGAATCCCTGTTCTCGAATAATGAATAGACTGGTCCCTGCAGCTGATTAATGAATGGACTGAACCCCTGCACAGATTATTCAATGGACTGGTACCTGTACCTGATTAATGAATGGACTGGTCTAATGTACCCGAATAATAAATGGACTGGTCCCTGTATCTGATTAATGAATGGACTGGTCCCCTGTTCCCGATTAATGATTGGACAGGTCCCCTGTACCTGATTAATAAATGGGCTGAACCCTGTACCTGATTAAAGAATAGACTAGTCCCCTGTACCTGATCAATGAATCTATTGGTCCGCTGTAGCTGATTAATGAATGGACTGGCCCTGTACCCGATTAATGAATGGACTGGTCCCTGTACCCGATTAATGAATGGACTGGTCCCCTGTACCCGATTAATGAATGGACTGGTCCCCTGTGCCTGATTAATGAATGGACTGGTCCCCTGTGCCTGATTAATGAATGGACTGGTCCGTGTTCCCGATTAATGAATGGACTGGTCCCGTGTACTGATTAATGAATGGACTGGTCTCTGTACCAAATTAATGAATGGACTGGTCCCCTGTACCTGATTAATGAATGGACTGATCCCTGTACCAAATTAATGAATGGACTGGTCTCTGTACCAAATTAATGAAAGGACTGGTCCCCTGTACCCGATTAATGAATGGACTGGTCCCTGTACCCGATTAATGAATAGACTGATCCCTGTACCAAATTAATGAATGGACTGGTCCCCTGTACCCGATTAATGAATGGACAGGTCCGTTGTACCCGATTAATGAATAGTCTGGTCCTGCTACCTGATTAATCAATGGACTGGACTCTGAACCCAGTAAATGAATGGACTGGTCCCCTGTACCCGATTAATGAATGGACTGGTCCCTGTACCCGATTAATGAATAGACTGATCCCTGTACCCGATTAATGAATGGACTGGTCCCTGTACCCGATTAATGAATAGACTGATCCCTGTACCAAATTAATGAATGGACTGGTCCCCTGTACCCGATTAATGAATGGACAGGTCCGTTGTACCCGATTAATGAATAGTCTGGTCCTGCTACCTGATTAATCAATGGACTGGACTCTGAACCCAGTAAATGAATGGACTGGTCCCTGTACCTGACTAATGAATGGACTGATCCGTGTACTCGATTAATGAATGGACTGGTCCCCTGTACTCGATTAATGAATGGACTGGTCTCCTGTATCTGAATAATGAATGGACTGAACCCCTGTACCTGATTAATGAATGGACTGGTCACCTGTACCCGATTAATGAATGGACTGGTCCGTGTTCCCGATTAATGAATGCACTGGTCCCTTTCCCGATTAATAGATGGAATGGATCCCCTGTGTCGTAGGAATGAGCCTTACGCGTGGTGAACTTAAAGTAAGCTTTAATCAACTAAAAAGGTGCTACATACAAAAGAGGTCTTACTCTATGCCTCTCCCGGATCCAACTGATCAGTCCAGTATTTATCCTGGACAAATCACAGGAAGTGATGTAATAAAGTTCGAGTCACAGGAAGCTGTATTGTGTTACCACATTCTCCCCCCACCAAAAGATTAGGAGGCCGGGATGAAGTTCGAGTCACAGGAAGCTGTATTGTGTTACCACATTCTCCCTCCATTTCGTAGCCGCTGGACAAGGGAGAGCTGCACCCGTTTGGGTTCTCGTAGCGGTAGAGGGCCCCTAGCCCGTTTACCCGCCGCGGGCCGTGGACCAGAGTCCGAGTGATCCAGCCCGCTCTGTGAGGGGTCAGGACGATCCTGACTGTGTACTGGTGCCCGAACGGGTGTCGGGCAGGGCTGTGGCAGATCCGTTTCCGAGCGTACGGTACAGGGTGGATCGTGGCTGCGCGTGCGAGCCCCGACGGGCTCATAGTCAGTCTGCCCCAGGTCGGCACGCTGGAGTGAGGTACCAGCCGGCGTCAGATCCAGATCGTGATGAGAGGCACCTGGCGAGTCCAGAGATGTGCCTGGTACAATATCATCCTCTGGTGTCCCTCTATGTTTCGGCGGGCAGGGAGCCAGATCCCGCAATGACACGGTAGATTCCCGACCGTCAGGATACCGAATATAGGCGTAGGTAGGGTTGACGTCAGTGAGCTCAACCTCATCTACCAGGGGGTCATTCTTAGACGCCCGGACATATCTTCGGAGTAGCACTGGTCCCGGTGCAGTCAGCCACGACGGGAGAGATATCCCATAGGATGAGCGACGCTGAAATCGGAAGAACCGTTCATGAGGCGTCGTATTTGTGGCGGTCGAAAGGAGGGACCGTGTGGAGTGTAATGCGTCTGGAAGTACTGCTTCCCATTGCTGGTTGGGTAGGCCCCGAGATCTCAAAGCCAGACGTACCGCATTCCAGATGATAGCGTTAAAACGCTCGACTTGCCCATTCCCGACCGGATGATAAGGCGTCGTTTTGCTGGCAGCAATACCCCGTTCCGAGAGATAGGCCTTGAGTTCTCCTGACATAAAAGAAGGGCCCCGATCCGAATGAACATAGGATGCCATGCCACAGAAAGCAAATACCTGCTCAAGGCAGCTGATAACCGTGGTCGTCAGCATATTGGGGCAGGGAAAGGCAAACGGAAAACGGGAATACTCATCGACCATGGTCAATAGATAAGTGTTGCGAGTTGAAGAGGGCAACGGCCTTAAAATCGATGCTAAGCCGTTGCATTGGCTGGGTCGCATGTATGAGTATACCACCCGAGGGGCGGAAAAACCGAGGTTTCAATTCCGCACAGACTCTGCAGTCCGAGCACATCTTCTTTACATCCCCGGTAGAGAATGGGAGATTTCGGGACCGCACGAAGTGTAGCATGCGAGTAACGCCCGGATGACACAACCCATCATGGATGTCTACGAGCGTAGAGGGTGCCATGGCGGAGCAGAATGCTCGTGTGAGGGTATCCGGAGCCACATTCTCCTTGCCAGGTCGATAGTGGATGGTGTAACCAAAAGAGGCCAATTCCAGCCGCCAAAGCTGGATTTTATTATTTTTAATTTTGGTCCGTTTTCGATTATCGAGCATGAAGGCGACCGATCGCTGGTCCGTGATTAAGGTAAAGTGCTGGCGAGCTAGGAGATGACTCCACTTCCGTACTGCCTCTATGATGGCTGTAGCTTCTTTCTCGACTGGAGGATAATGTAGCTCAGCCCCTTGAAAAGTCCTGGACAAAAATGCCACCGGACGACCTTCCTGATTCAGAGTGGCCGAGATCGCCACCTCCGAGGCATCACACTCAACGACAAAAGGAAGACTCTCATCAATGGAGTGAAGAGTCGCTTTCTCCAACTGTTTTTTCAGGAGGTTAAAGGCTGCAACAGCCGCTGTGTCTAGTGGGAATGTGCTGGCCTTCAGTAGAGGTTGGATTCGGTCCGAGAAGTTAGGAATCCATTTAGCATAGTATACAAACAGGCCGAGGGCCCGGCGCAAGGAGGCCGGATTCTTAGGTGGCGGGAGTTCTTGGAGTGGGCGAAGCCTTTCAGGGTCAGGTTTAATGATGCCATTGCCCACACAATAGCCAAGGATGTTGATGGTTGGTTGTGACTCAATGGATTTAGCCGCATTTAATGTCAAATTACGGTGCTGGAGTGCGTCCCAAAATCGTTGGAGATTGGCGTCATGTTCCCGCTGATTGCGACCTGCGACAGTAATATTGTCCAGATAAGGAAACGTATCCTTCAAGTCTTCCTGTTTGACCAGGCCATCCATTGCTCGCTGGAAGACAGCCACTCCATTAGTGACCCCAAAGGGGAGGCGACGAAATTGATACAGCCGTCCATTGGCTTCAAAGGCCGTATACTGTTTGTCTGAGACCTTCAAGGGTACCTGATAGAAACATAGAAACATAGAAACTAGGAGCAGGAGTAGGCCATTCGGCCCGTCGAGCCTGCTCCACCATTCAATACGATCATGGCTGATCATCCAAATCCAGTACCCTGTCCCTACTCTCTCACACAGAATCCCCATCGAGCCTGCACCGACACATATCCCACCCTGTCCCCGTAACCCCACATATTTAATTCCCCCTAACATATCCCATCCTATCCCCGTAACCCCACATATTTAATCCCCCCCTAACACTAAGGGTCAATTTATCATAGCCAAATCAACCTAACCCGCACATTTTTGGACTGTGGGAGGAAACCGGAGCACCCGGAGGAAACCCACGCAGACACGGGGAGAATGTGCAAACTCCACACAGACACTTTTTAGATCATATGTTGAGAACACCGTGTACTCAGCCAATTTATTAACCATATCATCGATGCGCGGCAATGGGTATGCGTCCAAGTCCGTATATTGATTGATGGTCTGTGAATAGTCAATGCACAGCCGTTTCTTGTGAGGTTGTAGAGGGTTCTTAACAATAACGACCTGGGCGCGCCATGGCGACGAACAAGGCTCGATGATATCCTCTGCTAAAAGCCGAGAAATCTCAGCCGCAATAAAAGACTGGTCTTCCTGACTGAAACGTCGTGACTTTGTTATAATCGGTTTGCATCGAGGAGGGATACTGGAAAACAGTGAGGGTTCATCCAGTGAAGCTGCTGACAATGCACAGAACAGTAATCGAGGTAGTGTATTAGAAATAGTGAGTTCAGGTTTGGATCCGCCGAACTCAATGGTGAGCTTCTTATGCTGCTTTTGAAAATCCAGCCCTAAGATAAGATCACTACATAAGTCCTTGAGCCCCGAAAGCCGGGTGGAGGGATACCTGCGACCATTAAGTGTTATTTCAACCATACAAAAGCCAGAAATTCTGGTATTAAGTGATGACTGAGCCATCGCAACTGCCTGGTCCGATGGGAAAACATGTAGCTTTAACTCTGCAACAATCTGTTCCCTAATGAAACTATCAGTGCTACCTGAGTCAATTAAGGCATCTAAAGTATGTCCATTAATTGATGCTTTTGTAGCTGCATGGAATAGGTTCTGAGGACAAGCAGCTGTAATTGGTGTCGTTGCACAAAGAGTGGCTGAAACTCTAGGTGTGTTTCTTCGAGAGGAAGCACGATAGATTTTAGCCGGAACATCTTGATAGGCCCTTACCGGGGCAGTTCGGTAGGACTTAGCTTGATAAGCCCTCGTAGAGGCTCTTGATAGGCAAACCTTTGCAAAATGACCCTTTTTGTTGCAATGACTGCAAAACGCATTGCGAGCAGGGCAGAATTTCCGAGGGTGGAACTCATCACCACAAAAGAAGCATTTCTTAGATTGCCAAGAGGCTGCCACAGTGGGGTCATCATCCTCTTCATCAGTGAAGTCATCAGATTGGTCGTCAGGGATAAAGACCTCCCTAATAGAGTTCACCTGTGGCCTCTTAAATTGCCTGACTGTAGTTAAGGCAGTAGACCGAGGTCTGGGCACTGTATAAAGGTCTGCATTTCTTTTTGCCAGATCTAGAGAGCAAGCCATGTCATAAGCTTTCTGAAGCTCAAGTGTCTTACTTTCCAGTAGATGCTGGCGTATAAATGGGGAGGCAAGCCCGCAGATGAAAGCATCACGGATCATTTCTTCACGGTACAGCTCAGCTGAGGCCGCCCGAAAGTTACAGTCCATACTAAGTCTGCGAAGCTCTTGGAGGAATTTATTAATGGATTCCTCCGGCCCTTGTTGGGCTGTAGCTAGTAGATGTCTGGCATAGACCTCATTCGTTGTCTTAGTATATAGTCTCTTAAGCGTCCGAATTGCCTCCTCGTAACTGTCCCATTTCTCCACATACTGAAATACATTCGGGGTGACACAGTTGATGAGTATCCGCAACTTTGAGTTATCATCAGCCTTACAATATTCAAGAAAATTGTCAAACGTGCGATACCAGTGTTTCCACACCTTACCGGCTGCTGGGGTGTTTGGGTCCAAGTCAAGACGCGATGGTTTAAGGATGTTTTCCATGATGGGTGATTCCCTGGATCCTTAGTTCCGAGTTCGTCCAAAAAGTTTGAGTGCGAAGTTTCCCAAAGTAGATTAAATTGTCGTAAGAATGAGCCTTACGCGTGGTGAACTTAAAGTAAGCTTTAATCAACTAAAAAGGTGCTACATACAAAAGAGGTCTTACTCTATGCCTCTCCCGGATCCAACTGATCAGTCCAGTATTTATCCTGGACAAATCACAGGAAGTGATGCAATAAAGTTCGAGTCACAGGAAGCTGTATTGTGTTACCACACCCTGTACTGATTAATGAATGGACTGGTCTCTGTGCCTGATTAATGAATGGACTGAACCCCTGTCCCCGATTAATGAATGGACTGAACCTCCATACCCGATTATTAGGTTGACAAGTCCAGGTACCCGATTAATGAATGGACTGGTCCCTGTACCCGATTAATGAAATGATTGAACCCCTGTATACGACTAATGAATGGCCTGTACCCCTGTGCCTGATTAATGAACAGGGTGGTCCCTGTATACGATTAATGAATGGACTGGTCCCTGTACCCGATTAATGAATGCACTGAACCTCTGCACCGATTAATGAATAGGCTGGTCCCCTTTACCCGATTAGTGAATTGACTTTTCCCTGTACCTGATTAATGAATGGACTGCTACCCTGTACCGGATTAATGAATGGACTGTTCCCCTGTACCTGAATAATGAATGGACTGAACCCCTGCACAGATTATTCAATGGACTGGTACCTGTACCCGATTAATGAATGGATTGGTCCCTGTACCTGATTAATGAATGGACTGGTCCCTGTACCTGATGAATGAATGGACTGATCCCTGTACCAAATTAATGAATGGACTGGTCTCTGTACCAAATTAATGAATGGACTGGTCCCCTGTACCAAATTAATGAATGGACTGGTCCCCTGTACCCGATTAATGAATGGACTGGTCCCCTGTACCCGTTTAATGAATGGACTGGTCCCTGTACCCAATTAATGAATGGACTGGTCCCTGTACCCGATTAATGAATAGACTGATCCCTGTACCAAATTAATGAATGGACTGGTCCCCTGTACCCGATTAATGAATGGACTGTTCCCCTGTACCAGATTAATGAATGGACTGGTCCTCTGTACCCAATTAATGAACGGACAGGTCCGCTGTACCCGATTAATGAATAGTCTGGTCCTGCTACCTGATTAATCAATGGACTGGACTCTGAACCCAGTAAATGAATGGACTGGTCCCTGTACCTGACTAATGAATGGACTGATCTATGTACTCGATTAATGAATGGACTGGTCTCCTGTATCTGACTAATGAATGGACTGAACCCCTGTACCTGATTAATGAATGGACTGGTCCCCTGTACTCGATTAATGAATGGACTGGTCTCCTGTATCTGAATAATGAATGGACTGAACCCCTGTACCTGATTAATGAATGGACTGGTCACCTGTACCCGATTAATGAATGGACTGGTCCGTGTTCCCGATTAATGAATGCACTGGTCCCTTTCCCGATTAATAGATGGAAAGGATCCCCTGTACTGATTAATGAATGGACTGGTCTCTGTGCCTGATTAATGAATGGACTGAACCCCTGTCCCCGATTAATGAATGGACTGAACCTCCGTACCCGATTATTAGGTTGACAAGTCCGGGTACCCGATTAATGAATGGACTGGTCCCTGTACCCGATTAATGAAATGATTGAACCCCTGTATACGATTAATGAATGGACTGGTCCCTGTACCCGATTAATGAATGGACTGGTCCCTGTACCCGATTAATGAATGCACTGAACCTCTGCACCGATTAATGAATGGACTGGTCCCCTTTACCCGATTAGTGAATTGACTTTTCCCTGTACCTGATTAATGAATGGACTGAACCCCTGTATCCGATTAATGAATGGACTGAACCCCTGGACCCGATTAATGAATGGACTGAACTCCTGTACCCGATTAATGAATGGACTCAACCCCTGTACCCGATTAATGAATGGACTGAACCCCTGTACCCGATTAATGAATGGACTGAACCCCTGTCCCCGATGAATGAATGGACTGAACCCCTGTATCCGAATAATGAATGCACTGAACCTCCATACCCGATTATTAGATAGACTGGCCCAGGTACACGATTAATGAATGGACTGGTCCCTGTATCCGATTAATGAAATGACTGAACCCCTGTCTACGATTAATGAATGGACTGTTCCCCTGTACCTGATTAATGAACGGACTGGTTCCTGTACCTGATTAATGAATGGACTGGACCCCTGTCCCCGATTAATGAATGGACTGAACCTCCATACCCGATTATTAGGTTGACAAGTCCAGGTACCCGATTAATGAATGGACTGGTCCCTGTACCCGATTAATGAAATGATTGAACCCCTGTATACGACTAATGAATGGCCTGTACCCCTGTGCCTGATTAATGAACAGGGTGGTCCCTGTATACGATTAATGAATGGACTGGTCCCTGTACCCGATTAATGAATGCACTGAACCTCTGCACCGATTAATGAATAGGCTGGTCCCCTTTACCCGATTAGTGAATTGACTTTTCCCTGTACCTGATTAATGAATGGACTGCTACCCTGTACCGGATTAATGAATGGACTGTTTCCCTGTACCTGAATAATGAATGGACTGAATCCCTTTTCTCGAATAATGAATAGGCTGGTCCCTGCAGCTGATTAATGAATGGACTGAACCCCTGCACAGATTATTCAATGGACTGGTACCTGTACCCGATTAATGAATGGATTGGTCCCTGTACCTGATTAATGAATGGACTGGTCCCTGTACCTGATTAATGAATGGACTGGTCCCCTGTACCTGATTAATGAATGGACTGGTCCCCTGTACCTGATTAATGAATGGACTGATCCCTGTACCCGAGTAATGAATGGACTGGTCCCCTGTGCCTGCTTAATGAATGGATTGGTCCCCTGTACCTGATTAATGAATGGACTGGTCCCCTGTACCTGATTAATGAATGGACTGATCCCTGTACCAAATTAATGAATGGACTGGTCCCCTGTACCAAATTAATGAATGGACTGGTCGCTGTATCTGATTAATGAATGGACTGGTCCCAGTTCCCGATTAATGATTGGACTGGTCCCCTGTACCTGATTAATGAATGGACTGGCAACCCTGTGCCTGATTAATTAATGGACTGGTCCCCTGTGCCTGATTAATGAATGGACTGGTCCGTGTTCCCGATTAATGAATGCACTGATTCCTTTACCCGATTCCGAGATGGAATGGATCCCCTGTACCAAATTAATGAATGGACTGGTCCCCTGTACTGATTAATGAATGGACTGGTCTCTGTACCAAATTTATGAATGGACTGGTCCCCTGTACCCGATTAATGAATGGACTGGTCTTTGTACCAAATTAATGAATGGACTGGTCCCCTGTACTGATTAATGAATGGACTGGTCCCTGTACCCGATTAATGAATGGACTGGTCTCTGTACCAAATTTATGAATGGACTGGTCCCCTGTACTGATTAATGAATGGACTGGTCCCTGTACCCGATTAATGAATGGACTGGTCTCTGTACCAAATTAATGAATGGACTGGTCCCCTGTACCTGATGAATGAATGGACTGATCCCTGTACCCAATTAATGAATGGACTGGTCACTGTACCCGATTAATGAATAGACTGATCCCTGTACCAAATTAATGAATGGACTGGTCCCCTGTACCCGATTAATGAATGGACTGTTCCCCTGTACCAGATTAATGAATGGACTGGTCCTCTGTACCCAATTAATGAACGGACAGGTCCGCTGTACCCGATTAATGAATAGTCTGGTCCTGCTACCTGATTAATCAATGGACTGGACTCTGAACCCAGTAAATGAATGGACTGGTCCCTGTACCTGACTAATGAATGGACTGATCTATGTACTCGATTAATGAATGGACTGGTCTCCTGTATCTGACTAATGAATGGACTGAACCCCTGTACCTGATTAATGAATGGACTGGTCCCCTGTACTCGATTAATGAATGGACTGGTCTCCTGTATCTGAATAATGAATGGACTGAACCCCTGTACCTGATTAATGAATGGACTGGTCACCTGTACCCGATTAATGAATGGACTGGTCCGTGTTCCCGATTAATGAATGCACTGGTCCCTTTCCCGATTAATAGATGGAAAGGATCCCCTGTACTGATTAATGAATGGACTGGTCTCTGCCTGATTAATGAATGGACTGAACCCCTGTCCCCGATTAATGAATGGACTGAACCTCCGTACCCGATTATTAGGTTGACAAGTCCGGGTACCCGATTAATGAATGGACTGGTCCCTGTACCCGATTAATGAAATGATTGAACCCCTGTATACGATTAATGAATGGACTGGTCCCTGTACCCGATTAATGAATGGACTGGTCCCTGTACCCGATTAATGAATGCACTGAACCTCTGCACCGATTAATGAATGGACTGGTCCCCTTTACCCGATTAGTGAATTGACTTTTCCCTGTACCTGATTAATGAATGGACTGAACCCCTGTATCCGATTAATGAATGGACTGAACCCCTGGACCCGATTAATGAATGGACTGAACTCCTGTACCCGATTAATGAATGGACTCAACCCCTGTACCCGATTAATGAATGGACTGAACCCCTGTACCCGATTAATGAATGGACTGAACCCCTGTCCCCGATGAATGAATGGACTGAACCCCTGTATCCGAATAATGAATGCACTGAACCTCCATACCCGATTATTAGATAGACTGGCCCAGGTACACGATTAATGAATGGACTGGTCCCTGTATCCGATTAATGAAATGACTGAACCCCTGTCTACGATTAATGAATGGACTGTTCCCCTGTACCTGATTAATGAACGGACTGGTTCCTGTACCTGATTAATGAATGGACTGGACCCTGTATCTGATTAATGAATGGACTGGTCCCTGTACCAGATTAATGAATGGATTGATCCCTGTACCCGATTAATGAATGGACTGGTCCCCCGTTCGTGATTAATGAATGGACTGGTCCCTGTACCTGTTTAATGAATGGACTGGTTCCTGTACCCGATTAATGAATGGACAGGTCCCCTGATCCTGATTAATGAAAGGACTGGTTCCTGTACTCGATTAATGAATGGACTGGTCCCCTGATCCTGATTAATGAAAGGACTGATCTCTGTACCTGATTAATGAATGGACCGTTCCCCTGTACCCAATTAATGATTGGCTAGTCCCTGTACCAGATTACTGAATTGACTGGTCCCTGTACCCGATTAATGAATGGACTGGTCCCAGTACCCGATTAATGAATGGACTGGTCCCTGTATCTGATTAATGAATGGACTGGTTCCCTGTTCCCGATTAATGATTGGACAGGTCCCCTGTGCCTGATTAATAAATGGGCTGAACCCTGTACCTGATTAAAGAATAGACTAGTCCCCTGTACCTGATCAATGAATCTATTGGTCCGCTGTAGCTGATTAATGAATGGACTGGCCCTGTACCCGATTAATGAATGGACTGGTCCCTGTACCCGATTAATGAATGGACTGGTCCCCTGATCCTGATTAATGAAAGGACTGATCTCTGTACCTGATTAATGAATGGACCGTTCCCCTGTACCCAATTAATGATTGGCTAGTCCCTGTACCAGATTAATGAATTGACTGGTCCCTGTACCCGATTAATGAATGGACTGGTCCCAGTACCCGATTAATGAATGGACTGGTCCCTGTATCTGATTAATGAATGGACTGGTCCCCTGTTCCCGATTAATGATTGGACAGGTCCCCTGTACCTGATTAATAAATGGGCTGAACCCTGTACCTGATTAAAGAATAGACTAGTCCCCTGTACCTGATCAATGAATCTATTGGTCCGCTGTAGCTGATTAATGAATGGACTGGCCCTGTACCCGATTAATGAATGGACTGGTCCCTGTACCCGATTAATGAATGGACTGGTACCCTGTACCCGATTAATGAATGGACTGGTCCCCTGTGCCTGATTAATGAATGGACTGGTCCCCTGTGCCTGATTAATGAATGGACTGGTCCGTGTTCCCGATTAATGAATGGACTGGTCCCGTGTACTGATTAATGAATGGACTGGTCTCTCTACCAAATTAATGAATGGACTGGTCCCCTGTACCTGATTAATGAATGGACTGATCCCTGTACCTGATTAATGAATGGACTGGTCCCTTTACCCGATCAATGAATGGACTGGTCCCTGTACCCGATTAATGAAATGATTGAAACCCTGTATACGATTACTGAATGGACTGTACCCCTGTACCTGATTAATAAACGGGCTGGTCCCTGAAAACGATTAATGAATGGACTGGTCCCTGTACCCGATTAATGAATGGACTGGTCCCCTTTACCCGATTAGTGAATTGACTTTTCCCTGTACCTGATTAGTGAATGGACTGGTCCCTTTTACCCGATTAGTGAATGGACTGGACCCCTGTATCCGATTAATGAATGGACTGGACCCTGTACTCGATTAATGAATAGTCTGGTCCTGCTACCTGATTAATCAATGGACTGGACTCTGAACCCAGTAAATGAATGGATTGGTCCCTGTACTCGATTAATGAATGGACTGGTCTCCTGTATCTGACTAATGAATGGACTGGTCTCTGTGCCTGATTAATCAATGGACTGAACCCCTGTCCCCGATTAATGAATGGACTGGACCCTGTACCCAATTAATGAATGGACTGGACCCTGTACCCGATTATTAGGTAGACAAGTCCAGGTACCCGATTAATGAATGGAATGAACTCCTGTATCCGATTAATGAATGGACTGAACCTCCGTACCCTATTATTAGGTAGACAAGTCCAGGTACCCGATTAATGAATGGACTGAACTCCTGTATCCGATTAATGAATGGACTGAACCTCCGTACCCTATTATTAGGTAGACAAGTCCAGGTACCCGATTAATGAATGGACTGGTCCCTGTACCCGATTAATGAAATTATTGAAACCCTGTATACGATTACTGAATGGACTGTACCCCTGTACCTGATTAATAAATGGGCTGGTTCCTGTATACGATTACTGAATGGATTGGTCCCTGTACCCGATTAATGAATGGACTGGTCCCTGTACCTGATGAATGAAGGGACTGGTCCCTGTACCTGATTAATGAATGGACTGGTCCCTTTTACCCGATTAGTGAATGGACTGGACCCCTGTATCCGATTAATGAATGGACTGGACCCTGTACCCGATTAGTGAATGGACTGGACCCCTGTATCCGATTAATGAATGGACTGGACCCTGTACTCGATTAATGAATAGTCTGGTCCTGCTACCTGATTAATCAATGGACTGGACTCTGAACCCAGTAAATGAATGGACTGGTCCCTGTACTCGATTAATGAATGGACTAGTCTCCTGTATCTGACTAATGAATGGACTGGACCGTGCTCCCGATTAATGAATGGACTAGTCCCCTGTACCTGATGAATGAATGGACTGGTCCGTGTTCCCGATTAATGAATGCACTGGTCCCTTTACCCGATTAATAGATGGAATGGATCCCCTGTACTGATTAATGAACGGACTGGTCCCTGTACCAAATTAATGAATGAACAGGTCCGCTGTACCCGATTAATGTATAGTCTGGTCCTGCTACCTGATTAATTAATGGACTGGACTCTGAACCCAGTGAATGAATGGACTGGTCCCTGTACCTGACTAATGAATGGACTGATCCCTGTACCAGAATAATGAATGGACTGGTCCCTGTACCTGATTAATGAATGGACTGGTCCTTGTACCCGATTAATGAAGGGACTGGTCCTGCTACCTGATTAATCAATGGACTGGACTCTGAACCCAGTAAATGAATGGACTGGTCCCTGTACCCGATGAATGAATAGACTGAACCCCTGTATCCGATTAATGAATGGACTGAACCTCCGTCCCCGATTATTAGGTAGACAAGTCCAGGTACCCGATTAATGAATGGACTGGTCCCTGTACCCGATTAATGAAATGATTGAACCCCTGTATACGATTAATGAATGGACTGTACCCCGTACCTGATTAATGAACGGGCTGGGCCCTGTACCTGATTAATGAATGGTCTGGTCCCTGTACCCGATTAATGAATGCACTGAACCTCTGCACCGATTAATGAATGGACTGAATCCCTGTTCTCGAATAATGAATAGACTGGTACCTGTACCTGATTAATGAATGGACTGGTCCCCCTTACCCGATTAGTGAATTGACTTTGCCCTGCACCTGATTAATGAATGGACGGAACCCCTGTACCCGATTAATGAATGGACTGAACTCCTGTACCCGATTAATGAATGGACTGAACCCCTGTACCCGATTAATGAATGGACTGAACTCCTGTACCCGATGAATGAATGAACTGAACCCCTGTACCCAATTAATGAATGGACTGGTCCCCTGTACCCGATTAATGAATGGACTGGACCCTGTACCTGATTAATGAATCTATTGGTCCGCTGTAGCTGATTAATGAATGGACTGGTCCCTGTACCTGATTAATGAATGGACTGGTCCCTGTACCCAGTTAATGAATGGACTGGTCCCCTGTACCCGATTAATGAATGGACTGGTCACTGTACCCGATTAATGAATGGACTGGTCCATGTACCCGATAAATGAATGGACTGGTCCCCTGTACTTGATTAATGAATGGACTGGTCCCCTGTCCCTGATTAATGAATGGACTGGTCCTCTTTACCCAATTAATGAATGGACAGGTCTGCTGTACCCGATTAATGAATAGTCTGGTCCTGCTACCTGACGAATGAATGGACTGGATTCTGAACCCAGTAAATGAATGGACTGGTCCCCTGTATCTGATTAATGATTGGACTGGTCCCCTGTATCTGATTAATGAATGCACTGGTCCCTTTACCCGATTAATAGATGGACTGGATCCCCTGTACTGATTAATGAATGGACTGGTCTCTGTGCCTGATTAATGAATGGACTGAACCCCTGTCCCCGATTAATGAATGGACTGAACCTCCGTACCCGATTATTAGGTAGACAAGTCCAGGTACCCGATTAATGAATGGACATGGTCCCTGTACCCGATTAATGAAATTATTGAACCCCTGTATACGATTAATGAATGGACTGGTCCCTGTATACGATTAATGAACGGACTGGTCCCTGTACCCGATTAATGAATGCACTGAACCTCTGCACCGATTAATGAATGGACTGAATCCCTGTTCTCGAATAATGAATAGACTGGTCCCTGCAGCTGATTAATGAATGGACTGGACCCCTGCACAGATTATTCAATGGACTGGTACCTGCACCCGATTAATGAATGGACTGGTCCACTGTACCCGATTAATGAATGGACTGTTCCCCTTTACCCGATTAGTGAATTGACTTTTCCCTGTACCAGATTAATGAATGGACTGAACCCCTGTACCCGATTAATGAATGGACTGAACCCCTGTACCCGATTAATGAATGGACTGAACTCCTGTACCCGATTAATGAATGGACTGAACACCTGTACCCGATGAATGAATGGACTGAACCCCTGTACCCAATTAATGAATGTACTGGACCCTGTACCCGATGAATGAATGGACTGAACCCCTGTATCCGATGAATGAATGGACTGAACCTCCATACCCGATTAATGAAATGATTGAACCCCTGTATACGATTAATGAATGGACTGTACCCCTGTACCTGATTAACGAACGGGCTTGGCCCTGTACCTGATTAATGAATGGACTGGTCCCTGTACCCGATTAATGAATGCACTGAACCTCTGCACCGATTAATGAATGGACTGAATCACTGTTCTCGAATAATGAATAGACTGGTCCCTGCAGCTGATTAATGAATGGACTGAACCACTGCACAGATTATTTAATGGACTGGTAGCTTTACCTGATTAATGAATGGACTGGTCCACTATACCCGAATAATGATTGGACTTGTCCCTGTACCCGATTAATTGAATGGACTGGTTCCAGTACCCGATTAATGAATGGACTGGTCCCCTTTACCCGATTAGTGAATTTACTTTTCCCTGTACCCGATTAATTGAATGGACTGGTCCCAGTACCCGATTAATGAATGGACTGTACCGCTGTACCCGATTAATGAATGGACTGGTCCCTGTATCCGATTTATGAATGGACAGCACCTCCGTACCCGATTATTAGATAGACTGGCCCAGGTACCCGATTAATGAATGGACTGGTCCCTGTATCCGATTAATGAAATGACTGAACCCCTGTATACGATTAATGAATGGACTGTTCCCCTGTACCTGATTAATGAACGGACTGGTTCCCTGTACCTGATTAAAGAATGGACTGGTCCCTGTACCTGATTAAAGAATGGACTGGTCCCTGTACCCGATTAATGAATGGACTGGTCCCTGTACCCGATTAATGAATGGACTGGTCCCTGTACCCGATTAATGAATGGACTGGTCCATGTATCTGATTAAAGAATAGACTAGTCCCCTGTACCTGATTAATGAATCTATTGGTCCCTGTACCCGATTAATGAGTGGACTGGTCACTGTACCTGATTAACGAATGGACTGGTCTCTGTACCCAATTAATGAATCGACTGGTCCCTGTACCTGATCAATGAATGGACTGGTCTCCTGGACCTGATTAATGAATGGTCTTGTCCCCTGTAATTGATTAATGAATGGACTGGTCCCATGTACCTGATCAATGAATGGACTGGTCTCCTGTACCTGATTAATGAATGGTCTTGTCCCCTGTAATTGATCAATGAATGGACTGGTCTCCTGTACCTGATTAATGAATGGTATTGTCACCTGTAATTGATTAATGAATGGACTGGTCCCTGTACCCGATTAATGAATGGTCTGGTCTCCTGTACCTGATTAATGAATGGACTGGTCCCTGTACTCGGTTAATCAATGGACAGGTCTGCTGTACCCGATTAATGAATAGTCTGGTCCTGCTACCTGATTAATCAATGGACTGCACTCTGAACCCAGTAAATGAATGGCCTGGTCCCTGTACCTGAATAATGAATGGACTGGTCCCCTATACTCGATTAATGAATGGACTGGTCTCCTGTATCTGATTAATGAATGGACTGGTCCCCTGTATCTGATTAATGAATGGACTGGTCCCCTGTATCTGATTAATGAATGGACTGGTCCCCTGTACCTGCTTAATGAATGGATTGGTCCCCTGTATACGATTAATGAATGTACTGTACCCCTGTACCTGATTAATGAACGGGCTGGTCCCTGTATACGATTAATGAATGGACTGGTCCCTGTACCCGATTAATGAATGCACTGAACCTCTGCACCGATTAATGAATGGACTGAATCCCTGTTCTCGAATAATGAATAGAGTGGTCCCTGCAGCTGATTAATGAATGGACTGAACCGCTGCACAGATTATTTAATGGACTGGTAGCTTTACCTGATTAATGAATGGACTGGTCCACTGTACCCGAATAATGATTGGACTTGTCCCTGTACCCGATTAATTGAATGGACTGGTCCCAGTACCCGATTAATGAATGGACTGGTCCCCTTTACCCGATTAGTGAATTGACTTTTCCCTGTACCTGATTAATTGAATGGACTGGTCCCAGTACCCGATTAATGAATGGACTGTACCCCTGTACCCGATTAATGAATGGACTGTTCCCCTGTACCTGATTATTGAATGGACTGGTTCCCTGTACCTGATTAATGAATGGACTGGTCCCTGTACCCGATTAATTAATGGACTGATCCCCTGCACCCGATGAATGAATGGACAGTACCTCCGTACCCGATTATGAGATAGACTGGCCCAGGTACCCGATTAATGAATGGACTGGTCCCTGTATCCGATTAATGAAATGACTGAACCCCTGTATACGATTAATGAATGGACTGTTCCTCTGTACCTGATTAATGAACGGGCTGGTTCCCTGTACCTGATTAAAGAATGCACTGAACCATGGCATCAATTAATGAATGGACTGAATCCCTGTTCTCGAATAATGAATGGACTGGACCCTGCAGCTGATTAATGAATGGGCTGGTCCCTGTGCCCGATTAATGAATGGACTGATCCCTCGACCCAATTAATGAATTGGCTGCTTCCTGTACCCGATTAATGAAAGCACTGGTCCCTGTACCTGATTAATGAATGGACTGGTCCCTGTACCCGATTAATGAATGGACTGGTCCCTGTACCCGATTAATGAATGGACTGGTCCCTGTACCTGATTAAAGAATAGACTAGTCCCCTGTACCTGATTAATGAATCTATTGGTCCCTGTACCCGATTAATGAGTGGACTGGTCACTGTACCTGATTAACGAATGGACTGGTCCCTGTACCCAATTAATGAATCGACTGGTCCCTGTACCTGATCAATGGATGGACTGGTCTCCTGGACCTGATTAATGAATGGTCTTGTCCCCTGTAATTGATTAATGAATGGACTGGTCCCATGTACCTGATCAATGAATGGACTGGTCTCCTGTACCTGATTAATGAATGGTCTTGTCCCCTGTAATTGATCAATGAATGGACTGGTCTCCTGTACCTGATTAATGAATGGTATTGTCACCTGTAATTGATTAATGAATGGACTGGTCCCTGTACCCGATTAATGAATGGTCTGGTCTCCTGTACCTGATTAATGAATGGACTGGTCCCTGTACTCGGTTAATCAATGGACAGGTCTGCTGTACCCGATTAATGAATAGTCTGGTCCTGCTACCTGATTAATCAATGGACTGCACTCTGAACCCAGTAAATGAATGGCCTGGTCCCTGTACCTGAATAATGAATGGACTGGTCCCCTATACTCGATTAATGAATGGACTGGTCTCCTGTATCTGATTAATGAATGGACTGGTCCCCTGTACCTGCTTAATGAATGGATTGGTCCCCTGTATAAGATTAATGAATGTACTGTACCCCTGTACCTGATTAATGAACGGGCTGGTCCCTGTATACGATTAATGAATGGACTGGTCCCTGTACCCGATTAATGAATGCACTGAACCTCTGCACCGATTAATGAATGGACTGAATCCCTGTTCTCGAATAATGAATAGAGTGGTCCCTGCAGCTGATTAATGAATGGACTGAACCGCTGCACAGATTATTTAATGGACTGGTAGCTTTACCTGATTAATGAATGGACTGGTCCACTGTACCCGAATAATGATTGGACTTGTCCCTGTACCTGATTAATTGAATGGACTGGTCCCAGTACCCGATTAATGAATGGACTGGTCCCCTTTACCCGATTAGTGAATTGACTTTTCCCTGTACACGATTAATTGAATGGACTGGTCCCAGTACCCGATTAATGAATGGACTGTACCCCTGTACCCGATTAATGAATGGACTGTTCCCCTGTACCTGATTAATGAATGGACTGATTCCCTGTACCTGATTAATGAATGGACTGGTCCCTGTACCCGATTAATTAATGGACTGATCCCCTGCACCCGATGAATGAATGGACAGTACCTCCGTACCCGATTATTAGATAGACTGGCCCAGGTACCCGATTAATGAATGGACTGGTCCCTGTATCCGATTAATGAAATGACTGAACCCCTGTATACGATTAATGAATGGACTGTTCCTCTGTACCTGATTAATGAACGGGCTGGTTCCCTGTACCTGATTAAAGAATGCACTGAACCATGGCATCAATTAATGAATGGACTGAATCCCTGTTCTCGAATAATGAATGGACTGGACCCTGCAGCTGATTAATGAATGGGCTGGTCCCTGTACCCGATTAATGAATGGACTGATCCCTCGACCCAATTAATGAATTGGCTGCTTCCTGTACCCGATTAATGAAAGCACTGGTCCCTGTACCTGATTAATGAATGGACTGGTCCCTGTACCCGATTAATGAATGGACTGGTCCCTGTACCCGATTAATGAATGGACTGGTTCCTGTACCTGATTAAAGAATAGACTAGTCCCCTGTACCTGATTAATGAATCTATTGGTCCCTGTGCCCGATTAATGAGTGGACTGGTCACTGTACCCGATTAACGAATGGACTGGTCCCTGTACCCAATTAATGAATCGACTGGTCCCTGTACCTGATCAATGAATGGACTGGTCTCCTGTACCTGATTAATGAATGGTCTTGTCCCCTGTAATTGATTAATGAATGGACTGGTCCCCTGTACCTGATCAATGAATGGACTGGTGTCCTGTACCTGATTAATGAATGGACTTGTCCCCCGTAATTGATTAATGAATGGACTGGTCCCTATACCTGATTAATGAATGGACTGGTCTCCTGTACCTGATTAATGAATGGTCTTGTCCCCTGTAATTGATTAATGAATGGACTGTACCCTGTACTCGGTTAATCAATGGACAGGTCTGCCGTACCCGATTAATGAATAGTCTGGTCCTGCTACCTGATTAATCAATGGACTGCACTCTGAACCCAGTAAATGAATGGACTGGTCCCTGTACCTGAATAATGAATGGATGGTCCCCTGTACTCGATTAATGAATGGACTGGTCCCCTGTACCCGATTAATGAATGGACTGGTCCCCTGTATCTGATTAATGAATGGACTGGTCCCCTGTATCTGATTAATGAATGGACTGGTCCCCTGTATCTGATTAATGAATCGACTGGTCCCCTGTACCTGCTTAATGAATGGATTGGTCCCCTGTATACGATTAATGAATGAACTGGTCCCCTGTACCCGATTAATGAATGTACTGTACCCCTGTACCTGATTAATGAATGGGCTGGTCCCTGTATACGATTAATGAATGGACTGGTCCCTGTACCCGATTAATGAATACACTGAACCTCTGCACCGATTAATGAATGGACTGAATCCCTGTTCTCGAATAATGAATAGAGTGGTACCTGCAGCTGATTAATGAATGGACTGAACCGCTGCACAGATTATTTATGGACTGGTAGCTTTACCTGATTAATGAATGGACTGGTCCAATGTACCCGAATAATGATTGGACTTGTCCCTGTACCCGATTAATTGAATGGACTGGTCCCAGTGCCCGATTAATGAATGGACTGGTCCCCTTTACCCGATTAGTGAATTGACTTTTCCCTGTACCCGATTAATTGAATGGACTGGTCCCAGTACCCGATTAATGAATGGACTGTACCGCTGTACCCGATTAATGAATGGACTGGTCCATGTACCCGATTAATTAATGGACTGATCCCCTGCACCCGATGAATGAATGGACTGAACCCCTGTATCCGATATATGAATGGACAGTACCTCCGTACCCAATTATTAGATAGACTGGCCCAGGTACCCGATTAATGAATGGACTGGTCCCTGTATCCGATTAATGAAATGACTGAACCCCTGTATACGATTAATGAATGGACTGTTCCCCTGTACCTGATTAATGAATGGACTGGTCCCTGTAACCGATTAATGAATAGTCTGGTCCTCCTACCTGATTATTCAATGGACTGGACTCTGAACCCAGTAAATGAACGGACTGATCCCTGTACCTGACAAATGAATGGACTGGTCCCCTGTACACGATTAATGATTGGACTGGTCCCCTGTACCTGCTTAATGAATGGATTGGTCCCCTGTACCTGATTAATGAATGGACTGGTCCCTTTACCCGATTAATAGATGGACTGGATCTCCTGTACTGATTAATGAATGGACTGGTCTCTGTGCCTGATTATTGAATGGACTGAACCCCTGTCCCTGATTAATGAACGGGCTGGTCCCTGTACCCGATTAATGAATGGACTGGTCCCTGTATACGATTAATGAATGGACTGGTCCCTGTACCCGATTAACGAAAGCACTGAACTTCTGCACCGATTAATGAATGGACTGAATCACTGTTCTCGAATAATGAATAGACTGGTCCCTGCAGCTGATTAATGAATGGACTGAACCACTGCACAGATTATTTAATGGACTGGTACCTGTACCTGATTAATGAATGGACTGGTCCACTGTACCCGAATAATGATTGGACTTGTCCCTGTACCCGATTAATTGAATGGACTGGTCCCAGTGCCCGATTAATGAATGGACTGGTCCCCTTTACCCGATTAGTGAATTGACTTTTCCCTGTACCCGATTAATTGAATGGACTGGTCCCAGTACCCGATTAATGAATGGACTTTACCCCTGTACCCGATTAATGAATGGACTGGTCCCTGTACCCGATTAATTAATGGACTGATCCCCTGCACCCGATGAATGAATGGACTGAACCCCTGTATCCGATTTATGAATGGACAGTACCTCCGTACCCGATTATTAGATAGACTGGCCCAGGTACCCGATTAATGAATGGACTGGTCCCTGTATCCGATTAATGAAATGACTGAACCCCTGTATACGATTAATGAATGGACTGTTCCCCTGTACCTGATTAATGAACGGACTGGTTCCCTGTCCCTGATTAAATAATGCACTGAACCATGGCATCAATTAATGAATGGACTGAATCCCTGTTCTCGAATAATGAATGGACTGGTTCCTGCAGCTGATTAATGAATGGGCTGGTCCCTGGACCCGATTAATGAATGGACTGGTCCCTTGACCCGATTAATGAATTGGCTGGTTCCTGTACCCGATTAATGAATGGACTGGTCCCTGTACCTGATTAATGAATGGACTGGTCCCTGTACCCGATTAATGAATGGACTGGTCCCTGTACCCGATTAAAGAATAGACTAGTCCCCTGTACCTGATTAATGAATCTATTGGTCCCTGTACCCGATTAATGAGTGGACTGGTCACTGTACCCGATTAACGAATGGACTGGTCCCAGTACCCAATTAATGAATCGACTGGTCCCTGTACCTGATCAATGAATGGACTGGTCTCCTGTACCTGATTAATGAATGGTCTTGTCCCCTGTAATTGATTAATGAATGGACTGGTCCCCTGTACCTGATCAATGAATGGACTGGTCCCCTGTACCCGATTAATGAATGTACTGTACCCCTGTACCTGATTAATGAATGGGCTGGTCCCTGTATACGATTAATGAATGGACTGGTCCCTGTACCCGATTAATGAATACACTGAACCTCTGCACCGATTAATGAATGGACTGAATCCCTGTTCTCGAATAATGAATAGAGTGGTCCCTGCAGCTGATTAATGAATGGACTGAACCGCTGCACAGATTATTTAATGGACTGGTAGCTTTACCTGATTAATGAATGGACTGGTCCAATGTACCCGAATAATGATTGGACTTGTCCCTGTACCCGATTAATTGAATGGACTGGTCCCAGTGCCCGATTAATGAATGGACTGGTCCCCTTTACCCGATTAGTGAATTGACTTTTCCCTGTACCCGATTAATTGAATGGACTGGTCCCAGTACCCGATTAATGAATGGACTTTACCCCTGTACCCGATTAATGAATGGACTGGTCCCTGTACCCGATTAATTAATGGACTGATCCCCTGCACCCGATGAATGAATGGACTGAACCCCTGTATCCGATTTATGAATGGACAGTACCTCCGTACCCGATTATTAGATAGACTGGCCCAGGTACCCGATTAATGAATGGACTGGTCCCTGTATCCGATTAATGAAATGACTGAACCCCTGTATACGATTAATGAATTGACTGTTCCCCTGTACCTGATTAATGAACGGACTGGTTCCCTGTCCCTGATTAAATAATGCACTGAACCATGGCATCAATTAATGAATGGACTGAATCCCTGTTCTCGAATAATGAATGGACTGGTTCCTGCAGCTGATTAATGAATGGGCTGGTCCCTGGATCCGATTAATGAATGGACTGGTCCCTTGACCCGATTAATGAATTGGCTGGTTCCTGTACCCGATTAATGAATGGACTGGTCCCTGTACCTGATTAATGAATGGACTGGTCCCTGTACCCGATTAATGAATGGACTGGTCCCTGTACCCGATTAAAGAATAGACTAGTCCCCTGTACCTGATTAATGAATCTATTGGTCCCTGTACCCGATTAATGAGTGGACTGGTCACTGTACCCGATTAACGAATGGACTAGTCCCTGTACCTGACTAATGAATCGACTGATCCCTGTACCTGATTAATGAATGGACTGGTCCCTGTACCTGATTAATGATTGGACTGGTCCCTGTACCTGATTAATGAATGGACTGGTCCCTGTACTCGATTATTGAATGAACACATCCCCGGTACCCGATTGATGAATGGACTGGTCCCCTGTACCAGATTAATGAATGGGCTGAACCCTGTACCTGATTAATGAATCTATTGGTCCGCTGTAGCTGATTGATGAATGGACTGGTCCCTGTACCTGATTAATGAATGCACTGGTCCCTGTACCGGATTAATGAATGGAATTGTCCGTCTATCCGATTAATGAATGGACAGGTTCCTGTACCCGATTACTGAATGGACTGATCCATGTACCTGATTAATGAATGGACTTGTCCCTCTACCCTATTAATGAATCGACAGGTCCCTGTACCCGATTAATGAAGTAACTCGTCCCCTGCACCTGATTAATGAATGGACTGGTCCCTGTACCTGATTAATTGTGGACTGGTCCCGTGTACCTGATTAATGAATGGACAGGTCCCCTATACCAGATTAATGAATGGACTGGTCCGCTGAACCTGATTAATGAATGGTCTGGCCCCTGTACCTCATTAATGAATGGATTGGTCCCTGTACCCGATAATAAATGGACTGGCCCCTGTACCTGATTAATGAATGGACTGTTCCCCTGTACCAATTAATGAATGGACTGGCACCTGTACCTGATTAATGAATGGACTGGTCCCTGTACCTCATTAATGAATGGACTAGTCCCTTTACCTGATTAATGAATGGACTGGTTCCAGTACCCGATTAATGATTTGACTGGTCCCTGTACCCGATTAATGAATGGACTCGTCCCCTTTACCCGATTAGTGAATTGACTTTTCCCTGTACCTGATTAATGAATGGACAGCTACCCTGTACTCGATTAATGAATGGCCTGTTCCCCTGCACCCGATTAATGAATGGACTAGTTAGTGTACCCGATTAGTGAATGGACTGGTCCCTGTACCCGATTAATGAATGGATTGGTCCCTGTACCCGATTAATGAATGAACTCGTCCCCTGTACCTGATTAATGAATGGATTGGTCCGTTGAACCCGATTAATGAATGTATTGGTCCCTGTACCCGATTAATGAATGGACTGGTCTCTATACCCGATTTTGAATGGACTGGACCCTGTACCTGATTAATGAATGGACTGGTCCGCTGAACCTGATTAATGAATGGACTGGTTCCCTGTACCTGATTAATGAATGGACTGGTCCCTGTACCTGATTAGTGAATGGACTGGTCCCCTGTACCTGATTAATGAATGGACTGGTCCGCTGAACCTGATTAATGAATGGTCTGGTCCCTGTACCTCATTAATGAATGGATTGGTTCCTGTACCCGATTAATGAACGGACTGGCCCCTGTACCTGATTAATGAATGGACTGTTCCCCTGTACCAATTAATGAATGGACTGGTCCCTGTACCTGATTAATGAATGGACTGGTTCCTCTACCTGATTAATGAATGAACTCGTCCCCTGTACCTGATTAATGAATGGACTGTTCCCCTGCACCCAATTAATGAATGGACTGGTCCCTGTACCTTTTTAATGAATGGACTGGTCCCTGTGCCTGATTAATGAATGGTCTGGTCCCTGTACCCGATTAATGAATGGTCTGGTCCCTGTACCCGATTAATGAATGGACTGGTCCCTGTACCCGATTAATGAATGGACTAGACCCCTGCACCCGATTAATGAAAGGACTAGTCACTGTACCTGATTAATGAATGGACTGGTCCCTTTACACGATTAATGAATGGACTGGTCCCTTTACCCGATTAATGAATGGACTGGTCCCTCTACCTGATTAATGAATGGACTGGTCACTTTACCCGATTAATGAATGGACTGGTCCCTGTACCCGATTAATGAATTGACTGGTCCTGTACCCGATTAATTAATGAACTCGTCCTCTGTACCTGATTAATGAATGGACTGGTCCCTGTACACGATTAGTGAATGGACTGGTCCCTTTACCTGATTAATGAAATGACTGAAGCCCTGGATACGATTAATGTATGGACTGGTCCCTGTACCCGATTAATGAATGCACTGAACCTCTGCACCGATTAATGAATGGACTAAATCCCTGTTCTCGAATAATGAATAGACTGGTCCCTGCAGCTGATTAATGAATGGACTGACCCCCTGCACAGATTATTCAATGGACTGGTACCTGTACCCGATTAATGAATGGACCTAATCCCTGCACAGATTATTCAATGGACTGGTACCTGTACCCGATTAATGAATGGACTAGTTAGTGTACCTGATTAATGAATGGACTGATCCCCTGAACCAGATTAATGAATGGGCTGGTCCCTGTACCCGATTAGTGAATGGACTGATCCCTGTATCCGATTAATGAATGGATTGGTCCCTGTACCCGATTAATGAATGGACTGGTCCCTGTAACTGATTAATGAATGGACTGGTCCCCTCAACCTGATTAATTAATGGACTCGTCCCCTGAACTTAATTAATGAATGGACTGGTCCCTGTACCAGATTAATGATTGGACTGGTCCCTGTAACTGATTAATGAATGGACTGGTCCCCTCAACCTGATTAATTAATGGACTGGTCCCCTGTACCCGATTGATGAATGGACTAGTCCCTCTACCTGATTAATGAATGGACTGGTCCGCTGAACCTGATTAATGAATGGACTGGTTCCCTGTACCTGATTAATGAATGGACTGGTCCCTGTACCTGATTAGTGAATGGACTGGTCCCCTGTACCTGATTAATGAATCGACTGGTCCCTGTACCCGATTAATGAATGGACTGGTCCCTTTACCTGATTAATGAATCTACTGGTCCCTGTACCTGATTAATGAATGGACTGGTCCCTGTACCTGATTAATGATTTGACTGGTCCCTGTACCTGATTAATGAATGGACTGGTTCACTGTACCCGATTAATGAATAGACTGGACCCTGTACCTGATTAATGAATGGACTGGTCCCTGTTCCCGATTAATGAATGGACTGGTCCCTTTACCTGATCAGTGAATGGACTGGTCCCTGTACCCGATTATTGAATGAACACATCCCCGGTAGCTGATTAATGAATGGACTGTTCCCCTGTACCAGATTAATGAATGGACTGGTCCTCTGCACCCAATTAATGAACGGACAGTCCGCTGTACCCGATTAATGAATAGTCTGGTCCTGCTACCTGATTAATCAATGGACTGGACTCTGAACCCAGTAAATGAATGGACTGGTCCCTGTACCTGACTAATGAATGGACTGATCCGTGTACCTGATTAATGAATGGACTGGTCACCGCACCCGATTAATGAATGGACTGGTCCCTGTACCTGATTAATGAATGGACTGGTCCCTGTTCCCGATTAATGACTGGACTGGTCACCGCACCCGATTAATGAATGGACTGGTCCCTGTACCTGATTAATGAATGGACTGGTCCCCTGTGCCTGATTAATGAATCTATTGGTCCGCTGTAGCTGATTAATGAATGGACTGGTCACTGTACCCGATTAATGAATGGACTGGTCACTGTACCTGATTAATGAATGGACTGGTCCCTGTACCCGATTAATGAAAGCATTGGTCCCTGTACCTGATCAATGAATGGACTGGTCCCTGTACCCGATTAATGAATGGAGTGGTCCCTGTACCTGATTAATGAATGGACTAGTCCCTGTACCCGATTAATGAATGGACTGGTCCCTGTACCCGATTAATGAATAGTCTGGTCCTGCTACCTGATTAATCAATGGACTGGACTCTGAACCCAGTAAATGAATGGACTGGTCCCTGTACCTGACTAATGAATGGACTGATCCGTGTACCTGATTAATGAATGGACTGGTCACCGCACCCGATTAATGAATGGACTGGTCCCTGTACCTGATTAATGAATGGACTGGTCCCTGTTCCCGATTAATGACTGGACTGGTCACCGCACCCGATTAATGAATGGACTGGTCCCTGTACCTGATTAATGAATGGACTGGTCCCCTGTGCCTGATTAATGAATCTATTGGTCCGCTGTAGCTGATTAATGAATGGACTGGTCACTGTACCCGATTAATGAATGGACTGGTCACTGTACCTGATTAATGAATGGACTGGTCCCTGTACCCGATTAATGAAAGCATTGGTCCCTGTACCTGATTAATGAATGGACTGGTCCCTGTACCTGACGAATGAATGGACTGATCCCTGTACCTGAATAATGAATGGACTGGTCCCCTGTGCCTGATTAATGAATGCACTGGTCCCTTTACCCGATTAATAGATGGACTGGATCCCCTGTACTGATTAATGAATGGATTGGTCTCTGTGCCTGATTAATGAATGGACTGAACCCCTGTTCCCGGTTAGAATGGACTGAACCCCTGTCCCCGATTAATGAATGGACTGGACCCCTGTACCCAATTAAAGAATGGACTGGACCCTGTACCCGATTAATTAATGGACTGAACCCCTGTATCCGATTATTAGGTTGACAAGTCCAGGTACCCAATTAATGAATGGACTGGTCCCTGTACCCGATTAATGAAATGATTGAACCCCTGTATACGATTAATAAATGGACTGTACCCCTGTACCTGATTAATTAACGGGCTGGTCCCTGCATACAATTAATGAATGGACTGGTCCCTGTACCCAATTAATGAATGGACTGAATGCCTGTTCTCGAATAATGAATAGATTGGTCCCTGCAGCTGATTAATGAATGGACTGAACCCCTGCACAGATTATTCAATGGACTGGTACCTGCACCCGATTAATGAATGGACTGGTCCACTGCACCCGAATAATGAATAGACTTGTCCCTGTACCGGATTAATGAATGGACTGAACCCCTGTACCCGATTAATGAATGGACTGAACACCTGTACCCGATGAATGAATGTACTGAACCCCTGTATCGGATTAATGAATGGACTGCTCCCTGTTCCCGATTAATGATTGGACTGGTCCCTGTACCCGATTATTGAATGAACACATCCCCGGTAGCCGATTAATGAATGGACTGTTCCCCTGTACCAGATTAATGAATGGACTGGTCCTCTGTACCCAATTAATGAACGGACAGGTCTGCTGTACCCGATTAATGAATAGTCTGGTCCTGCTACCTGATTAATCAATGGACTGCACTCTGAACCTAGTAAATGAATGGACGGGACCCTGTACCTGACTAATGAATGGATTGATCTGTGTACCTGATTAATGAATGCACTGGTCCCTGTTCCCTATTAATGATTGGACTGGTCCCTGTACCTGATTAATGAATGGACTGGTCCCTGTTCCCGATTAATGAATGCACTGGTTTCCTGTACCAGATTAATGAATGGGTTGAACCCTGTACCTGATTAATGAATGGACTGGTCCCTGTACCCGATTAATGAATGGACTGGTCCCTGTACCAAATTAATGAATGGGCTGGTCTCCTGTACCTGATTAATGAATGGACTTTTATCCTGTACCCGATTAATGAATGGACTGGTCCCCTGTGCCTGATTAATGAATGGACTGGTCCTCTGTACCCGGTTAATCAATGGACAGGTCCGTTTAACCCGATTTATGAATAGTCTGGTCCGGCTACCTGATTAATCAATGGACTGCACTCTGAACCCAGTAAATGAATGGACTGGTCCCTGTACCTGACTAATGAATGGACTAATCCCTGTACCTGATTAATGAATGGTCTGGTCCCTGTACCTCATTAATGAATGGATTGGTCCCTGTACCCGATTAATGAATGGACTGGTCCCTGTACCTGATTAATGAATGGACTGTTCCCCTGTACCAATTAATGAATGGACTGGTCCCTGTACCCGGTTAGAATGGACTGAACCCCTGTCCCCGATTAATGAATGGACTGGACCCCTGTACCCAATTAAAGAATGGACTGGACCCTGTACCCGATTAATTAATGGACTGAACCCCTGTATCCGATTATTAGGTTGACAAGTCCAGGTACCCAATTAATGAATGGACTGGTCCCTGTACCCGATTAATGAAATGATTGAACCCCTGTATACGATTAATAAATGGACTGTACCCCTGTACCTGATTAATTAACGGGCTGGTCCCTGCATACAATTAATGAATGGACTGGTCCCTGTACCCAATTAATGAATGGACTGAATGCCTGTTCTCGAATAATGAATAGATTGGTCCCTGCAGCTGATTAATGAATGGACTGAACCCCTGCACAGATTATTCAATGGACTGGTACCTGCACCCGATTAATGAATGGACTGGTCCACTGCACCCGAATAATGAATAGACTTGTCCCTGTACCGGATTAATGAATGGACTGAACCCCTGTACCCGATTAATGAATGGACTGAACACCTGTACCCGATGAATGAATGTACTGAACCCCTGTATCGGATTAATGAATGGACTGCTCCCTGTTCCCGATTAATGATTGGACTGGTCCCTGTACCCGATTATTGAATGAACACATCCCCGGTAGCCGATTAATGAATGGACTGTTCCCCTGTACCAGATTAATGAATGGACTGGTCCTCTGTACCCAATTAATGAACGGACAGGTCTGCTGTACCCGATTAATGAATAGTCTGGTCCTGCTACCTGATTAATCAATGGACTGCACTCTGAACCTAGTAAATGAATGGACGGGACCCTGTACCTGACTAATGAATGGATTGATCTGTGTACCTGATTAATGAATGCACTGGTCCCTGTTCCCTATTAATGATTGGACTGGTCCCTGTACCTGATTAATGAATGGACTGGTCCCTGTTCCCGATTAATGAATGCACTGGTTTCCTGTACCAGATTAATGAATGGGTTGAACCCTGTACCTGATTAATGAATGGACTGGTCCCTGTACCCGATTAATGAATGGACTGGTCCCTGTACCAAATTAATGAATGGGCTGGTCTCCTGTACCTGATTAATGAATGGACTTTTATCCTGTACCCGATTAATGAATGGACTGGTCCCCTGTGCCTGATTAATGAATGGACTGGTCCTCTGTACCCGGTTAATCAATGGACAGGTCCGTTTAACCCGATTTATGAATAGTCTGGTCCGGCTACCTGATTAATCAATGGACTGCACTCTGAACCCAGTAAATGAATGGACTGGTCCCTGTACCTGACTAATGAATGGACTAATCCCTGTACCTGATTAATGAATGGTCTGGTCCCTGTACCTCATTAATGAATGGATTGGTCCCTGTACCCGATTAATGAATGGACTGGTCCCTGTACCTGATTAATGAATGGACTGTTCCCCTGTACCAATTAATGAATGGACTGGTCCCTGTACCTGATTAATGAATGGACTGGTTCCTGTACCTGATTAATGAATGAACTCGTCCCCTGTACCTGATTAATGAATGGACTGTTCCCCTGCACCCAATTAATGAATGGACTGGTCCCTGTACCTTTTTAATGAATGGACTGGTTCCTGTGCCTGATTAATGAATGGTCTGGTCCCTGTACCCGATTAATGAATGGTCTGGTCCCTGTACCCGATTAATGAATGGACTGGTCCCTGTGCCCGATTAATGAATGGACTAGACCCCTGCACCCGATTAATGAAAGGACTAGTCACTGTACCTGATTAATGAATGGACTGGTCCCTTTACACGATTAATGAATGGACTGGTCCCTTTACCCGATTAATGAATGGACTGGTCCCTGTACCTGATTAATGAATGGACTGGTCACTTTCCCCGATTAATGAATGGACTGGTCCCTGTACCCGATTAATGAATGGACTGGTCCCTGCACCCGATTAATGAATGGACTGGTCCCTGTACACGATTAGTGAATGGACTGGTCCCTGTACCCGATTAATTAATGAACTCGTCCTCTGTACCTGATTAATGAATAGACTGGTCCCTGTAACTGATTAATGAATGGACTGGTCCCCTCTACCTGATTAATTAATGGACTGGTCCCCTGTACCCGATTAATGAAATGACTGAAGCCCTGGATATGATTAATGTATGGACTGGTCCCTGTACCCGATTAATGAATGCACTGAACCTCTGCACCGATTAATGAATGGACTAAATCCCTGTTCTCGAATAATGAATAGACTGGTCCCTGCAGCTGATTAATGAATGGACTGAATCCCTGCACAGATTATTCAATGGACTGGTACCTGTACCCGATTAATTGAATGGACTATTTCCAGTACCCGATTAATGAATGGGCTGGTCCCTGTACCCGATTAATGAATGGACTAGTTAGTGTACCTGATTAATGAATGGACTGATCCCCTGAACCAGATTAATGAATGGGCTGGTCCCTGTACCCGATTAGTGAACGGACTGGTCCCTGTACCCGATTAATGAATGGATTGGTCCCTGTACCCGATTAATGAATGAACTCGTCCCCTATACCTGATTAATGAATGGACTGGTCCCCTGAAATTAATGAATGAATGGACTGGTCCCTGTACCAGATTAATGATTGGACTGGTCCCTGTAACTGATTAATGAATGGACTGGTCCCCTCTACCTGATTAATTAATGGACTGGTCCCCTGTACCCGATTAATGAATGGACTGGTCCCTCTACCTGATTAATGAATGGACTGGTCTCTCTACCTGATTAATGAATGGACTGGTCCCTGTACCAGATTAATGATTGGACTGGTCCCTGTAACTGATTAATGAATGGACTGGTCCCCTCTACCTGATTAATTAATGGACTGGTCCCCTGTACCCGATTGATGAATGGACTGGTCCCTCTACCTGATTAATGAATGGACTGGTCCCTGTACCTGATTAATGAATGGACTGGTCCCTGTACCAGATTAATGATTGGACTGGTCCCTGTAACTGATTAATGAATGGACTGGTCCCCTCTACCTGATTAATTAATGGACTGGTCCCCTGTACCCGATTGATGAATGGACTGGTCCCTCTACCTGATTAATGAATGGACTGGTCCCTGTACCCGATTAATGAATGGACTGGTCACTGTACCCGATTAATGAATAGACTGGTCCCTGTACCTGATTAATGAATGGACTCGTCCCCTGTACCTGATTAATGAATCTATTGGTCCGCTGTAGCTGATTGATGAATGGACTGGTCTATGTACCCGATTAATGAATGGACTGAACACCTGTACCCGATGAATGAATGTACTGAACCCCTGTATAGGATTAATGAATGGACTGCTCCCTGTTCCCGATTAGTGATTGGACTGGTCCCTGTACCCGATTATTGAATGAACACATCCCCGGTAGCCGATTAATGAATGGACTGTTCCCCTGTACCAGATTAATGAATGGACTGGTCCTCTGCACCCAATTAATGAACGGACAGGTCTGCTGTACCCGATTAATGAATAGTCTGGTCCTGCTACCTGATTAATCAATGGACTGCACTCTGAACCTAGTAAATGAATGGTCGGGACCCTGTACCTGACTAATGAATGGATTGATCTGTGTACCTGATTAATGAATGCACTGGTCCCTGTACCTGATTAATGAATGGACTGGTCCCTGTTCCCTATTAATGATTGGACTGGTCCCTGTACCTGATTAATGAATGGACTGGTCCCTGTTCCCGATTAATGAATGCACTGGTTTCCTGTACCAGATTAATGAATGGGCTGAACCCTGTACCTGATTAATGAATGGACTGGTCCCTGTACCCGATTAATGAATGGACTGGTCACTGTACCCGATTAATGAATGGACTGGTCCCTGTACCAAATTAATGAATGGGCTGGTCTACTGTACCTGATTAATGAATGGACTTTTATCCTGTACCCGATTAATGAATGGACTGGTCCCCTGTGCCTGATTAATCAATGGACTGGTCCTCTGTACCCGGTTAATCAATGGACAGGTCCGTTTAACCCGATTTATGAATAGTCTGGTCCGGCTACCTGATTAATCAATGGACTGCACTCTGAACCCAGTAAATGAATGGACTGGTCCCTGTACCTGACTAATGAATGGACTGGTCCCTGTACCCGATTAATGAATGGTCTGGTCCCTGTACCCGATTAATGAATGGTCTGGTCCCTGTACCCGATTAATGAATGGACTGGTCCCTGTACCCGATTAATGAATGGACTAGACCCCTGCACCCGATTAATGAAAGGACTAGTCACTATACCTGATTAATGAATGGACTGGTCCCTTTACACGATTAATGAATGGACTGGTCCCTTTACCCGATTAATGAATGGACTGGTCCCTGTACCTGATTAATGAATGGACTGGTCACTTTACCCGATTAATGAATGGACTGGTCCCTGTACCCGATTAATGAATGGACTGGTCCCTGCACCCGATTAATGAATGGACTGGTCCCTGTACACGATTAGTGAATGGACTGGTCCCTGTACCCGATTAATTAATGAACTCGTCCTCTGTACCTGATTAATGAATAGACTGGTCCCTGTACCTGATTACTCAATGGACTGGTCCCTTTACCCGATTAATGAAATGACTGAAGCCCTGGATACGATTAATGTATGGACTGGTCCCTGTACCCGATTAATGAATGCACTGAACCTCTGCACCGATTAATGAATGGACTAAATCCCTGTTCTCGAATAATGAATAGACTGGTCCCTGCAGCTAATTAATGAATGGACTGAATCCCTGCACAGATTATTCAATGGACTGGTACCTGTACCCGATTAATTGAATGGACTATTTCCAGTACCCGGTTAATGAATGGGCTGGTCCCTGTACCCGATTAATGAATGGACTAGTTAGTGTACCTGATTAATGAATGGACTGATCCCCTGAAGCAGATTAATGAATGGGCTGGTCCCTGTACCCGATTAGTGAATGGACTGGTCCCTGTACCCGATTAATGAATGGATTGGTCCCTGTACCCGATTAATGAATGAACTCGTCCCCTATACCTGATTAATGAATGGACTGGTCCCCTGAAATTAATGAATGAATGGACTGGTCCCTGTACCAGATTAATGATTGGACTGGTCCCTGTAACTGATTAATGAATGGACTGGTCCCCTCTACCTGATTAATTAATGGACTGGTCCCCTGTACCCGATTGATGAATGGACTGGTCCCTCTACCTGATTAATGAATGGACTGGTCCCTGTACCCGATTAATGAATGGACTGGTCACTGTACCCGATTAATGAATAGACTGGTCCCTGTACCTGATTAATGAATGGACTCGTCCCCTGTACCTGATTAATGAATCTATTGGTCCGCTGTAGCTGATTGATGAATGCACTGGTATGTACCCGATTAATGAATGGACTGGTCCATGTACCTGATTAATTAATGGACTTGTCCCTCTACCCGATTAATGAATGGACAGGTCCCTGTACCCGATTAATGAATGGACAGGTCCCTGTACCCGATTAATGAATGAACTCGTCCCCTGCACCTGATTAATGAATGGACTCGTCCGCTGAACCTGATTGATGAGTGGACTGGTCCCGTTTACCTGATTAATGAATGGACAGGTTCCCTGTTCCAGATTAATGAATGGACTGGTCCCCATTCCCGATTAATCAATGGACTGGTCCCTGTACCAGATTAATGAATGAACTGGTCCGCTGAACCTGATTAATTAATGGACTGGTCCCTGTACCTCATTAATGAATGGATTGGTCCCTGTACCCGATGAATGAATGGACTGGTCCCTGTACCTGATTAATGAATGGACTGTTCCCCTGTACCAATTAATGAAGGGACTGGTTCCTGTACCTGATTAATGAATGGACTGGTCCCTGTACCTGATTAATGAATGAACTCGTCCCCTGTACCTGGTTAATGAATGGACTGTTCCCCTGTGCCAATTAATGAATGGACTGGTTCCTGTACCTTTTTAATGAATGGTCCGGTCCCTGTACCCGATTAATGAATGAACTCGTCCCCTGTACCTGATTAATGAATGGACTGGACCCTGTACCTGATTAATGAATGGACTGGTCCGCTGAACCTGATTAATGAATGGACTGGTCTCTGTACCCGATTAATGAATGGACTAGACCCCTGCACCCGATTAATGAATGGACTGGTCACTGTACCTGATTAATGAATGGACTGGTCCCTTTACCCGATTAATGAATGGACTGGTCCCTGCACCCGATTAATGAATGGACTGGTTCCTGTACCTGATTAATGAATGGACTGGTCCCTTTACCCGATTAGTGAATGGACTGGTCCCTGTACCCGATTAATGAATGGACTGGTCCCTGTACCTGATTAATGAATCGACTGGTCCCTGTACCCGATTAATGAAATGACTGAAGCCCTGTATACGATTAATGTATGGACTGGTCCCTGTACCCGATTAATGAATGGACTGGTCCCTGTACCCGATTAATGAATGCACTGAACCTCTGCACCGATTAATGAATGGACTGAATCCCTGTTCTCGAATAATGAATAGACTGGTCCCTGCAGCTGATTAATGAATGGACTGATCCCCTGCACAGATTATTCAATGGACTGGTTCCAGTGCCCGATTAATGAATGGGCTCGTCCCTGTACCCGATTAATGAATGGACTCGTCCCCTTTACCCGATTAGTGTATTGACTTTTCCCTGTACCTGATTAATGAATGGACAGCTACCCTGTACTGGATTAATAAATGGCCTTAACCCCTGCACCCGAATAATGAATGGACTAGTTAGTGTACCCGATTAGTGAATGGACTGGTCCCTGTACCCGATTAATGAATGGATTGGTCCCTGTACCCGATTAATGAATGAACTCGTCCCCTGTACCTGATTAATGAATGGATTGGTCCGTTGAACCCGATTAATGAATGGACTGGTTCCCTGTACCCGATTAATGAATGGACTGGTCTCTGTACCCGATTAATGAATGGACTGGTCCCTGTACCCGATTAATGAATGGACTGGTCTCTGTACCCAATTAATGAATGGACTGGTCCCCTGTATCTGATTAATGAATGGACTGGTCCCTGTACCCGATTAATGATTGGACTGGTCCCTGTACCTGATTAATGAATGGACTGGTTCACTGTACCCGATTAATGAATAGACTGGACCCTGTACCTGATTAATGAACGGACTGGTCCCTGTACCCGATTAATGAATGGACTGGTTCACTGTACCCGATTAATGAATCGACTGGTCCCTGTATCTGATTAATGAATGGACTGGTCCCCTGTATCTGATTAATGAATGGACTGGTCCCTGTACCCGATTAATGATTGGACTGGTCCCTGTACCTGATTAATGAATGGACTGGTTCACTGTACCCGAGTAATGAATAGACTGGACCCTGTACCTGATTAATGAATGGACTGGTCCCTGTACCCGATTAATGAATGGACTGGTCCCTTTACCTGATCAGTGAATGGACTGGTCCCCTGCACCTGATTAATGAATGGACTAGTCCTTGTACCTGATTAATGAATGGACTAGTCCCCTGTACCTGATTAATGAATGGGCTGGTCCCTGCACCCGATTATTGAATGAACTTGTCCCCTATACCTGATTAGTGAATGGACTGGTCCCCTGTACCCTATTAATGAATGGACTGGTCCCTGTACCTGATTAATGAATTGACTGGTCCCTGTACCCAATTAATGGATGGACTGATCCCTGTACCCGATTAATGAATGGACTGGTTCCCTGTACCTGATTAATGAATGGACGGGTACCTGTACCCGAGTAATGAATGAACTGGTCCCTGTAGCCGATTAATGAATGGACTGGTCCCCTGTTCTGATTAATGAATGGAGTGGTCCCTATACCTGATTAATGAATGGACTGGTCCCCTGTACCTGATTAATGAATCTATTGGTCCCCTGTCGCTGATAAATGAATGGACTGTTCCCTGTACCTGATTAATGAATGGACTGGTCCCCCGTACCCGATTAACGAATGGACTGGTCCATGTACCTGATTAATGAATGGACAAGAGGAAGCAGCTGATTGGGTGAGCAGGGCCAGGTGAGTATTTATACTACTCTGTAGTTTGACAGTTAAGGTTAATAGTTTATAAAGTTTAGAAGGTACTAATTTTTGTGGTTATAGTTTCTAAGGTCTCTGTTGTGTAGCAGGGAGAGCGAGTATACAAGGGCCCTTGAGTATATCATTTAATTGTAGTGTAATTTGTGGTATTGATTTGAGTTAATTTAAATTAATTAAAGGGTAAGTCATGGCAGCACAGCTCAGCCCCATGGCATGCTCCTCCTGCACTATGTGGGAAATCAGGGACACTTCCTGTGTCCCTGTTGACCATGTGTGTGGGAAGTGTATCCAGCTGCAGCTACTGGCAGACCGCATTGTGGTGCTGGAGCTGCGAATGGATGCATACTGGAGCATTCACGATGCTGAGGACGTCGTGGATAGCACGTTTAGGGAGTTGGTCACACCGCAGGTAAAGGCTGCACAGGCAGGAAGGGAATGGGTGACCACCAAGCAGAGTAGTAGGCGCAGGCAGGTAGTGCAGGGGTCCCCTGTAGACATCCCCCTCTCAAACAGATATACCACTTTGGATATTGTTGAGGGAGATGGCTTATCGGGGGAAGGCAGCAGCAGCCAACTTCCTGGCACCATGGGTAGTTCTGCTGCACAGGACGGGAGGAAAAAGTGCGGGAGAGTTATAGTGATAGGGGATTTTATTGTAAGGGGAATAGATAGGCGTTTCTGCGGCCGCAAACGAGACTCCAGGTTGGTATGTTGCCTCCCTGGTGCAATGGTCAAGGATGTCTCGGAGCGGCTGCAGGGCATTCTGGAGGGGGAGGGTGAACAGCCAGTTGTCGTGGTGCATATAGGTACCAACGATATTGGTAAAAAACGGGATGAGGTCCTAAAAGCTGAATATAGGGAGTTAGGAGGTAAATTAAAAAATAGGACCTCAAAGGTAGTAATCTCAGGATTGCTACTGGTGCCACGTGGTAGTCAGAGTAGAAATAGAAGGATATTTCAGATGAATACGTGGCTAGAGGAATGGTGCAAGGGGGAGGGATTCAAATTCCTGGGACATTGGAACCGGTTCTGGGGGAGATGGGACCAGTACAAACTGGATGGTTTGCACCTGGGCAGGACCGGGACCGATGTCCTAGGGGGAGTGTTTGCTAGTGCTGTTGGGGAGGGTTTAAACTAAAATGGCAGGGGGTTGGGAACCTGTGCAGGGAAACAGAGGAAAGGGAAGCAAGGATAGAAGCAAAAGACAGGAAGGAGAAAAGCAAAAATGTAAGGCAGAGAAATCAAGGGTGTAAATCAAACAGGGCAACAGCAAATAATAATTCTAAAAGGACTAAGAGTGTTAAAAAAACAAGCCTGAAGGCTTTGTGTCTTAATGCGAGGAGCATTCATAATAAGCTGGATGAATTAGCTGTGCAAATAGATGTAAACGGATATGATATAATTGGGATTACAGAGACATGGCTCCAGGGTGACCAAGGCTGGGAATTCAACATCCAAGAGTATTCAATATTCAGGAAGGACAGACAAAAAGGAAAAGGAGGTGGGGTAGCATTGCTGGTTAAAGAGGAGATTAACACAATAGTAAGGAAGGATATTAGCTCTGATGATGTGGAATCTGTATGGGTAGAGCTGAGAAATACCAAGGGGCAGAAAACATTTGTGGGAGTTGTATACAGACCCCAAAACAGTAATGCTGAGGTTGGGGATGGCATTAAATGGGAAATTAGAGACGCGTGCAATAAGGGCACTGCAGTTATCATGGGTGACTTTAATCCACATATAGATTGGGCTAACCAAATTAGTAACAATACTGTGGAGGAATTCCTAGAGTGTATACGGTATGGTTTCGTGGACCGATATGTCGAGGAATCAACTAGAGATCAGCCCATCTAAGACTGGGTATTATGTAATGAGAAAGGATTAATTAGCAATCTTGTTGTGCGAGGCCCCTTGGGGAGGAGTGATCATAATATGATAGAATTCTTCATTAAGATGGAGAGTGAAGTAGTTGACTCAGAAACTAGGGTCCTGAATTTAAATAAAGGAAACCATGATGGTATGAGGCGCGAGTTGGCTAGGATGGATTGGGGAGCATTATTTAAAGGGTTGACGGTGGATAGGCAAACATTTAAAGATCGAATATATGAACTACAGAATGTGTTCATCCCTGTTTGGCATAAAAATAAAACAAAAAAGCTACTCAACCGTGGCTAACAAGGGAAATTAGGGATAGCATAAGATGCAAGGAGAGGACATATAAATTGGCCAGAAAAAGCAGCAAACCTGAGGATTGGGAGCAGTTTAGGATTCAGCAAAGGAGGACAAAGGGATTAATTAAGAGGGGGAAATAGAATATGAGAGTAAGCTTGCAGGGAACATAAAAACTGACTGTAAAAGCTTCTATAGATATGTGAAGAGAAAAAGATTGGTGAAGTCAAGCGTAGGTCCCTTGCAGTCAGAATCAGGGGGATTTATAATGGGGAACAAAGAAATGGCAGACCAATTAAATACATACTTTGGTTCTGTCTTCACAAAGGAGGACACAAATAACCTCCCAGAGATGTCGGGGAACATAGGGTCTAATGAGAGGGAGGAATTGAATGAAATCAGTATTTGTAGGGAAATCGTGTAAGGGAAATTGATGGGATTGAAGGCCGATAAATCCCCAGGGCCTGATAATCTACATCCTAGGGTACTTAAGGAAGTGGCCCTAGAAATAGTAGATGCATTGCTGGTCATCTTTCAAAATTCTATAGATTCTGGAACAGTTCCCATGGATTGGAGGGTAACTAATGTAACCCCACTATTTAAAAAAGGTGGCAGAGAAAAATCGGGGAATTATAGAACGGTAAGCCTGACACTGGTAGTGGGCAAAATGCTAGAGTCCATTATAAAAGATGTAATAGCAGAGCACTTGGAAAACAGTGACAGGATCGGACAAAGTCAACATGGATTTACAAAAGGTAAATCATGCTTGACTAATCTACTGGAATTTTTTGAGGATGTAACTGGTAGAATAGATAAGGGAGAACCAGTGGATGTGGTGTATTTGGACTTTCAGAAGGCTTTCAATAAGGTCCTGCATGACAGATTAGCGTGCAAAGTTAAAGCACATGGGATTGGGGGTCAGGTACTGATTTGGATAGAGAACTGGCTGGCAGACAGGAAGCAAAGAGTTGGAATAAACTGGTCTTTTTCCGAGTGGCAGGCAGTGACTAGTGGGGTACCGCAGGGATCGGTGCTAGGACCCCAGCTATTCACAATATATATTAATGATCTAGACAAGGGAACTAGATGTAATATCTCTAAGTTTGCAGACGACACAAAGCTGCGTGGGTGTGTGTGCTGTGAGGACTGTCGAAGTTTGACTTCCGATTAAAGACTCTTGTAAACAATATCGTCAAAGAAGGCTTTTTATTATATTTTACTTGCAAGGAGACTGCAACCATAGCCCAATTAGCTATGATGACAGACTGCCGAATCACAGAAAATGGAGTATTCTTATACAGTATAATATCACATGACATGTTGTTTAAGGTAAGCTAAGTTAACAATTAGAAAAAACACATTAGAAATGCCTTACAATGAGACTAGCTAATCTCTATAAAATGGAGTCTATCTATTTTACTTCTCGCACCAAGGCCAAGGCGACTGGTGTGTTTACTTTACTAGCCCTTGGTTATCTCAATATTAAGCCTGTTTTTCTTTTGTGCAGGCAGTCTTTTGCTGACAGCATAGTCTAAGAATTTAAAGTTATTTTCAGAAAAGAACATAACAATGGATTTTTTTCCTTTTCCACACAAGTCAGAGTTGGCCATTTTATTAGTTTAAATTCAAGGACACCATTTTGTCCGAGACAAAAACTGCACTTCCACATTCCCCCCTTTTTTGTCCTTCTAGGACAAAATAGCTCAATTTAACTTTTTCGGTCTTTCTTGTCGGTTCCTGTACCAAATTTGGATTTTGGTCAGGGATGCCAACTTCTTTTCTGTTTTAACCATCCTCGGGATTATACCTGTATTGATGGCTGACCTTATTTAAGATCGTCCTTCTTCTCTTTCTAGTCTCGGTGTTTGGGCGTATGTTCTTGTAGGGGTTTTAGTTGTGTTTTGGTGACTGTGGCGTACTTTTGTGGTTCATTAGTCTGCTGTTCTCTAACTTTTCCTGCAGCTTTTACTAGCCTGCAGTTCAGGTGTCACTATACACCCTCTAAGGAGATAGGGTACAGCAGCTCATCGAGGAGTTCTAAGTCATGGCCCACACAGTTTATGCCTATCCTGTGGGGTTCTCCTAGGGAACTGCAGCTTATAGAGGAGGACTGATTCATGACCCACACAGTTTATACCTGACCTGTGGGGTTCTCCTAAGCACAAGTGCTTTTACGTGAGCCTCCAGAGTGCGGACCAAGTGATATACAAGGTCGACGTCACCGGCAGTTGAAAGGAGTCCTCTCTCTTTCCCTAGCCTGCAGATCCCATGTGGGTGGAAGAATGTTTACCGAAAGTGGGGAGCATGCAAAAATGTATATATATCTATATGTATATTTTGTCTAGATTTTCTAATCCTCAAAATTGTATGTTATTCAATCGCCTCAGTTCCTCCCCGAAGGGACCATACTTTTCTTCTTCGTCATTTATTTCTTTCTGTATCATTATACTTACTTCAGGTATGACTACCTTGCCTAACCTATCAAATCTTTTAATCATCTTAAACACCTCGATCAGGGTTCACGTTGGTGCGGAAAATGGTAAAACCCATCTGATTGTCAGTATTCAATCGTTTAGTCCGATTCAATGGTCTGTTATTAGTCAAATTCATCAAACTGGTAGTATTGAACCACCAGCTTTCCATGGAACTTCCTGCCTTGTACGTAATAAACTTTTGTATGCAACGACTTTTCCCCACATTAACTCTGTTCCCTTTAGTCTGTCCTAGATCGCGTTCCCAGCATATATCCCCGATTGGTCGGCCCTTTCCCGATGTATTGGTAAGGGCTAGAAAAGGAGGTTCTTTCGTATAATCATACGTCGGCTTGTACCATCCTTTAAAATTTTCTAACGAATATCCTCCCCCCTTAAACTCGTTTCTTAGGCTAGACCACTTTTGTTCCCATATCTTTCTGTTTCGTATGATTTTTATTAATTATCCATTCTGCTATATCTGTGAGGTTCAAGGGTATCGGTCGCAGAGGTATTCCTCTTTTCACATAAGTAGGAATATGGCTACATACCCAACAGGCGTTTATCCCACTTTTTTTGGCATACTTATATGACATATACAAAGAGGTGTTCATATGTAATTCTCGTTTCTTTCGGGGTTCTTTTCCTCTCCCTTGGCAGGCTATACATATCAGTCCGATTAGTAGGTAAAACGTAAATAACAGCTTCATTGTTTAAGTCTTTTCAAATTCAAATTCAACTGTCCTTATCTGATACTTTCTTGCAATGGGATGCGTGGATCCAAGTAGGTCTTTCCTTGACCTTTACAGCTGTATTTGTTGTCAAGAGTACTTGATATGGCCCTTCAAAGCGTGGCTGCAGACCGTTCTTCCTCTTAAAGACCTTTACGTAGACGTCATCTCCTGGTTCCAAGTTATGGCACTTTCCTTCAGCCGGTTCCGTTTGAGCTTCCTTTACCTGTTGGTGAAAGCTGGAAATACATCTAGTTAATGCAATAGTTTAGCATACTTTCATCCATTTTATGAATGTCCATTTGTTTAACCGTAAAGGGTGCTGAGAATGGCAGCCTTTGGGGCCGTCCCATAACAATCTCATGTGGCGACAGTCCAGTTGTCCTGTTAGTTGCTGCTCGCATTACCATCAATGCTAAGGGTAACAGTTCAACCCATTTTAGTCCAGTTTCATTGCAAAGTTTAGAAAGTTTATTCTTCAGCATTCCGTTATATCTTTCTACTAGTCCCGCAGATTGCGGATGATAACTGCAGTGGAAATGCTGATTAATCTGCAAAGCCTTACATAGTTCCTTTATGATCATTCCAGTAAAATGTGATCCGTTGTCGCATGAAAGTTGCATAGGTATTCCAAACCTTGGTATGATTTCTTTTAACAAACACTTTGCAACTGTTACAGCATCATTCTTTTACATGGAAAAGCTTCAACCCATCTTGAAAACATATCTATGATTACCAACACGTATAAGTCCTTCAAAATTTAATTTTTTTTTTTTTAGTTATTTTTTTTTTAGTTACCCCCCCCCCCCACCCTGTGTTGTTTTGCATTTTACGATTCCCTTATCACTTCTATTTGTCTTTTGATGCTTGATATTCGACCTTGCTGGCATTTCTGCTATCTATTCCTGGTTGCATGTTGTCATTTTTTGTTCTAAGAATTAGAACCCATCTTTGAATCTAACAGCTATTTCTTACAATTCCCTTCTTTGAGAAGGAAATAACCCTTATTGACTTCTCACAATCGGCTCTTGACTAATCTAGCTAGTTCTTATTGCTCTCTCTCAACTTGGGCATTAGTTAGTAGGGAGTCTTGAAGATTTCTCCCTTCTAATAGTCCATTCCGGTGTTCCAATTCTGCCCCGCCTGGGGTATCCTCTGTTTCTTCTATCTTTCCTGATGTTACCCCGCCTGGGGTCTCCTCTACATTGCTTCGGATCTTCTCTTTCGGTGCGCTCAATTTGTTAGTGCTGGTTAGTCATGGGCATGAGTACCCAATTGGCTTGTGTATCTTACTACATAGGTTACATATATCAAATACACTATCATTACAAGTTGGAGAACTACCAGAGCGTGTGAAATTGACTTCTAAGTGTGTGCTGATATATTAAGCCCAATTATCCCACCAGTGTGAGTTGTCCCCTATGCTGTCAATTTCAATATCTATTCTCGAGTTGTCTTCCTTCAGAACATAAAAAATGCTTTAGGGAGGAGTTCAGTCGCATCATGAGCTCACTGATAACCTTAGACAACAGGGGAATGTCGTATCCGAATTATGCCACATAATTGTGCAGCTCATACTTAAGTACCTCATTTACTGTCAGTTTCACTTGAGCATAGGTTTCGATATTATGTAAAATGTGTTGGTTAACGGGACAGGTCCTGTTAGACCCGTAAAGCATGGTAGTTGCGGTAGTAGTGACACAGGAGGCACTACCAAAACCACCTCATACTGGATTCGCACTGGTTTTTCCCACGCTCTGTTACCTACAAAACACAATTATTACAGTCACAGTTAAATTCAGTCTTACAATTTCAAGCAACATTACAGTTTAACATCTAATCAACAAATCATGGACTTAAAAGATTCTCCAGATCTCTCTTTTACTCGTATCCATCTTGTGGATAATTCTTACTGAACATGATTTCTCCTTAGCCCTCAATTGTCCCAATCCAGATTCCATGTAACTCTCCACTTCAACTTCAATTTCAATCCTTCTAACAGGTACCAGTGTATTTAACTCTATTCTGATTGTTTCATTAATTAGATAGTTTCTCGATGGAGTATGTGTCAATGCTTTAAAAGTTGTCTCGCTCTCCTGAGCCACATTAACCATTTCATGTTTTGCTGTTGTCAAGTAACTGAGCATGTCTGAGACCCGTTCTTCAGTGCAAATTCAACATACATTTCCAGATGGTAATCGCTTCATACGTAACAAATCACATTTGCACACTCATACCGGTATCTCAATATCATGCCACATGTGCCCCTCTCGGGCTCCCAGGCATCTTATCAAAAGATTGTCTTTGTTCATCTTCCTCTGCATGGTCCCGATATCTTGGATAGTGGCCAGGCTATCAAATTCAGTTTTCTTAAAAAGTTCATTATAGGCAGGGACACAAATGTCTCCAAGGGAAAGCTATCAATTTATTATTCTTAGCTACACTTTCCTGACTTTCACTAACAAGTTTTTTTTTTAAATTCCCATTCAGCAGTGTAATTTCTCCTGTTTCTATCTTACACATCCCATTAATTACCATTTATATCTCATTCATGAGCCCTGGAGTAACTTTACTGTCCAGTATAATATTTAAGATTGAAAACATAGATCAAACATTCTCACTAGGTCCAAGTTACTAACACTTTTTATTTATCATTATTTTAGAGGATCTTTTATTTTCCCAAAAGTAACCCCATATATATATATAGTGCCTGAGTCCATTTTGTTATTACAAAATTATCCCAAAATCCACACAGCAGTACTGTTGAACTGATAGGTTTTGTCAATGTTCAATTTCATTTCTATCAATTTATCTTCCATTTCCAATTTCAGAAACAAATGATTTCCAGGCTAGGTGGCTTACACAGTGTTTTAACATTAGAGACAGAAGTGCTGCAATTAGTTTACAAAGTAACTTCCATATAACAAAAGAAAGAAGAGAATCCATTGTGACTCTACTTAGAGCCCAAGGGGTTAATTTATCAAATCATAATTTTCCTTCTGTCACTGTGGGGACATATTAACTTAAAATTAAGAAACTTATATTTAATAATGTCCAATATCTTTAAATTTCATACTAAAGTTGTTGCTCGATGAACTTAATCAGCTGTCAGTGGAAAGGGTTAACTCCTTTGCAGGTTTTTTAAGAAGCTGGAGCGAAACATTATCAGGCGCACGCAATTGCGTCACTTTACGTAAATTAAAAAAAACTTTCCCGATCCAAAAAAGCAGTTGTGTTTTCACACTTTAACTGAACATGAACAGAACAGATAAAACAAAACAAAATAGCACATGCTTGCAGAACTAGTAAATTACATCATATTTCTTATTGTCCTTTCTTCAGATGTCTTTCCAAAATACTATAACTATAAATTAGTTTTTTCACATTTAAGCAAATCAAATCAAATTGCTTTGGAAGATTTCACCATAGCAACCGCGACTCCAAGGTTAAATCTTAGACCGAAACTTAATCTTTTGTTAAACAAACTTTTTTTTTCTTATTCTTCTCAGTTTTTACACACCAGCTTAACTTAAATTGTAATTCAAATTCGTTTTTTTTTTTTCTAATTCTTGGGGCACAATGCTTTCTCTGCAAAGTCTGATATAAAATTTCTGTCTATCCCTGACAGTAAAGGCGAATTTCCTTGTGATTCCTCTGCCAATGGTATGGACCAGAACCCGTTCTGTATCCAAGACTGTAAATATTTCAAAATCTGGTTTCAGACCATTAAATATCTTATTCAATGCGGTCTACACAAATTTACACCAACCAGAATTTCACCGTGCACAATGAAAGTCTGGTTTTTTTAATAGGTTAATTAACCTCAATAATTCCAATTCAATCCAGATCAAAAAATTTTTTTTTAAACTAACCAGTGTCAGTTGGAAAAGAAACCATAGTCACATTTAACAAAGAAACAATTACCATGCCTTGTAAACATTCAAATTAATTTTCTTTCCAGGCACATTGGCAACTGTGACTTCAAGGCTGAAGTTTATACCTCTTTTGTAAAACAATTAACAAACTTAAAACAACACACTTGAGTATCATTCAAGACAAGTCTTCAAAGAGTTAAAAACAGCTTTTAGCTCTCTGTACAAAAGAGTGGGTGGAGCTAAAACATAAACAAAATGACTAACACCCTTTTTTTTTGCAGAATTTTTTTTTCTCAGTGTCTCGGACAAAAATAATACTGTAACTTAACAAACTTAAACATTCACACAATCAGGAATCTTTTACACTTTTCACTCACACTTTCACACAACTGAGATCCCAGTATTCCTTTTAAGATTCCATTCACTCAACAAATCTTGTATATTAGCTTTTATCTCGGCACAGACATTAATAACTTCCATGCTGGTAAAACTTTTCTCAGCAGCTTTTCCTGCCTTTCCAAATCCCTTTTTTTTTTGCTTTGAGTTTCAGATTTCAATTCTGGTCCGTCGGTGTTGCGGAAGCTGCCTGCTCCATTAAGAGGGAAACTTTATTCTTTTGGTCCCTATTTGTCTAACTTCATTTTGTTTAGCCAATTTACTCACGGGGTCTTTTCTCCTATTTTTAATGTCAGATCTACTGGCTTGTATACTACGGTCCTTACGCCTTTCTGCTTCCTTTTTCCAGTCTGAAAAGGCTGACCAATTTATTGACTTTTTTTACCTCTTCTTTGTGGGTCTCTATTTGTGAGATAGTCCTCTAGACATGTAATTCTTCTTTTCTTAGTAAAGTTTTAATTATACTAGGCACTCTTCTTCTTCTAAATCGCAAGTTTTACCCTTTACCCCCTTACGATTATTTCTGACCATCCAATTCTATTACAAGACGATAACAAGAAGTAACAACTATCAAGACAATTATAAGTAATGCAAAAAACCAAATCGGCAAACAAATCAAATAATTAAACATTTAACCTTATACTTTAAACTAAACAAATAGTCAATTCTCAGTTTTGCATTGTTCTTCATTACAAACTGAGTCCTTAACATTTAACTTATACTCTATACTCTGCCGTGAGATTCTCAATAGTCATTTACTGATTTTGTGATAGTCAATTTACTGATTTTTTTTTGATAGTCAATTTTCAGTTATTTTATTTTCCTCACGGCTCAAGGGTCCCACCCTTGATACTGCAGTTTTATCTCCTGGTACCTTTTATCTCCTGGTACCTTTTATCTCCTGGTACCTTTTATCTCCTGGTACCTTTTATCCTGCAGCTTTCGCTGCTCAAGGGCAAGGGACCCACCCTTGAGACTGCAGTTTTAATCCGGGATACAACCCTGTCGACTTTTTCCCTTGCCTTCTTTGCCCAACAGTTTTTTTTTTTTAATTTCCTTCCCTTTTTTTTTCCAATTTACTGATTTTTTTTTTTCCAATTTGTCTAAATCAAAAGCTACAAGATTCAACTCAAATCTAAACAAAAGTCTTAACAATCGCAGTGTACCTGTCGGAAGAAACAGACATACATCATTCAGGATCTAATGAGAAATCCCTTTTTTTTGTGATAAAAAATCACTGTGGCCATAGGATTTGTCACTAGAAATTCATGATGCCTTGTCCGTGACTTACCGAAAGATAGCAAGCGATCTCGGTGGAACCTCCAAGAAACTGTCGAAGTTTGACTTCCGATTAAAGACTCTTGTAAACAATATCGTCAAAGAAGGCTTTTTATTATATTTTACTTGCAAGGAGACTGCAACCATAGCCCAATTAGCTATGATGACAGACTGCCGAATCACAGAAAATGGAGTATTCTTATACAGTATAATATCACATGACATGTTGTTTAAGGTAAGCTAAGTTAACAATTAGAAAAAACACATTAGAAATGCCTTACAATGAGACTAGCTAATCTCTATAAAATGGAGTCTATCTATTTTACTTCTCGCACCAAGGCCAAGGCGACTGGTGTGTTTACTTTACTAGCCCTTGGTTATCTCAATATTAAGCCTGTTTTTCTTTTGTGCAGGCAGGCTTTTGCTGACAGCATAGTCTAAGAATTTAAAGTTATTTTCAGGAAAGAACATAACAATGGATTTTTTTCCTTTTCCACACAAGTCAGAGTTGGCCATTTTATTAGTTTAAATTCAAGGACACCATTTTGTCCGAGACAAAAACTGCACTTCCACAGGACGATGCAGAGAAACTCCAGTATGATTTGAACAGGTTGGGTGATTGGGCAGATGCATGGCAGATGCAGTATAATGTGGATAAATGCGAGGTTATCCACTTTGGTGGCAAAAACAGGAAGACAGATTATTATCTGAACGGCAATAGATTGGGAAAAGGGGAAGTGCAACGAGACCTGGGTGTCCTTGTGCACCATTCGCTGAAGGTAAGCATGCAGGTGCAGCAGGCGGTTAAGAAAGCAAATGGTATGTTGGCCTTCATAGCGAGAGGATTCGAGTACAGGAGCAAGGATGTCTTGCTGCAGTTGTACAAGGCCTTGGTGAGACCACACCTTGAGAATTGTGTGCAGTTTTGGTGGCCTTATCTGAGGAAGGATGTTCTTGCCATGGAGGGAGTGCAGCGAAGATTTTCCAGACTGATACCTGGGATGGCAGGAATGACGTATGAAGAGAGATTGGGTCGATTAGGCTTATATTCGCTAGAGTTTAGAAGAATGAGAGGGGATCTCATTGAAACTTATAAAATTCTAACAGGACTAGACAAATTAGATGCAGGAAGGATGTTCCCGATGGCCGGGGAGTCCAGAACCAAGGCTCACAGTCTAAGGATAAGGGGTAAGCTATTTAGGACTGAGATGCGGACGAATTTCTTCACCCAGAGAGTGGTGAACCTGTGGAATTCTCTTCCACAGAAGGCAGTTGAGGCCAATTCATTAAATATATTCTAGAAGGAGATAGATATATTTCTTAAGGCTAAAGGGATCAAGGGATATGGGGAGAAAGCAGGCACAGGGTACTGAATTTGGATGATCAGCCATGATCTCATTAAATGGCGGAGCTGGCTCGAGGGGCCAAAAGGCCTACTCCTGCTCCTATCTTCTGTGCTTCTATGGACTGGTCCCCTGTACCCGATTAATGAATGGACTGGTCCCTGTACCTGATTAATGAATGGACTGGTCCCTGTACCTGATTAATGAATGGACTGGTTTCTGTACCCGATTAATGAATGGACTGGTCCCTGTACCTGATTAATGAATGGACTGGTCCCTGTACCTGATTAATGAATGGACTGGTCCCTGTACCTGATTAATGAATGGACTGGTCCCTGTACCTGATTAATGAATGGACTGGTCTCTGTACCCGATTAATGAATGGACTGGCCCAAGTACCTGATTAATGAATGGACTGGTCCCTGTACCCGATTAATGAAAGAACTGATACCTGTACCTGATTAATGAATGGAGAGGTCCGCTGTACACAATTAATGAATGAACTTTTCCCCTGTACTTGATTAATGAATGGACTGGTCCCCTGTACCTGATTAATGAATGGACTGGACCCCACTATCCGATTACTGAATGGACTGGTCCCCTGTACCCGATTAATGAATGGACTGGTCCCTGTACCCGATTAATGAATGGACTGGTCCCCTGCACCCGATTAATGAATGGACTGGTCCCTGTACCCGATTAATGAATTCACTGGTCACTGTACCAGATTAATGAATGAACTTTTCCCCTGTACTTGATTAATGAATGGACTGGTCCCCTGTACCTGATTAATGAATGGACGGGTTCCTTTACCCGATTAATGAATGGACTGGTCCCTGTACCCGATGAATGAATGGACTGGTCCCTGTACCCGATTAATGAATGGACTGGTCCATGTACACGATTAATGAATGGACTGGTCCCCTGTACCTGATTAATGAATAGACAGGTCACTGTTACAAATTACTGAATGGACTAGTCCCTCTACCCGATTAATGAATGGATTGGTCCCTCTTCCAGATTAAAGAATGGACTGATCCCTGTAGCAGATTAATGAATGGACTGGCCCAAGTACCTGATTAATGAATGGACTGTTCCCTGCACCTGATTAATGAATGGACTGGTCCCTGCACCCGATTAATGAATGGACTGGTCCCTGTACCCGATTAATGAATGGACTGGTCTCTGTACCCAATTAATGAATGGACTGGTCCCTGCACCCGATTAATGAATGGACTGGCCCAAGTACCTGATTAATGAATGGACTGTTCCCTGTACCCGATTAATGAATGGACTAGTCCCTGCACCCGATTAATGAATGGACTGGTCCCTGTACGCGATCATTGAATGGACAGGTCCCTGTACCTGATTAATGAATGGACTGGTCCCTGTACCTGATTAATGAATGGACTGGTCCCTGTACCTGATTAATGGATGGACTGGTCCCTGCACCCGATTAATGAATGGACTGGTCCCTGTACCCGATTAATGAATGGACTGGTCTCTGTACCCAATTAATGAATGGACTGGTCCCTGCACCCGATTAATGAATGGACTGGCCCAAGTACCTGATTAATGAATGGACTGTTCCCTGTACCCGATTAATGAATGGACTAGTCCCTGCACCCGATTAATGAATGGACTGGTCCCTGTACGCGATCATTGAATGGACAGGTCGCTGTACCTGATTAATGAATGGACTGGTCCCCTGTATTTGATTAATGAATGGCCTTGGCCCTGCACCCGATTAATGAATGGACTGGTCCGCTGTACCCGATTAATGAATGAACTGAACCCCTGTACCCGATTAATGATTGGACTGCTCCCTGCACCTGATTAATGAATAGACTGGTCCCTGCAAACGATTAATGAATGGACTGGTCCCTGTACCTGATTAATGAATGGGCTAGTCCCCTGTACCTGATTAATGAATGGACTGGTCCCTGTACCTGATAAATGAATGAACTTTTCCCCTGTACTTGATTAATGAATGGACTGGTCCCCACTATCCGATTACTGAATGAACTGGTCCCCTGTACCCGATGAATGAATGGACTGGTCCCAGCACCCGATTAATGAATGGAATGGTCCCTGAACCCGGTAAATAAATGGACTGGTCCCTGTACCTGGTTAATGAATGGGCTAGTCCCCTGTACCTGATTAATGAATAGACTGGTCCCTGAACCTGATTAATGGAGGGCCTCGCCCAAGTACCTGATTAATGAATGGACTGGTCCCGTGTACCCGATTAACAAATGGACTGGTCCATGTAACTGATTAATGAATGGACTGGTCCCTGTACCCAATTAATGAATGGACTGGTCCCTGTCCCTGATTAGTGAATGGACTGGCCTCCTGTAGCTGATTAATGAATGGACTGGTCCCTTTACCCGATTAATGAATGGACTAGTCCGTGTACCCGATTAATGAATGGACAGGTCGCTGTTACAAATTACTGAATGAACTGGTCCCTCTACCCGATTAATGAATGGACTGAACCCCTGTACCAAATTAATAAAGGGGATGAACCCAGTACCTGATTAATGAATGGACTGTTCCCTGTACCCGATTAATGGATGCACTAATCCCCTGCACCAGATTAATGAATGGACTGGTCGCTGTGACTGATTAATAAATGGACTGGTCCCTGCCCCCGATTTATGAATGGACTGGTCCCTCTACCCGATTAGTGAATGGACTGGTCCCTGTACCCGATTAATGAATGGACAGCTCGCTGTTACAAATTACTGAATGAACTGGTCCCTCTACCCGATTAATGAATGGACTGGTCCCGCTACCCGATTAAAGAATGGACTGATCCCTGTAGCAGATTAATGAATGGATTGGTCCCTGTACCTGATTAATGAATGGATTTGTCCCCTGTACCCGATTAATGAATGGACTGAACCATGTACCTGATAAATGAATGGACTGGTCCCCTGTAACTGACTAATGTATGGACTGGTCCCTGCACCCGATTAATGAATGGACTGGTCTCCTGTACCCGATTAATGAATGGACTGAACCCCTGTATCCGATTAATGAATGGACTGAACCCTGTAGCTGATTAGTGAATGGACTGTTCCCTGTACCCGATTAATGAATGGACTGGCCCCCTGTACCCGATTAATGAATGGACTGGTTCCTGTACCTGATTAATTAATGGACTGGTCCCCTGTCCCTCATTAATGAATAGACTGGTCCCTGTACCTGATTAATGAATGGACTGCTCCCTGTACCTGATTAATGAATGGACTGCTCCCCTGTACCCGATTAACGAATGGACTGGTCCATGTAACTGATTAATGAATGGACTGGTTCCTGTACCCGATCAATGAATGGACTGGCCTCTCGTAGCTGATTAATGAATGGACTGGACCCCTGTACTTGATTAATGAATGGACTGGTCCCTGTACCTGATTAATGAATGGACTGGACCCCAATACCCGTTCACTGAATGATTTGGTCCCCTGTACCCAATTAATGAAAGGACTGGTCCTGTACCTGATTAATGAATGGACTGGTCCCCTGTACCCGATTATTGAATGGACTGAAGCCCTGCACCCGATTAATGAATGGACTGGTCCCCTGTACCCGATTATTGAATGGACTGGTCCCTGTACCTGATTCATGAATGGACTGGTCCCTTGTACCTGATTAATGAATGGACTGGTCCCCTGGACCCGATTATTGAATGGACTGGTCCCGTGTATCTGAATAATGAATGGACTGGTCCCCCGTACTTGATTAATGAATGGACTGGTCCCCTGTACCTGATTAATGAATGGACTTGTCCCTGTACCTGATTAATGAATGGACTTGTCCCTGTACCCGATTAATGAATGGACTGGTCCCTCTACCCGATTAAAGAATGGAATGATCCCTGCAGCAGATTAATGAATGGACTGGTCCCTGTACCTGATTCATGAATGGACTTGTCCCCTGTATCTGATTGATGAATGGCCTTGGCCCTGCACCCGATCAATGAATGGACTGGGCCCCTGTACCCGATTAATGAATGAACTGAACCCTTGTACCTGATTAATGAATGGACTGGTCCTTTGTACCCGATTAATGAATGGACTGGTCCACTGCAGCCGATTAATGAATGGACTGGTCCCTGTACCTGATTAATCAATAGACTGGTCCCTGAACCTGATTAATGAATGGACTGGCCTCCTGTACCTGATTAATGAATAAACTGGTCCCCTGTACTTGATTAATGAATGGACTGGTCCCCTGTACCTGATTAATGAATGGACTGGTCCCTGTACCCGGTTAATGAATGGACTGGTACCTAAACCCGGTAAATAAATGGACTGGTCCCTGTACCTGATTAATGAATGGACTGGTCCCCTGTACCTGATTAATGAATGGACTGGTCCGTGTACCCGATTAATGACTGGACTGGTCCCTGTACCCAATAAATGAATGGACTGGTCCCTGCACCCGATTAATGAATGGACTGTTCCCTGTACCCGATTAATGAATGGCCTTGGCCCTGTTCCCGATTAATAAATGGACTGGTCCCTGTGCCCGATTAATGAATGGACTGGACCCCTGTATCCGATTAATGAATGGACTGAACCCTGTACCTGATTAATGAATGGACTGGTCCCTGTACCTCATTAATGAATGGACTGATTCCATGTACCCGATTAATGAATGGACTGGTTCCTGCACCCGATTAATGAATGGACTGGTCCCTCTACTCGATTAATGAATGGACTGGTCCCTGTACCCGATTAATGAATGGACAGGTCACTGTTACAAATTACTGAATGGACTGGTCCCGCTACCCGATTAATGAATGGACTGGTCCCTCTGCCCGATTAAAGAATGGACTGGTCCCTGTACCAGAATAATGAATGGACTGGTCCCTGTATCCGATTAATGAATGGACTGAACCCCTGTACCCGATTAATGAATGGAATGAACAATGCACCTGATTAATGAATGGACTGGTCCCCTGTATCTGACTAATGAATGGACTGGTCCATGCACCCAATTAATGAATGGACTGAACTCCTGTATCTGATTAATGAATGGGCTCCCCTGTACCCGATTAACGAATGGACTGGTCCATGTAACTGATTAATGTATAGACTGGTCCCTGTACCCAATTAATGAATGAACTCGTCCCCTGTACCGGATTAATGAATAGACTGGTCCCTGTACCGTATTAATGAATGGATTGGTCCCTGTACCCTATTAATAAATGGACATGTCAACTGCAACTGATTAATGAATGGACTGTTCCCCTGTACAGGATTAATGAATGGACTGAACTCTGTACCTGATTACTGAATGGACTGGTCTCCTGTACCCGATTAATGAATGGACTGGTCCCCTGTACTTTTTAATAAATGGACTGGTCTCTGGAACTGATTAATGAATGGACTGTTCCCTGTACCCAATTAATGAATAGACTGGTCCCTGTACCCGATTAATGAATGAACTCGTCCCCTGTACCTGTATAATGCATGGACTGGTCCCCTTTACCCAATTAATGAATGGACTGGTCCCTGTACCCGATTAATGAATGGACTGTTCCCCTGTACCCAATTAATGAATGGACTGGTCCCTGTACCCTATAAATGAATGTACTGGTCCCTGTAACCGATTAATGAATGGACTGTTCCCCTGTACCCAATTAATGAATGGACTGGTCCCTGTACCAGATTAATGAATGGTCTGGTCCCTGTACTCAATTAATGAATGGACTGGTCCCTGTACCCGATTAATGAATGGACTGTTCCCCTGTACCCAATTAATGAATGGACTGGTCCCTGTACCCAATTAATGAATTGTCTGGTCCCTGTTCCCAATTAATGAATGGACTGGTCCCTGTACCCTATTAATGAATGTACTGGTCCCTGTACCCGATTAATGAACGGACTGTTCCCCTGTACCCAATTAATGAATGGACTGGTCCCTGTACCAGATTAATGAATGGTCTGGTCGCTGTACCCAATTAATGAATGGACTGGTCCCTGTACCAGATTAATGAATGGTCTGGTCCCTGTACCCAATTAATGAATGGACTGGTCCCTGTACCCAATTAATGAATTGTCTGGTCCCTGTACCCCATTAATGAATGGACTGGTCCCTGTACCCGATTAATGAATGGATGGGTGCTTGTACCCGATTAATGAATGGACTGGTCCCTGTACCCGATTAATGAATTGTCTGGTCCCTGTACCCGATTAATGAATGGACTGGTCCCTGTACCCGATTAATGAATGGATTGGTGCTTGTACCCGATTAATGAATTGTCTGGTCCCTGTACCCGATTAATGAATGGATTGGTGCTCGTACCCGATTAATGAATTGTCTGGTCCCTGTACCCGATTAATGAATGGACTGGTCCCTGTACCCGATTAATGAATGGACTGGTCCCTGTACCCGATTAATGAATGGATTGGTGCTTGTACCCGATTAATGAATTGTCTGGTCCCTGTACCCGATTAATGAATGGCTTGGTGCTTGTACCCGATTAATGTTTGGTCTGGTCCCCGTACCTGATTAATGAATGGATTGGTCCCTTTACCCAGAATCACAGAATCCCCATGGTGCAGATAGAGGCCATTTCGGCCCATCGAGCCTGCACCGACACATATCCCACCCTATCCCGGTAACCCCACGTATTTAATACCCCCTAACACTAAGGGTCAATTTATCATAGCTAAATCAACCTAACCCGCACATCTTTGGACTGTGGGAGGAAACCGGAGCACCCGGAGGAAACCCACGCAGACACGGGGAGAATGTGCAAACTCCACACAGACAGTCACCCTGGGCCGGATTTGAACCCGGGTCCCTGGCGCTGTGAGGCAACAGTGCTAACCACTATGCCACCGTGTTGCCTCAATTAATTGCCCAATTAATGAATGGACTGTTCTTGCACCTGATTAATGAATGGACTGGTATATTTACCCGATTAATGAATGGACAGGTCCCTGTACCTGATTAATGAATGTACTGGTCCCTGTACCAGATTAATGAATGGACTGGTCCATGTACCTGATTAATGAATGGACTGTTCCCTCTACCAGATTAATGAATGGACTGGTCCCTGTAACTGATTAATGAATGGACTGGTCTATGTACCTGATCAATGAATGGACTGGTCCCTGTACCAGATTATTGAATGGACTGGCCCTTGTACCCGATTAATGAATGGACTTGTCCCCGATATCTGATTAATGAATGGACAGGTACCTGCACCCGATTAATGAATGGACTGGTTCACTGTACCTGATTAATGAATGGACTGCTCCACTATTTCTGATTATTGAATGGCCTGGTCCCCTGAACCCGATTAATGAATGGACTGGAAACTGTACCAGATTAATGAATGGACTGGTCCCTGTACCCGATTAATAAATGGACTGTTCCCCAGTACCCAATTATTGAATGGACTGCTCCCTGTACCCAATTAAAGAATGGACTGGTCCCCTGTACCCGCTGAATGAATGGACTGGTCCCTGTACCCGATTAATGAATGGACTGGTCCCCGTACCAGATTTATGAATGGACTGGTCCCTGTACCCAATTAATGAATGGACTGGTCCCTGTACCCGAATAATGATTGGACTGGTCCCTGTACCCGATTAATGAATGGACTGAACTCTGTATCCTATTAATGAATGGACTGGTCCCTGTACCTGATGAATGACTGGACTGGTCCCTGTACCCGGTTAATGAATGGACTGCCCGCTGTACCCGATTAATGAATGGACTGGTCCCTGTACCTGATTATTGAATGGACTGGTCCCCTGTACCCGATTAATGAATAGACTGCCCGCTGTACCCGATTAATGAATCGACTGGTCCCTGTACCCAATTAATGAATGAACTCGTCCCCTGTACCGGATTAATGAATAGACTGGTCCTTGTACCGTATTAATGAATGGATTGGTCCCTGTACCCTATTAATAAATGGATATGTCAACTGCAACTGATTAATTAATGGACTGGACCCCTGTACTTTTTAATAAATGGACTGGTCTCTGTAATTGATTAATGAATGGACTGTTGCCTGTAACCGATTAATGAATAGACAGGTCCCTGTACCCGATTAATGACTGAACTCGTCCCCTGTACCTGAATAATGAATGGACTGGTCCCCTTTACCCAATTAATGAATGGACACGTCCCTGTACCAGCTTAATGAATGGTCTGGTCCCGGTACCCGATTAATGAATGGACTGGTCTCTGTACCAGATTAATGAATGGACTGGTCCATGTACCTGATTAATGAGTGGACTGGACCCCTGTATCCGATTAATGAATGGACTGGTCCATGTAACCGATTAATGAATGGACTGGTCGCTGCACCCGATTAATGAATGGACTGTTCCCCTGTACTTTTTAATAAATGGACTGGTCTCTGGAACTGATTAATGAATGGACTGTTCCCTGTACCCAATTAATGAAAAGACTGGTCCCTGTACCCGATTAATTAATGAACTCGTCCCCTGTACCTGAATAATGAATGGACTGGTCCCCTTTACCCAATTAATGAATGGACTGGTCCCTGTACCCGATTAATGAATGTACTTGTCCCTGTACCCGATTAATGAATGGACTGTTCCCCTGTACCCAATTAATGAATGGACTGGTCCCTGTAACCTATTAATGAATGTACTGGTCCCTGTACCCGATTAATGAATGGACTGTTCCCCTGTTCCCAATTAATGAATGGACTGGTCCCTGTAACCTATTAATGAATGTACTGGTCCCTGTACCCGATTAATGAATGGACTGTTCCCCTGTTCCCAATTAATGAATGGACTGGTCCCTGTACCCTATTAATGAATGTACTGGTCCCTGTACCCTATTAATGAATGGACTGGTCCCTGTACCCTATTAATGAATGGACTGGTCCCTGTACCCGATTAATGAATGGACTGTTGCCCTGTACCCAATTAATGAATGGACTGGTCCCTGTACCCTATTAATGAATGTGCTGGTCCCTGTACCAGCTTAATGAATGCACAGTTCCCCTGTATCTAATTAATGAATGGCCTGGTCCCTGCACAGGATTAATGAATGGACTGGTGCTAGTACCCGATTAATGACTGAACTCGTCCCCTGTACCTGAATAATGAATGGACTGGTCCCTGTACCCAATTAATGAATGAACTCGTCCCCTGTACCGGATTAATGAATAGACTGGTCCTTGTACCGTATTAATGAATGGATTGGTCCCTGTACCCTATTAATAAATGGATATGTCAACTGCAACTGATTAATGAATGGACTGGACCCCTGTATTTTTTAATAAATGGACTGGTCTCTGTAATTGATTAATGAATGGACTGTTGCCTGTAACCGATTAATGAATAGACAGGTCCCTGTACCCGATTAATGACTGAACTCGTCCCCTGTACCTGAATAATGAATGGACTGGTCCCCTTTACCCAATTAATGAATGGACACGTCCCTGTACCAGCTTTATGAATGGACTGGTCCATGTAACTGATTAATGAATGGACTGGTGCCTGTACCCGATTAATGAATGGATTGGTCCCTGTACCCGATTAATGAATGGACTGGTCGCTGCACCCGATTAATGAATGGACTGTTCCCCTGTACTTTTTAATAAATGGACTGGTCTCTGGAACTGATTAATGAATGGACTGTTCCCTGTACCCAATTAATGAAAAGACTGGTCCCTGTACCCGATTAATTAATGAACTCGTCCCCTGTACCTGAATAATGAATGGACTGGTCCCCTTTACCCAATTAATGAATGGACTGGTCCCTGTACCCGATTAATGAATGTACTTGTCCCTGTACCCGATTAATGAATGGATGTTCCCCTGTACCCAATTAATGAATGGACTGGTCCCTGTAACCTATTAATGAATGTACTGGTCCCTGTACCCGATTAATGAATGGACTGTTCCCCTGTTCCCAATTAATGAATGGACTGGTCCCTGTACCCTAGTAATGAATGTACTGGTCCCTGTACCCTATTAATGATGGACTGGTCCCTGTACCCTATTAATGAATGGACTGGTCCCTGTACCCGATTAATGAATGGACTGTTGCCCTGTACCCAATTAATGAATGGACTGGTCCCTGTACCCTATTAATGAATGTGCTGGTCCCTGTACCAGCTTAATGAATGGACTGTTCCCCTGTATCTAATTAATGAATGGCCTGGTCCCTGCACAGGATTAATAAATGGACTGGTGCTTGTACCCGATTAATGTTTGGTCTGGTCCCCGTACCTGATTAATTAATGGACTGGTCCCTTTACCCGATTAATGAATGGACTGTTCTTGCACCTGATTAATGAATGGACTGGTCCCTGTACCCGATTAATGAATGGACTGGTCCCCTGTACCTGATGAATGACTGGACTGGTCCCTGTACCCGGTTAATGAATCGACTGGTCCCTGTACCCAATTAATGAATGGACTGGTCCCTGTACCCAATTAATGAATGAACTCGTCCCCTGTACCCGATTAATGAATAGACTGGTCCCTGTACCGTATTAATGAATGGATTGGTCCCTGTACCCTATTAATAAATGGACATGTCAACTGCAACTGATTAATGAATGGACTGGACCCCTGTACTTTTTAATAAATGGACTGGTCTCTGTAACTGATTCATGAATGGACTGTTGCCTGCAACCGATGAATGAATAGACAGGTCCCTGTACCCAATTAATGAATGAACTCGTCCCCTGTACCTGAATAATGAATGGACTGGTCCCCTTTACCCAATTAATGAATGGACTGGACACTGGAACAGATTAATGAATGGACACGCCCCTCTACCAGCTTAATGAATGGTCTGGTCCCGGTACCTGATTAATGAATGGACTGGTCCCTGTACCCTATTAATGAATGTGCTGGTCCCTGTACCAGCTTAATGAATGGACTGTTCCCCTGTATCTAATTAATGAATGGCCTGGTCCCTGCACAGGATTAATAAATGGACTGGTGCTTGTACCCGATTAATGTTTGGTCTGGTCCCCGTACCTGATTAATTAATGGACTGGTCCCTTTACCCGATTAATGAATGGACTGTTCTTGCACCTGATTAATGAATGGACTGGTCCCTGTACCCGATTAATGAATGGACTGGTCCCCTGTACCTGATGAATGACTGGACTGGTCCCTGTACCCGGTTAATGAATCGACTGGTCCCTGTACCCAATTGATGAATGGACTGGTCCCTGTACCCAATTAATGAATGAACTCGTCCCCTGTACCCGATTAATGAATAGACTGGTCCCTGTACCGTATTAATGAATGGATTGGTCCCTGTACCCTATTAATAAATGGACATGTCAACTGCAACTGATTAATGAATGGACTGGACCCCTGTACTTTTTAATAAATGGACTGGTCTCTGTAACTGATTCATGAATGGACTGTTGCCTGCAACCGATGAATGAATAGACAGGTCCCTGTACCCAATTAATGAATGAACTCGTCCCCTGTACCTGAATAATGAATGGACTGGTCCCCTTTACCCAATTAATGAATGGACTGGACACTGCAACAGATTAATGAATGGACACGCCCCTCTACCAGCTTAATGAATGGTCTGGTCCCGGTACCTGATTAATGAATGGACTGGTCTCTGTACCAGATTAATGAATGGACTGGTCCATGTACCTGATTAATGAGTGGACTGGACCCCTGTATCCGATTAATGAATGGACTGGTCCATGTAACTGATTAATGAATGGACTGGTCCCTGCACCCGATTAATGAATGGATTGGTCCCTGCACCCGATTAATGAATGGACTGGTCGCTGCACCCGATTAATGAATGGACTGGTCCCTTTACCAGATTAATGAATGGACTGTTCCTTGCACCTGATTAATGAATAGACTGGTCCACTGTACCTGATTAATGAATGGACTGCTCCACTATTTCTGATTATTGAATGGACTGGTCCCCTGAAACCGATTAATGAATGGACTGATCCACTGTATTGAATAATGAATGGACTGGTCCCCTTTACCCGCTGAATTATTGGACTGGTCCATGTACCCGATGAATGAATGGACTGTTCCATGTGCCTGATTAATGAATGATCTGGTCCTTGTACCAGATTAATGAATGGACTGGTCTCTGTACCCAATTAATTAATGAATTCGTCCCCTGTACCAGATTAACGAATGGACTGGTCCTCTGTACTCAATCAATGAATGGACTGGTCCCTGTACCCAATTAATGAATGGACTGGTCCCTGTACCCGATTAATAAATGGACTGTTCCATGTCCCTGATTAATGTATGATCTGGTCCTTGTACCAGATTAATGAATGGACTGGTCTCTGTACCCAATTAATTAATGAATTCGTCCCCTGTACCAGATTAACGAATGGACTGGTCCCCTGTACTCAATCAATGAATGGATTGGTCCCTGTACCTGATTAATGAATGGACTGGTCCCCTGTATCCAATTAATGAATGGACTGGTCCCTGTACCCGATTAATGAATGGACTGGTCCCAGTACCCGATTAATGAATGGACTGGTCCCTGTACCCTATTAATGAATGGATTGGTCCCTGTACCCTATTAATAAATGGACATGTCAACTGCAACTGATTAATGAATGGACTGGACCCCTGTACTTTTTAATAAATGGACTGGTCTCTGTAACTGATTAATGAATGGACTGTTGCCTGTAACTGATTAATGAATAGACAGGTCCCTGTACCCGATTAATGAATGGTCTGGTCCCGGTACCCGATTAATGAATGGACTGGTCTCTGTACCAGATTAATGAATGGACTGGTCCCTGTACCTGATTAATGAATGGACTGGTCCCTGTACCTGATTAATGAATGGACTGCTCCCCTATACCCAATTAAAGAATGGACTGGTCCCCTGTACCCGCTGAATTAATGGACTGGTCCCTGTACCTGATTAATGAATGGACTGGTCCCTTCACCCGATTAATGAATGGAATTGTCCCTGCACCCGATTAATAAATGGACTGGTCCCCGTACCAGATTAATGAATGGACTGTTCCATGTCCCTGATTAATGAATGGTCCGGTCCCTGTACCCAATTAATGAATGAATTCGTCACCTGTACCAGAATAATGAATGGTCTGGTCCCCTGTACCTGATTAATGAATGAACTGGTCCCTGTACTCAATCAATGAATGGTCTGGTCCCTGTACCAGATTAATGAATGGACTAGTCCCTGTACCCGATTAATGAATTGGCTGGTCCCTGTACCCAATTAATGAATGGACTGGTCCCTGTACCAGATTAAGTAATGGACTGGTCCCTGTAACTGATGAATGATTGGGCTGGTCCGTGTACCCAATTAATAAATGGACTGGTCCCTGTACCCGATTAATGAATGAACTCGTCCCCAGTAACCGATTAATGAATGGACTAGTCCCTGTACCCGATTAATGAATGGACTGGTCCCTGTACCCGATTAATGAATGGACTGGTCCCTGTACCCTATTAATGAATGGATTGGTCCCTGTACCCTATTAATAAATGGACATGTCAACTGCAACTGATTAATGAATGGACTGGACCCCTGTACTTTTTAATAAATGGATTGGTCTCTGTAACTGTTTAATGAATGGACTGTTGCCTGTAACCGATTAATGAATAGACAGGTCCCTGTACCCGATTAATGAATGAACTCGTCCCCTGTACCTGAATAATGAATGGACTGGTCCCCTTTTCCCAATTAATGAATGGACTGGATACTGGACCAGCTTAATGAATGGTCTGGTCCCGGTACCGGATTAATGAATGGACTGGTCTCTGTACCAGATTAATGAATGGACTGGTCTCTGTACCAGATTAATGAATGGACTAGTCCATGTACCTGATTAATGAGTGGACAGGTCACTGTACCCGATTAATGAATGGACTGTTCCCCTGTGTCTAATTAATGAATGGCCTGGTCCCTGCACCGGATTAATGAATGGACTGATGCCTGTACCCGAATAATGATTAGTCTGGTCCCCGCACCTGATTAATTAATGGACTGGTCCCTTTACCCGATTAATGAATGGACTTGTCCCCGATATCTGATTAATGAATGGACAGGTATCTGCACTTGATTAATGAATAGACTGCTCCACTATTTCTGATTATTGAATGGACTGGTCCCCTGAAACCGATTAATGAATGGACTGTTCCCCTGTGTCTAATTAATGAATGGCCTGGTCCCTGCATCGGATTAATGAATGGACTGGTGCCTGTACCCGAATAATGATTAGTCTGGTCCCCGCACCTGATTAATTAATGGACTGGTCCCTTTACCCGATTAATGAATGGACTGGTCCCTGTACCCGATTAATGAATGTACTGTCCCTGTATCAGATCAATGAATTGACTGGTCCCAGCACCTGATTAATTAATGGACTGGTCCCTTTACCAGATTAATGAATGGACTGTTCCTTGCACCTGATTAATGAATGGACTGGTCCCTCTACCAGATTAATGAATGGACTGGTCCCTGTAACTGATAAATGAATGGTCTGGTCCTTCTACCAGATTAATGAATGGACTGGTCCCTGTACCCGATTAATGAATGGACTTGTCCCCGATATCTGATTAATGAATGGACAGGTATCTGCACCTGATTAATGAATAGACTGCTCCACTATTTCTGATTATTGAATGGACTGGTCCCCTGAAACCGATTAATGAATGGACTGATCCACTGTATTGAATAATGAATGGACTGTTCCCTGTACCCAATTAAAGAATGGACTGGTCCCCTTTACCCGCTGAATTAATAGACTGGTCCCTGTACCCGATTAATGAATGGACTTGTCCCTGTACCCGATTAATAAATGGACTGGTCCCCGTACCAGATTAATGAATGGACTGGTCTCTGTACCCAATTAATTAATGAATTCGTCCCCTGTACTCAATCAATGAATGGATTGGTCCCTGTACCCGATTAATGAATGGACTGGTCCCTTGTATCCAATTAATGAATGGACTGGTCCCTGTACCCAATTAATGAATGGACTGGTCCCTGTACCTGATTAATGAATGGACTGGTCCCTGTACTCAATCAATGAATGGACTGGTCCCTGTACCCGATTAATGAATGGACTGGTCCCTGTACCCTATTAATGAATGGACTGGTCCCTGTACCTGATTAATGAATAGACTGGTCCCTTCACCCGATTAATGAATGGACTTGTCCCTGTACCCTATTAATAAATGGACATGTCAACTGCAACTGATTAATGAATGGACTGGACCCCTGTACATTTTAATAAATGGACTGGTCTCTGTAACTGATTAATGAATGGACTGTTGCCTGTAACTGATTAATGAATAGACAGGTCCCTGTACCCGATTAATGAATGGTCTGGTCCCGGTACCCGATTAATGAATGGACTGGTCTCTGTACCAGATTAATGAATGGATTGGTCCCTGTACCTGATTAATGAATGGACTGGTCCCTGTACCCAATTAATGAATGGACTGCTCCCCTATACCCAATTAAAGAATGGACTGGTCCCCTGTGCCCGCTGAATTAATGGACTGGTCCCTGTACCTGATTAATGAATAGACTGGTCCCTTCACCCGATTAATGAATGGACTTGTCCCTGTACCCGATTAATAAATGGACTGGTCCCCGTACCAGATTAATGAATGGACTGTTCCATGTCCCTGATTAATGAATGGTCTGGTCCCTGTACCAGATTAATGAATGGACTGGTCCCTGTACCCAATTAATGAATGAATTCGTCCCCTGTACCAGATTAATGAATGGTCTGGTCCCCTGTACCTGATTAATGAATGAACTGGTCCCTGTACTCAATCAATGAATGGTCTGGTCCCTGTACCAGATTAATGAATGGACTGGTCCCTGTACCCGATTAATGAATTGGCTGGTCCCTGTGCCCGTTTATTGAATGAACTCATCCCCTGTAACTGATTAATGAATGGACTGGTCCCTGTACCCGATTAAAGAATGGACTGGTCCCTGTACCCGCTGAATTAATGGACTGGTCCCTGTACCTGATTAATGAATGAACTGGTCCTCTGTACCCAATTAATGAATGAACTTGTCCCTGTACCCGATTAATAAATGGACTGGTCCCCGTACCAGATTAATGAATGGACGGTTCCATGTCCCTGATTAATGAATGGTCTGGTGCCTGTACCCAATTAATGAATGAATTCGTCCCCTGTACCAGATTAATGAATGAACTGGTCCCTGTACTCAATCAATGAATGTTCTGGTCCCTGTACCAGATTAATGAATGGACTGGTCCCTGTACCCGATGAATGAATTGGCTGGTCCCTGTACCCGTTTATTGAATGAACTCATTACCTGTAACTGATTAATGAATGGACGTGTCCCCTGTACCAGATTAATGAATGGACTGGGCCCCTGTACCCAATTAATGAATGGACTGGTCCCTGTACCCAATTAATGAATGGACTGGGCCCCTGTACCCAATTAATGAATGGACTGGTCCCTGTAGCCGATTAATGTATGGACTGGGCCCCTGTACCCAATTAATGAATGGACTGGTCCCTGTACCAGATTAATGAATGGACTGGTCCCTGTAACTGATGAATGATTGGACTGGTCCCTGTACCCAATTAATAAATGGACTGGTCCCTGTACCCGATTAATGAATGGACTGGTCCCTGTACCTGATTGATGAATGTACTGGTCCCCTGTACCCAATTAATGAATGGACTGGTCCCTGTACCCGATTAATGAATGGACTGGTCCCTGTACCCGATTAATGAATGAACCGGTCCCCAGTAACCGATTCATGAATGGACTAGTCCCTGTACCCGATTAATGAATGGACTGGTCCCTGTACACTATTAATGAATGGATTGGTCCCTGTACCCTATTAATAAATGGACATGTCAACTGCAACTGATTAATGAATGGACTGGACCCCTGTACTTTTTAATAAATGGATTGGTCTCTGTAACTGTTTAATGAATGGACTGTTGCCTGTAACCGATTAATGAATAGACAGGTCCCTGTATCCGATTAATGAATGAACTCGTCCGCTGTACCTGAATAATGAATGTACTGGTCCCCTTTTCCCAATTAATGAATGGACTGGATACTGGACCAGCTTAATGAATGGTCTGGTCCCGGTACCGGATTAATGAGTGGACAGGTCACTGTACCCGATTAATGAATGGACTGTTTCCCTGTATCTAATTAATGAATGGCATGGTCCCCTGCACCGGATTAATGAATGGACTGGTGCCTGTACCCGATTAATGATTAGTCTGGTCCCCGCACCTGATTAATTAATGGACTGGTCCCTTTACCCGATTAATGAATGGACTGGTCCCTGTACCCGATTAATGAATGTACTGGTCCCTGTATCAGATTAATGAATGGACTGGTCCCTGTATCAGATTAATGAATGGACTGGTCCCTGTACTCGATTAATGAATGGACTGGTCCATGTACCTGATTAATGAATGGACTATTCCCTCTACCAGATTAATGAATGGACTGGTCCATGTACCTGATTAATGAATGGACTATTCCCTCTACCAGATTAATGAATGGACTGGTCTCTGTACCCAATTAATTAATGAATTCGTCCCCTGTACTCAATCAATGAATGGATTGGTCCCTGTACCCGATTAATGAATGGACTGGTCCCTTGTATCCAATTAATGAATGGACTGGTCCCTGTACCCAATTAATGAATGGACTGGTCCCTGTACCTGATTAATGAATGGACTGGTCCCTGTACTCAATCAATGAATGGACTGGTCCCTGTACCCGATTAATGAATGGACTGGTCCCTGTACCCTATTAATGAATGGACTGGTCCCTGTACCTGATTAATGAATAGACTGGTCCCTTCACCCGATTAATGAATGGACTTGTCCCTGTACCCTATTAATAAATGGACATGTCAACTGCAACTGATTAATGAATGGACTGGACCCCTGTACTTTTTAATAAATGGACTGGTCTCTGTAACTGATTAATGAATGGACTGTTGCCTGTAACTGATTAATGAATAGACAGGTCCCTGTACCCGATTAATGAATGGTCTGGTCCCGGTACCCGATTAATGAATGGACTGGTCTCTGTACCAGATTAATGAATGGATTGGTCCCTGTACCTGATTAATGAATGGACTGGTCCCTGTACCCAATTAATGAATGGACTGCTCCCCTATACCCAATTAAAGAATGGACTGGTCCCCTGTGCCCGCTGAATTAATGGACTGGTCCCTGTACCTGATTAATGAATAGACTGGTCCCTTCACCCGATTAATGAATGGACTTGTCCCTGTACCCGATTAATAAATGGACTGGTCCCCGTACCAGATTAATGAATGGACTGTTCCATGTCCCTGATTAATGAATGGTCTGGTCCCTGTACCAGATTAATGAATGGACTGGTCCCTGTACCCAATTAATGAATGAATTCGTCCCCTGTACCAGATTAATGAATGGTCTGGTCCCCTGTACCTGATTAATGAATGAACTGGTCCCTGTACTCAATCAATGAATGGTCTGGTCCCTGTACCAGATTAATGAATGGACTGGTCCCTGTACCCGATTAATGAATTGGCTGGTCCCTGTGCCCGTTTATTGAATGAACTCATCCCCTGTAACTGATTAATGAATGGACTGGTCCCTGTACCCGATTAAAGAATGGACTGGTCCCTGTACCCGCTGAATTAATGGACTGGTCCCTGTACCTGATTAATGAATGAACTGGTCCTCTGTACCCAATTAATGAATGAACTTGTCCCTGTACCCGATTAATAAATGGACTGGTCCCCGTACCAGATTAATGAATGGACGGTTCCATGTCCCTGATTAATGAATGGTCTGGTGCCTGTACCCAATTAATGAATGAATTCGTCCCCTGTACCAGATTAATGAATGAACTGGTCCCTGTACTCAATCAATGAATGTTCTGGTCCCTGTACCAGATTAATGAATGGACTGGTCCCTGTACCCGATGAATGAATTGGCTGGTCCCTGTACCCGTTTATTGAATGAACTCATTACCTGTAACTGATTAATGAATGGACGTGTCCCCTGTACCAGATTAATGAATGGACTGGGCCCCTGTACCCAATTAATGAATGGACTGGTCCCTGTACCCAATTAATGAATGGACTGGGCCCCTGTACCCAATTAATGAATGGACTGGTCCCTGTAGCCGATTAATGTATGGACTGGGCCCCTGTACCCAATTAATGAATGGACTGGTCCCTGTACCAGATTAATGAATGGACTGGTCCCTGTAACTGATGAATGATTGGACTGGTCCCTGTACCCAATTAATAAATGGACTGGTCCCTGTACCCGATTAATGAATGGACTGGTCCCTGTACCTGATTGATGAATGTACTGGTCCCCTGTACCCAATTAATGAATGGACTGGTCCCTGTACCCGATTAATGAATGGACTGGTCCCTGTACCCGATTAATGAATGAACCGGTCCCCAGTAACCGATTCATGAATGGACTAGTCCCTGTACCCGATTAATGAATGGACTGGTCCCTGTACACTATTAATGAATGGATTGGTCCCTGTACCCTATTAATAAATGGACATGTCAACTGCAACTGATTAATGAATGGACTGGACCCCTGTACTTTTTAATAAATGGATTGGTCTCTGTAACTGTTTAATGAATGGACTGTTGCCTGTAACCGATTAATGAATAGACAGGTCCCTGTATCCGATTAATGAATGAACTCGTCCGCTGTACCTGAATAATGAATGTACTGGTCCCCTTTTCCCAATTAATGAATGGACTGGATACTGGACCAGCTTAATGAATGGTCTGGTCCCGGTACCGGATTAATGAGTGGACAGGTCACTGTACCCGATTAATGAATGGACTGTTTCCCTGTATCTAATTAATGAATGGCATGGTCCCCTGCACCGGATTAATGAATGGACTGGTGCCTGTACCCGATTAATGATTAGTCTGGTCCCCGCACCTGATTAATTAATGGACTGGTCCCTTTACCCGATTAATGAATGGACTGGTCCCTGTACCCGATTAATGAATGTACTGGTCCCTGTATCAGATTAATGAATGGACTGGTCCCTGTATCAGATTAATGAATGGACTGGTCCCTGTACTCGATTAATGAATGGACTGGTCCATGTACCTGATTAATGAATGGACTATTCCCTCTACCAGATTAATGAATGGACTGGTCCCTGTAACTGATAAATGAATGGACTGGTCCCTTTACCCGAATAATGAATGGACTGGTCCCTGTACCCGATTAATGAATGGACTGGTCCATGTACCTGATTAATGAATGGACTGTTCCCTCTACCAGATTAATGAATGGACTGGTCCATGTAACTGATAAATGAATGGACTGGTCCTTGTACCAGATTAATGAATGGACTGGTCCCTGTACCCGATTAATGAATGGACTTGTCCCCGATATCTGATTAATGAATGGACTGGTCCACTGTACCTGATTAATGAATGGACTGCTCCACTATTTCTGATTATTGAATGGACTGGTCGCCTGAAACCGATTAATGAATGGACTGATCCACTGTATTGAATAATGAATGGACTGGTCCCTGTACCCAATTAAAGAATGGACTGGTCCCCTTTACCCGCTGAATTAATGGACTGGTCCCCTGTACCCGATTAATGAATGGACTTGTCCCTGTACCCAATTAATAAATGGTCTGGTCCCCGTACCAGATTAATGAATGGACTGTTCCATGTCCCTGATTAATGAATGGACTGGTCTCTGTACCCAATTAATTGATGAATTCGTCCCCTGTACCAGATTAATGAATGGACTGGTCCCCTGTACTCAATCAATGAATGGACTGGTCCCCTGTCCCCGATTAATGAATGGACTGGTCCCTGTACCCGATTAATGAATGGACTGGTCCCTGTACCCTATTAATGAATGGATTGGTCCCTGTACCCTATTAATAAATGGACATGTCAACTGCACCTGATTAATGAATGGACTGGTCCCTGTACCTGATTAATGAATGGACTGGTCCCTGTACCCGATTAATGAATGGACTGGTCCCTGTACCCGATTAATGAATGGACTGGTCCCTGTAGCCTATTAATGAATGGATTGGTCCCTGTACCCTATTAATAAATGGACATGTCAACTGCAACTGATTAATGAATGGACTGGACCCCTGTACTTTTTAATAAATGGACTGGTCTCTGTAACTGATTAATGAATGGACTGTTGCCTGTAACTGATTAATGAATAGACAGGTCCCTGTACCCGATTAATGAATGGTCTGGTCCCGGTACCCGATTAATGAATGGACTGGTCTCTGTACCAGATTAATGAATGGATTGGTCCCTGTACCTGATTAATGAATGGACTGGTCCCTGTACCCAATTAATGAATGGACTGCTCCCCTATACCCAATTAAAGAATGGACTGGTCCCCTGTACCCGCTGAATTAATGGACTGGTCCCTGTACCTGATTAATGAATAGACTGGTCCCTTCACCCGATTAATGAATGGACTTGTCCCTGTACCCGATTAATAAATGGACTGGTCCCCGTACCAGATTAATGAAAGGACTGGTCCCTGTACCCAATTAATGAATGAATTCGTCCCCTGTACCAGATTAATGAATGGTCTGGTCCCCTGTACCTGATTAATGAATGAACTGGTCCCTGTACTCAATCAATGAATGGTCTGGTCCCTGTACCAGATTAATGAATGGACTCGTCCCTGTACCCGATTAATGAATTGGCTGGTCCCTGTACCCGTTTATTGAATGAACTCATCCCCTGTAACTGATTAATGAATGGACGGGTCCCCTGTCCCCGATTAATGAATGGACTGGTCCCTGTACCCGATTAATGAATGGACTGGTCCCTGTACCCTATTAATGAATGGATTGGTCCCTGTACCCTATTAATAAATGGACATGTCAACTGCACCTGATTAATGAATGGACTGGTCCCTGTACCTGATTAATGAATTGGCTGGTCCCTGTACCCGTTTATTGAATGAACTCATCCCCTGTAACTGATTAATGAATGGACGGGTCCCCTGTACCCGATTAATGTATGGACTGGGCCCCTGTACCCAATTAATGAATGGACTGGTCCCTGTACCAGATTAATGAATGGACTGGTCCCTGTACCTGATTAATGAATGTACTGGTCCCCTGTACCCAATTAATGAATGGACTGGTCCCTGTACCCAATTAATGAATGGACTGGTCCCTGTACCCGATTAATGAATGGACTGGACCCCTGTACCCGATTAATGAATGAACTCGTCCCCAGTAACCGATTAATGAATGGACTAGTCCCTGTACCCGATTAATGAATGGTCTGGTCCCTGTACCGATTAATGAATGGACTGGTCCCTGTACCCTATTAATGAATGGATTGGTCCCTGTACCCTATTAATAAATGGACAGGTCCCTGAACCCGATTAATGAATGGACTGGTCCCTGTACCCGATTAATGAATGGACTGGTCCCTGTACCCTATTAATGAATGGATTGGTCCCTGTACCCTATTAATAAATGGACATGTCAACTGCAACTGATTAATGAATGGACTGGACCCCTGTACTTTTTAATAAATGGACTGGTCTCTGTAACTGATTAATGAATGGACTGTTCCCCTGTATCTAATTAATGAATGGCCTGGTCCCTGCACCGGATTAATGAATGGACTGGTGCCTGCACCCGATTAATGATTAGTCTGGTCCCCGCACCTGATTAATTAATGGACTGGTCCCTTTACCCGATTAATGAATGTACTGGTCCCTGTATCAGATTAATGAATGGACTGGTCCCAGCACCTGATTAATTAATGGACTGGTCCCTTTACCAGATTAATGAATGGACTGTTCCTTGCACCTGATTAATGAATGGACTGGTCCCTGTACCCGAATAATGAATGGACTGGACCCTGTACCCGATTAATGAATGGACTGATCCATGTACCTGATTACTGAATGGACTGTTCCCTCTACCAGATTAATGAATGGACTGGTCCCTGTAACTGATAAATGAATGGACTGGTCCCTGTACCCGAATAATGAATGGACTGGTCCCTGTATCCGATTAATGAATGGACTGGTCCATGTACCTGATTAATGAATGGACTGGTCCCTGTACCCGAATAATGAATGGACTGGTCCCTGTGCCCGATTAATGAATGGACTGAACTCTGTACCCTATAAATGAATGGACTAGTCCCCTGTACCTGATGAATGACTGGACTGGTCCCTGTACCTGATGAATGACTGGACTGGTCCCTGTACCCGGTTAATGAATGGACTGCCCGCTGTACCCGATTAATGAATGGACTGGTCCCTGTACCTGATTAATGAATGGACTGGTCCCCTGTACCCGATTAATGAATAGACTGCCCGCTGTACCCGATTAATGAATCGACTGGTCCCTGTACCCAATTAATGAATGAACTCGTCCCCTGTACCGGATTAATGAATAGACTGGTCCTTGTACCGTATTAATGAATGGAATGGTCCCTGTACCCTATTAATAAATGGATATGTCAACTGCAACTGATTAATGAATGGACTGGACTCCTGTACTTTTTAATAAATGGATTGGTCTCTGTAAATGTTTAATGAATGGACTGTTGCCTGTAACCGATTAATGAATAGACAGGTCCCTGTACCCGATTAATGAATGAACTCGTCCCCTGTACCTGAATAATGAATGGACTGGTCCCCTTTTCCCAATTAATGAATGGACTGGATACTGGTCCAGCTTAATGAATGGTCTGGTCCCGGTACCGGATTAATGAATGGACTGGTCTCTGTACCAGATTAATGAATGGACTAGTCCATGTACCTGATTAATGAGTGGACAGGTCACTGTACCCGATTAATGAATGGACTGTTCCCCTGTATCTAATTAATGAATGGCCTGGTCCCTGCACCGGATTAATGAATGGACTGGTGCCTGTACCCGATTAATGATTAGTCTGGTCCCCGCACCTGATTAATTAATGGACTGGTCCCTTTACCTGATTAATTAATGGACTGGTCCCTGTACCCGATTAATGAATGTACTGGTCCCTTCACCCGATTAATGAATGAATTCGTCCCCTGTACCTGATTAATGAATGGTCTGCTCCACTTTACCTATTTATTCAATGAACTGGTCCCTGTACCCAAGTAATGAATGGACTGAACCCTGTACCCGATTATTGAATGAACTCGTCCCCTGTACCTGATTAATGAATGGACTGGTCCCTGTACCTGATTAATGAATGGACGGGTCCTTGTACCTGATTAATGAATGGACTGGTCCCTGTACCTGATTAATGAATGGACTGGTCCCTGTACCCGCTTAATGAATGGACTGGTCCCTGTACCTGATTAATGAATGGACTGGTCCCTGTACCCGCTTAATGAATGGACTGGTCCCTGTACCTGATTAATGAATGGACTGTTCCCTCTACCAGATTAATGAATGGACTGGTCCCTGTACCCGATTAATGAATGGACTTGTCCCCGATATCTGATTAATGAATGGACAGGTATCTGTACCTGATTAATGAATGGACTGCTCCACTATTTCTGATTATTGAATGGACTGGTCCCCTGAAACCGATTAATGAATGGACTGATCCACTGTATTGAATAATGAATGGACTGTTCCCTGTACCCAATTAAAAAATGGACTGGTCCCCTTTACCCGCTGAATTAATGGACTGGTCCCTGTACCCGATTAATGAATGGACTTGTCCCTGTACCCGATTAATAAATGGACTGGTCCCCGTACCAGATTAATGAATGGACTGGTCCATGTCCCTGATTAATGAATGATCTGGTCCTTGTACCAGATTAATTAATGGACTGGTCTCTGTACCCAATTAATTAATGAATTTGTCCCCTGTACCAGATTAATGAATGGACTGGTCCCCTGTACTCAATCAATGAATGGACTGGTCCCTGTACCCGATTAATGAATGGACTGGTCCCTGTACCCGATTAATGAATGGACTGGTCCCTGTACCCTATTAATGAATGGATTGGTCCCTGTACCCTATTAATAAATGGACATGTCAACTGCAACTGATTAATGAATGGACTGGACCCCTGTACTTTTTAATAAATGGACTGGTCTCTGTAACTGATTAATGAATGGCCTGTTGCCTGTAACTGATTAATGAATAGACAGGTCCCTGTACCCGATTAATGAATGGTCTGGTCCCGGTACCCGATTAATGAATGGACTGGTCTCTGTACCAGATTAATGAATGGACTGGTCCCTGTACCTGATTAATGAATGGACTGGCCCCTGTACCTGATTAATGAATGGACTGCTCCCCTGTACCCAATTAAAGAATGGACTGGTCCCCTGTACCCGCTGAATAAATGGACTGGTCCCTGTACCTGATTAATGAATGGACTGGTCCCTGTACCCGAATAATGAATGGACTGGTCCCCTGTACCCGATTAATGAATAGACTGCCCGCTGTACCCGATTAATGAATCGACTGGTTCCTGTACCCAATTAATGAATGAACTCGTCCCCTGTACCGGATTAATGAATAGACTGGTCCTTGTACCGTATTAATGAATGGATTGGTCCTTGTACCCTATTAATAAATGGATATGTCAACTGCAACTGATTAATGAATGGACTGGACCCCTGTACTTTTTAATAAATGGATTGGTCTCTGTAACGGTTTAATGAATGGACTGTTGCCTGTAACCGATTAATGAATAGACAGGTCCCTGTACCCGATTAATGAATGAACTCGTCCCCTGTACCTGAATAATGAATGGACTGGTCCCCTTTTCCCAATTAATGAATGGACTGGATACTGGACCAGCTTAATGAATGGACTGGTCTCTGTACCAGATTAATGAATGGACTAGTCCATGTACCTGATTAATGAGTGGACAGGTCACTGTACCCGATTAATGAATGGACTGTTCCCCTGTATCTAATTAATGAATGGCCTGGTCCCTGCACCGGATTAATGAATGGACTGGTGCCTGTACCCGATTAATGATTAGTCTGGTCCCCGCACCTGATTAATTAATGGACTGGTCCCTTTACCTGATTAATGAATGGACTGGTCCCTGTACCCGATTAATGAATGTACTGGTCCCTTTATCAGATTAATGAATGGACTGGTCCATGTACCTGATTAATGAATGGACTGTTCCCTCTACCAGATTAATGAATGGACTGGTTCCTGTACCTGATTAATGAATGGACTGGTCTATGAACCTGATCAATGAATGGACTGGTCCCCTGTACCCGATTAATGAATGGACTTGTCCCCGATATCTGATTAATGAATGGACAGGTACCTGCACCTGATTAATGAATAGACTGGTCCACTGTACCTGATTAATGAATGGACTGCTCCACTATTTCTGATTATTGATTGGACTGGTCCCCTGAAACCGATTAATGAATGGACTGGACCCCTGGACCTGATTATGAATGGACTGCTCCACTATTTCTGATTAATGAATGAACTGGTCCCTGTTACCGATTAATGAATGGACTGGTCCCTGTACCCGATTAATGAATGGACTGGTCCCCTGTACCCAATTAAAGAATGGACTGGTCTCCTGTACCCGCTGAATTAATGGACTGGTCCCTGTACCTGATTAATGAATGGACTGGTCCCTGTACCTGATTAATGAATGAATTCGTCCCCTGTACCTGATTAATGAATGGTCTGCTCCACTTTACCTATTTATTCAATGAACTGGTCCCTGTACCCAAGTAATGAATGGACTGAACCCTGTACCCGATTATTGAATGAACTCGTCCCCTGTACCTGATTAATGAATGGACTGGTCCCTGTACCTGATTAATGAATGGACTGGTCCCTGTACCTGATTAATGAATGGACTGGTCCCTGTACCTGATTAATGAATGGACTGGTCCCTGTACCCGCATAATGAATGGACTGGTCCCTGTACCTGATTAATGAATGGACTGTTCCCTCTACCAGATTAATGAATGGACTGGTCCCTGTACCCGATTAATGAATGGACATGTCAACTGCAACTGATTAATGATTGGACTGGACCCCTGTACTTTTTAATAAATGGACTGGTCTCTGTAACTGATTAATGAATGGACTGTTGCCTGTAACTGATTACTGAATAGACAGGTCCCTGTACCCGATTAATGAATGGTCTGGTCCCGGTACCCGATTAATGAATGGACTGGTCTCTGTACCAGATTAATGAATGGACTGGTCCCTGTACCTGATTAATGAATGGACTGGTCCCTGTACCCGATTAATGAATGGACTGCTCCCCTGTACCCAATTAAAGAATGGACTGGTCCACTGTACCCGCTGAATAAATGGACTGGTCCCTGTACCTGATTAATGAATGGACTGGTCCCTGTACCCGAATAATGAATGGACTGGTCCCTGTGCCCGATTAAGGAATGGACTGAACTCTGTACCCTATTAATGAATGGACTAGTCCCCTGTACCTGATGAATGACTGGACTGGTACCCTGTACCCGATTAATGAATAGACTGCCCGCTGTACCCGATTAATGAATCGACTGGTCCCTGTACCCAATTAATGAATGAACTCGTCCCCTGTACCGGATTAATGAATAGACTGGTCCTTGTACCGTATTAATGAATGGATTGGTCCCTGTACCCTATTAATAAATGGATATGTCAACTGCAACTGATTAATGAATGGAATGGACCCCTGTACTTTTTAATAAATGGATTGGTCTCTGTAACTGTTTAATGAATGGACTGTTGCCTGTAACCGATTAATGAATAGACAGGTCCCTGTACCCGATTAATGAATGAACTCGTCCCCTGTACCTGAATAATGAATGGACTGGTCCCCTTTTCCCAATTAATGAATGGACTGGATACTGGACCAGCTTAATGAATGGTCTGGTCCCGGTACCAGATTAATGAATGGACTGGTCTCTGTACCAGATTAATGAATGGACTAGTCCATGTACCTGATTAATGAGTGGACAGGTCACTGTACCCGATTAATGAATGGACTGTTCCCCTGTATATAATTAATGAATGGCCTGGTCCCTGCACCGGATTAATGAATGGACTGGACCCTTTACCTGATTAATGAATGGACTGGTCCCTGTACCCGATTAATGAATGTACTGGTCCCTGTATCAGATTAATGAATGGACTGGTCCATGTACCTGATTAATGAATGGACTGTTCCCTCTACCAGATTAATGAATGGACTGGTTCCTGTACCTGATTAATGAATGGACTGGTCTATGAACCTGATCAATGAATGGACTGGTCCCCTGTACCCGATTAATGAATGGACTTGTCCCCGATATCTGATTAATGAATGGACAGGTACCTGCACCTGATTAATGAATAGACTGGTCCACTGTACCTGATTAATGAATGGACTGCTCCACTAATTCTGATTAATGAATGAACTGGTCCCTGTTACCGATCATTGAATGGACTGGTCCCTGTACCCGATTAATGAATGGACTGGTCCCCTGTACCCAATTAAAGAATGGACTGGTCCCCTGTACCCGCTGAATTAATGGACTGGTCCCTGTACCTGATTAATGAATGGACTGGTCCCTTCACCCGATTAATGAATGGACTGGTCCCTGTACCTGATTAATGAATGGACTGGTCCCTGTACCTGATTAATGAATGCACTGGTCCCTTCACCCGATTAATGAATGAATTCGTCCCCTGTACCTGATTAATGAATGGTCTGCTCCACTTTACCTATTTATTCAATGAACTGGTCCCTGTACCCAAGTAATGAATGGACTGAACCCTGTACCCGATAATTGAATGAACTCGTCCCCTGTACCAGATTAATGAATGGACTGGTCCCTGTACCTGATTAATGAATGGACTGGTCCCTGTACCTGATTAATGAATGGACTCGTCCCTGTACCTGATTAATGAATGGACTGGTCCCTGTACCCGCTTAATGAATGGACTGGTCCCTGTACCTGATTAATGAATGGACTGAACCCTGTACCCGATAATTGAATGAACTCGTCCCCTGTACCAGATTAATGAATGGACTGGTCCCTGTACCTGATTAATGAATGGACTGGTCCCTGTACCTGATTAATGAATGGACTCGTCCCTGTACCTGATTAATGAATGGACTGGTCCCTGTACCCGCTTAATGAATGGACTGGTCCCTGTACCTGATTAATGAATGGACTGGTCCCTGTACCCGATTAATAAATGGACTGGTCCCCGTACCAGATGAATGAATGGACTGGTCCCTGTACCCAATTAATGAATGAATTCGTCCCCTGTACCTGGTTAATGAATGGTCTGCTCCACTTTACCTATTTATTCAATGAACTGGTCCCTGTACCCAAGTAATGAATGGACTGAACCCTATACCTGATTATTGAATGAACTCGTCCCCTGTACCTGATTAATGAATGGACTGGTCCCTGTACCTGATTAATGAATGGACTGGTACCTGTACCTGATTAATGAATGGACTGGTCCCTGTACCTGATTAATTAATGGACTGGTCCCTGTAACTGATTAATGAATGGACTGGTCCCTGTACCCGCTTAATGAATGGACTGGTCCCTGTACCTGATTAATGAATGGACTGGTCCCTGTACCTGATTAATGAATGGACTGGTCCCTGTACCTGATTAGTGAATGGACTGGTCCCTGTACCCAATTAATGAATGGACTGGTCCCTGTACTCAATTAATGAATGGACTGGTCCCTGTACCCAATTAATGAATGGACTGGTCCCTGTACCCGCTTAATAAATGGACTGGTCCCCGTACCAGATGAATGAATGGACTGGTCCCTGTACCCAATTAATGAATGAATTCGTGCCCTGTACCTGGTTAATGAATGGTCTGCTCCACTTTACCTATTTATTCAATGAACTGGTCCCTGTACCCAAGTAATGAATGGACTGAACCCTGTACCTGATTATTGAATGAACTCGTCCCCTGTACCTGATTAATGAATGGACTGGTCCCTGTACCTGATTAATGAATGGACTGGTACCTGTACCTGATTAATGAATGGTCTGGACACTGCACCAGATTAATGAATGGACTGTTCCCCTGTACCCAATTAATGAATGGACTGGTCCCTGTACCCGATTAATGAATGGACTGGTCCCTGTACCCAATTAATGAATGGACTGGTCCCTGTACTCAATTAATGAATGGACTGGTCCCTGTACCCAATTAATGAATGGACTGGTCCATGTACCAGATTAATGAATGGACTGGTGCCCTGTACCAGATTAATGAATGGACTGGTCCCTGTACCTGATTAATGAATGGACTGGTCTATGTACCTGATCAATGAATGGACTGGTCCCTGTACTCAATTAATGAATGGACTGGTCCCCTGTACCAGATTAATGAATGGACTGGTCCCTGTACCTGATTAATGAATGGACATGTCACCTGCATCTGATTAATGAATGGACTGGTCCCTGCACCCGATTCATGAATGGACTGGTCCCCTATTTCTGATTATTGAATGGATTGTTCACCTGAACCCGATTAATGACTTGACTGGCCCCCTGTAACTGTTTAATTAATGGACTGGTCCCCTGTACCCAATTAAAGAATGGACTGGTCCCCTGTACCCGCTGAATTAATGGACTGGTCCCTGTACCTGATTAATGAATGGACTGGTCCCTTCACCCGATTAATGAATGGACTGGTCCCTGTACCTGATTAATGAATGGACTGGTCCCTGTACCTGATTAATGAATGCACTGGTCCCTTCACCCGATTAATGAATGGACTGGTCCCTGTACCTGATTAATGAATGGACTGGTCCCTGTACCTGATTAATGAATGCACTGGTCCCTTCACCCGATTAATGAATGAATTCGTCCCCTGTACCTGATTAATGAATGGTCTGCTCCACTTTACCTATTTATTCAATGAACTGGTCCCTGTACCCAAGTAATGAATGGACTGAACCCTGTACCCGATAATTGAATGAACTCGTCCCCTGTACCAGATTAATGAATGGACTGGTCCCTGTACCTGATTAATGAATGGACTGGTCCCTGTACCTGATTAATGAATGGACTCGTCCCTGTACCTGATTAATGAATGGACTGGTCCCTGTACCCGCTTAATGAATGGACTGGTCCCTGTACCTGATTAATGAATGGACTGGTCCCTGTACCCGATTAATAAATGGACTGGTCCCCGTACCAGATGAATGAATGGACTGGTCCCTGTACCCAATTAATGAATGAATTCGTCCCCTGTACCTGGTTAATGAATGGTCTGCTCCACTTTACCTATTTATTCAATGAACTGGTCCCTGTACCCAAGTAATGAATGGACTGAACCCTATACCTGATTATTGAATGAACTCGTCCCCTGTACCTGATTAATGAATGGACTGGTCCCTGTACCTGATTAATGAATGGACTGGTACCTGTACCTGATTAATGAATGGACTGGTCCCTGTACCTGATTAATTAATGGACTGGTCCCTGTACCTGATTAATGAATGGACTGGTCCCTGTACCCGCTTAATGAATGGACTGGTCCCTGTACCTGATTAATGAATGGACTGGTCCCTGTACCTGATTAATGAATGGACTGGTCCCTGTACCTGATTAGTGAATGGACTGGTCCCTGTACCCAATTAATGAATGGACTGGTCCCTGTACTCAATTAATGAATGGACTGGTCCCTGTACCCAATTAATGAATGGACTGGTCCCTGTACCCGCTTAATAAATGGACTGGTCCCCGTACCAGATGAATGAATGGACTGATCCACTGTACCCAATTAATGAATGGACTGGTCTATGTACCTGATCAATGAATGGACTGGTCCCTGTACTCAATTAATGAATGGACTGGTCCCCTGTACCAGATTAATGAATGGACTGGTCCCTGTACCTGATTAATGAATGGACATGTCACCTGCATCTGATTAATGAATGGACTGGTCCCTGCACCCGATTCATGAATGGACTGGTCCCCTATTTCTGATTATTGAATGGATTGTTCACCTGAACCCGATTAATGACTTGACTGGCCCCCTGTAACTGTTTAATTAATGGACTGGTCCCCTGTAGCCGATTAATGAATGGACTGGTCACCTGTACCCAATTAATGAATGGACTGATCCACTGTAGCCGATTAATGAATGGACTGGTCACCTGTACCCAATTAATGAATGGACTGATCCACTGTACCCAATTAATGTATGGACTGGTCCCTTAACCTTATTAATGTATGGACTGGTCCCTGAACCTTATTAATGTATGGACTGGTCCCTGAACCTTATTAATGAATGGACTGGTCCCTGTACCCGATTAATGAATGGACTGTACCACTGTACGCGATTAATGAATGGAGTGGTCCCCTATAACTGCTAAAGAATGGACTGGTACCTGTACCCGATTAGTGAATAGACTGAACCCGTGTAATGCATTAATGAATATACTGGTCCCTGTACCTAATCAATGAATGGATTGGTCCCTTTACCCGATTAATGAATGGGCTAGTCCCTGTATCCGATTAATGAATGGATTTTCCCTGTACCCGATTAATGAATGGAATGTTCCCTGTACCCGCTTATTGAATGGACTGAACCCCTGTACCCGATTAATGAATGGACTGGTCCCTGTACCCAATTAATGAATGGACTGAACCCCTGTACCCGATTAATGAATGGACTAGTCCCTGTATCTGATTAATGAATGGACTGGTCCTCTGCACCCGATTAATGAATGGACTGGTCCCTGTACCCAATTAATGAATGGACTGAACCCCTGTACCCGATTAATGAATGGACTGATCCCCTTTACCCAATTAATGAATGGACTGGTCCCTGTACCCTATTAATGAATGGACTGGTCCGTGTCCCAGTTTAATGAATGGACTGGTTCCCTGTACCAGATTAATTAATGGACTAGTCCATGTACCTGATTAATGAATGGACTTGTCCCTCTACCCGATTAATGATTGGACAGGTCAATGTACCCGATTAATGAATGGACTCTTCCCTGTACTAGATTAATGAATGGACTTGTCCCTCTACCCGATTAATGAATGGACTGGTCAATGTATCCGATTAATGAATGGACTGGTCCCTGTACCAGATTAATGAATGGACTTGTCCCTCTACCAGATTAATGAATGGACTGGTCCCTCTACCAGATTAATGAATGGACTGGTCCCTGTACCTGATCAATGAATGGAATGGTCCCTGTACCAGATTAATGAATGGACTGTTCCCTGTACCAGATTAATGAATGGACTGGTCAATGTACCCGATTAATGAATGGATTGTCCCCTGTACCAGATAAATGAATGGACTGGTGCCTGTACCTGATTAATGAATGGACTGGTCTATGTACCCGATCAATGAATGGACTGGTCCCTGTACCAGATTAATGAATGGACTGGTCCCCGTACCTGATTAATGAATGGACTGGTCCCTGTACCAGATTAATGAAGGACTGGTCCCTGTACCGGATTAATGAATGGACTGCTCCCTGTACCAGATTAATGAATGGACTGGTTCCCTGATCCTAATTAATGAATGGACTGGTCCCTGTACCCAATTAAATAATGGACTGTTCCCCTGTAGCCGATTAATGAATGGACTGGTCCCTGTAGCCGATTAATGAAAGGACTGGCCCCTGTACCCAATTAATGAATGGAGTCGTCCTTATACCCAATTAATGAATGGACAGGTCACCGTTCCTGATTCATGAATGGACTGGTCCCTCTATACAATTGATGAATGGACTGGTCCCTGTAACCGATTAATGAATCAACTGGTCACTGTACCTGATTAATGAATGGACTGCTCCACTAATTCTGATTAATGAATGAACTGGTCCCTGTTACCGATCATTGAATGGACTGGTCCCTGTACCCGATTAATGAATGGACTGGTCCCCTGTACCCAATTAAAGAATGGACTGGTCCCCTGTACCCGCTGAATTAATGGACTGGTCCCTGTACCTGATTAATGAATGGACTGGTCCCTTCACCCGATTAATGAATGGACTGGTCCCTGTACCTGATTAATGAATGGACTGGTCCCTGTACCTGATTAATGAATGCACTGGTCCCTTCACCCGATTAATGAATGAATTCGTCCCCTGTACCTGATTAATGAATGGTCTGCTCCACTTTACCTATTTATTCAATGAACTGGTCCCTGTACCCAAGTAATGAATGGACTGAACCCTGTACCCGATAATTGAATGAACTCGTCCCCTGTACCAGATTAATGAATGGACTGGTCCCTGTACCTGATTAATGAATGGACTGGTCCCTGTACCTGATTAATGAATGGACTCGTCCCTGTACCTGATTAATGAATGGACTGGTCCCTGTACCCGCTTAATGAATGGACTGGTCCCTGTACCTGATTAATGAATGGACTGAACCCTGTACCCGATAATTGAATGAACTCGTCCCCTGTACCAGATTAATGAATGGACTGGTCCCTGTACCTGATTAATGAATGGACTGGTCCCTGTACCTGATTAATGAATGGACTCGTCCCTGTACCTGATTAATGAATGGACTGGTCCCTGTACCCGCTTAATGAATGGACTGGTCCCTGTACCTGATTAATGAATGGACTGGTCCCTGTACCCGATTAATAAATGGACTGGTCCCCGTACCAGATGAATGAATGGACTGGTCCCTGTACCCAATTAATGAATGAATTCGTCCCCTGTACCTGGTTAATGAATGGTCTGCTCCACTTTACCTATTTATTCAATGAACTGGTCCCTGTACCCAAGTAATGAATGGACTGAACCCTATACCTGATTATTGAATGAACTCGTCCCCTGTACCTGATTAATGAATGGACTGGTCCCTGTACCTGATTAATGAATGGACTGGTACCTGTACCTGATTAATGAATGGACTGGTCCCTGTACCTGATTAATTAATGGACTGGTCCCTGTAACTGATTAATGAATGGACTGGTCCCTGTACCCGCTTAATGAATGGACTGGTCCCTGTACCTGATTAATGAATGGACTGGTCCCTGTACCTGATTAATGAATGGACTGGTCCCTGTACCTGATTAGTGAATGGACTGGTCCCTGTACCCAATTAATGAATGGACTGGTCCCTGTACTCAATTAATGAATGGACTGGTCCCTGTACCCAATTAATGAATGGACTGGTCCCTGTACCCGCTTAATAAATGGACTGGTCCCCGTACCAGATGAATGAATGGACTGGTCCCTGTACCCAATTAATGAATGAATTCGTGCCCTGTACCTGGTTAATGAATGGTCTGCTCCACTTTACCTATTTATTCAATGAACTGGTCCCTGTACCCAAGTAATGAATGGACTGAACCCTGTACCTGATTATTGAATGAACTCGTCCCCTGTACCTGATTAATGAATGGACTGGTCCCTGTACCTGATTAATGAATGGACTGGTACCTGTACCTGATTAATGAATGGTCTGGACACTGCACCAGATTAATGAATGGACTGTTCCCCTGTACCCAATTAATGAATGGACTGGTCCCTGTACCCGATTAATGAATGGACTGGTCCCTGTACCCAATTAATGAATGGACTGGTCCCTGTACTCAATTAATGAATGGACTGGTCCCTGTACCCAATTAATGAATGGACTGGTCCATGTACCAGATTAATGAATGGACTGGTGCCCTGTACCAGATTAATGAATGGACTGGTCCCTGTACCTGATTAATGAATGGACTGGTCTATGTACCTGATCAATGAATGGACTGGTCCCTGTACTCAATTAATGAATGGACTGGTCCCCTGTACCAGATTAATGAATGGACTGGTCCCTGTACCTGATTAATGAATGGACATGTCACCTGCATCTGATTAATGAATGGACTGGTCCCTGCACCCGATTCATGAATGGACTGGTCCCCTATTTCTGATTATTGAATGGATTGTTCACCTGAACCCGATTAATGACTTGACTGGCCCCCTGTAACTGTTTAATTAATGGACTGGTCCCCTGTACCCAATTAAAGAATGGACTGGTCCCCTGTACCCGCTGAATTAATGGACTGGTCCCTGTACCTGATTAATGAATGGACTGGTCCCTTCACCCGATTAATGAATGGACTGGTCCCTGTACCTGATTAATGAATGGACTGGTCCCTGTACCTGATTAATGAATGCACTGGTCCCTTCACCCGATTAATGAATGGACTGGTCCCTGTACCTGATTAATGAATGGACTGGTCCCTGTACCTGATTAATGAATGCACTGGTCCCTTCACCCGATTAATGAATGAATTCGTCCCCTGTACCTGATTAATGAATGGTCTGCTCCACTTTACCTATTTATTCAATGAACTGGTCCCTGTACCCAAGTAATGAATGGACTGAACCCTGTACCCGATAATTGAATGAACTCGTCCCCTGTACCAGATTAATGAATGGACTGGTCCCTGTACCTGATTAATGAATGGACTGGTCCCTGTACCTGATTAATGAATGGACTCGTCCCTGTACCTGATTAATGAATGGACTGGTCCCTGTACCCGCTTAATGAATGGACTGGTCCCTGTACCTGATTAATGAATGGACTGGTCCCTGTACCCGATTAATAAATGGACTGGTCCCCGTACCAGATGAATGAATGGACTGGTCCCTGTACCCAATTAATGAATGAATTCGTCCCCTGTACCTGGTTAATGAATGGTCTGCTCCACTTTACCTATTTATTCAATGAACTGGTCCCTGTACCCAAGTAATGAATGGACTGAACCCTATACCTGATTATTGAATGAACTCGTCCCCTGTACCTGATTAATGAATGGACTGGTCCCTGTACCTGATTAATGAATGGACTGGTACCTGTACCTGATTAATGAATGGACTGGTCCCTGTACCTGATTAATTAATGGACTGGTCCCTGTACCTGATTAATGAATGGACTGGTCCCTGTACCCGCTTAATGAATGGACTGGTCCCTGTACCTGATTAATGAATGGACTGGTCCCTGTACCTGATTAATGAATGGACTGGTCCCTGTACCTGATTAGTGAATGGACTGGTCCCTGTACCCAATTAATGAATGGACTGGTCCCTGTACTCAATTAATGAATGGACTGGTCCCTGTACCCAATTAATGAATGGACTGGTCCCTGTACCCGCTTAATAAATGGACTGGTCCCCGTACCAGATGAATGAATGGACTGATCCACTGTACCCAATTAATGAATGGACTGGTCTATGTACCTGATCAATGAATGGACTGGTCCCTGTACTCAATTAATGAATGGACTGGTCCCCTGTACCAGATTAATGAATGGACTGGTCCCTGTACCTGATTAATGAATGGACATGTCACCTGCATCTGATTAATGAATGGACTGGTCCCTGCACCCGATTCATGAATGGACTGGTCCCCTATTTCTGATTATTGAATGGATTGTTCACCTGAACCCGATTAATGACTTGACTGGCCCCCTGTAACTGTTTAATTAATGGACTGGTCCCCTGTAGCCGATTAATGAATGGACTGGTCACCTGTACCCAATTAATGAATGGACTGATCCACTGTAGCCGATTAATGAATGGACTGGTCACCTGTACCCAATTAATGAATGGACTGATCCACTGTACCCAATTAATGTATGGACTGGTCCCTTAACCTTATTAATGTATGGACTGGTCCCTGAACCTTATTAATGTATGGACTGGTCCCTGAACCTTATTAATGAATGGACTGGTCCCTGTACCCGATTAATGAATGGACTGTACCACTGTACGCGATTAATGAATGGAGTGGTCCCCTATAACTGCTAAAGAATGGACTGGTACCTGTACCCGATTAGTGAATAGACTGAACCCGTGTAATGCATTAATGAATATACTGGTCCCTGTACCTAATCAATGAATGGATTGGTCCCTTTACCCGATTAATGAATGGGCTAGTCCCTGTATCCGATTAATGAATGGATTTTCCCTGTACCCGATTAATGAATGGAATGTTCCCTGTACCCGCTTATTGAATGGACTGAACCCCTGTACCCGATTAATGAATGGACTGGTCCCTGTACCCAATTAATGAATGGACTGAACCCCTGTACCCGATTAATGAATGGACTAGTCCCTGTATCTGATTAATGAATGGACTGGTCCTCTGCACCCGATTAATGAATGGACTGGTCCCTGTACCCAATTAATGAATGGACTGAACCCCTGTACCCGATTAATGAATGGACTGATCCCCTTTACCCAATTAATGAATGGACTGGTCCCTGTACCCTATTAATGAATGGACTGGTCCGTGTCCCAGTTTAATGAATGGACTGGTTCCCTGTACCAGATTAATTAATGGACTAGTCCATGTACCTGATTAATGAATGGACTTGTCCCTCTACCCGATTAATGATTGGACAGGTCAATGTACCCGATTAATGAATGGACTCTTCCCTGTACTAGATTAATGAATGGACTTGTCCCTCTACCCGATTAATGAATGGACTGGTCAATGTATCCGATTAATGAATGGACTGGTCCCTGTACCAGATTAATGAATGGACTTGTCCCTCTACCAGATTAATGAATGGACTGGTCCCTCTACCAGATTAATGAATGGACTGGTCCCTGTACCTGATCAATGAATGGAATGGTCCCTGTACCAGATTAATGAATGGACTGTTCCCTGTACCAGATTAATGAATGGACTGGTCAATGTACCCGATTAATGAATGGATTGTCCCCTGTACCAGATAAATGAATGGACTGGTGCCTGTACCTGATTAATGAATGGACTGGTCTATGTACCCGATCAATGAATGGACTGGTCCCTGTACCAGATTAATGAATGGACTGGTCCCCGTACCTGATTAATGAATGGACTGGTCCCTGTACCAGATTAATGAAGGACTGGTCCCTGTACCGGATTAATGAATGGACTGCTCCCTGTACCAGATTAATGAATGGACTGGTTCCCTGATCCTAATTAATGAATGGACTGGTCCCTGTACCCAATTAAATAATGGACTGTTCCCCTGTAGCCGATTAATGAATGGACTGGTCCCTGTAGCCGATTAATGAAAGGACTGGCCCCTGTACCCAATTAATGAATGGAGTCGTCCTTATACCCAATTAATGAATGGACAGGTCACCGTTCCTGATTCATGAATGGACTGGTCCCTCTATACAATTGATGAATGGACTGGTCCCTGTAACCGATTAATGAATCAACTGGTCACTGTAACCAAATAATGAATGGACTGGTCCCTGTACCCATTTAATTAATGGACTGGTCCCTTGTACCTGAGCAATTATTGGAGAGGTCACTGAACCCGATTAATGAATGGACTGGTCCCTGTACCTGATTAATGAATGGACTGGTCCCTGTAGCCGATTAATGATTGGACTGATCCACTGTACCCGATTAATGAATGGACTAGTCCCCTATACCTGATTAATGAATGGACTAGTACCCTGTACCTGATTAATGAATGGACTAGTCCCCTGTACCTGATTAATGAATGGACTAGTCCCCTGTACCTGATTAACGAATGGACTGGTCCCCGTACCCGATTAATGAATAGACTGGTCCCCTGTACCTGATTAATGAATGGATTGGTCCCCTGTAGCCGATTAATGAATGGACTGGCCCCCCGTACCTGATTAATGAATGGACTAGTCCCCTGTACCTGATTAATGAATGGACTCGTCCCCTGTACCTGATTAATGAATGGACTAGTCCCCTGTACCTGATTAATGAATGGACTGGCCCCCCGTACCTGATTAATGAATGGACTAGTCCCCTGTACCTGATTAATGAATGGACTAGTCCCCTGTACCTGATTAATGAATGGACTGGTCCCTGTACCTGATTAATGAATGGACTGGTCCTCGTACCCGATTAATGAATAGACTGGTCCCTGTACCCGATTAATGAATGGACTGGTCCCCGTACCTGATTAATGAATGGACTGGTCCCCTGTACCCATTTAATGAATGGATTGATCCCCTGTACCTTAGCAATGATTGGAGAGGTCCCTGTACCCGATTAATGAATAGACTGGTCCCTGTACCCGATTAATGAATGGACTGGTCCCCTGTACCCGATTAATGAATGGACTGAACCCCTGTACCCGATTAATGAATGGACTGGTCCCCTGTACCCGATTAATGAATGGACTGAACCCCTGTACCCGATTAATGAATGGACTGGTCCCCTGTACCCGATTAATGAATGGACTGAACCCCTGTACCCGATTAAAGAATATGATGGTCCCCTGTCCCCGATTCATGAATGGACTGGTCCCTGTACCTGATTAATGAATGGACTGGTCCCTGTACCCGATTAATGAATAGACTGGTCCCCTGTCCCCGATTAATGAATGGACTGGTCCCTGAACCTAATTAATGAATGGACTGGTCCCTGTACCCGATTAAATAATGGACTGTTCCCCTGTACCTGATTAATGAATGGACTGCTCCTCTGTACCCAATTAATGAATGGAATGGTCACCTGTAACTGATTAATGAATGGACTGGTCCCTGTACCCAATTAATGAATGGACTGAACCCCTGTACTCGATTAATGAATGGACTGGTCCCTATACCCGATTAATGAATGGACTGCTCCCCTGTACCCAATTAATGAATGGAATGGTCACGTGTAACTGATTAATGAATGGACTGATCGCTGTACCCAATTAATGAATGGACAGGACCCCTGGACCCGATTAATGAATGTGCTGGTATCATGTACCCAATTAATTAATGAAATGGTCTCCTGTACCCAATTAATGAATAGACTGGTCCCTGTACCCGATTAATGAATGGACTGGTCCCCGTACCTGATTAATGAATGGACTGGTCCCCTGTACCCATTTAATGAATGGATTGATCCCCTGTACCTTAGCAATGATTGGAGAGGTCCCTGTACCCGATTAATGAATAGACTGGTCCCTGTACCCGATTAATGAATGGACTGGTCCCCTGTACCCGATTAATGAATGGACTGAACCCCTGTACCCGATTAATGAATGGACTGGTCCCCTGTACCCGATTAATGAATGGACTGAACCCCTGTACCCGATTAATGAATGGACTGGTCCCCTGTACCCGATTAATGAATGGACTGAACCCCTGTACCCGATTAAAGAATATGATGGTCCCCTGTCCCCGATTCATGAATGGACTGGTCCCTGTACCTGATTAATGAATGGACTGGTCCCTGTACCCGATTAATGAATAGACTGGTCCCCTGTCCCCGATTAATGAATGGACTGGTCCCTGAACCTAATTAATGAATGGACTGGTCCCTGTACCCGATTAAATAATGGACTGTTCCCCTGTACCTGATTAATGAATGGACTGCTCCTCTGTACCCAATTAATGAATGGAATGGTCACCTGTAACTGATTAATGAATGGACTGGTCCCTGTACCCAATTAATGAATGGACTGAACCCCTGTACTCGATTAATGAATGGACTGGTCCCTATACCCGATTAATGAATGGACTGGTTCCTGTACCCGATTAATGAATGGACTGCTCCCCTGTACCCAATTAATGAATGGAATGGTCACGTGTAACTGATTAATGAATGGACTGATCGCTGTACCCAATTAATGAATGGACAGGACCCCTGGACCCGATTAATGAATGTGCTGGTATCATGTACCCAATTAATTAATGAAATGGTCTCCTGTACCCAATTAATGAATAGACTGGTCCCTTGTACCTGATTAATGAATGGATTGGCTCCTGTACCCGATTCATGAATGGACTGGTCCCCTGTACCTGATTAATCAATGGACTGGTGCATGTATCCGATTAATGAATGGACAGATCCCCTGTACCTGATCAATGAATGGAGTCATCCCTGTACCCGATTAATGAATGGACTGATACCCTGTACCTGATCAATGAATGGACTGGTCCCTGTGCCCGTTTAATGAATGGACTGGTCCCCTGTACCCGTTTAATGAATGGACTGGTCCCTGTACTCGATTAATGAATTGATTGCTCCCTGTACCTCATTAATGAATGGTCTGGTCCCTGTATCGGATTCATGAATGGACTGGTCCCTGTACCCGTTTAATGAATGGACTGGTCTCCTGTACCTGATCAATGAATGGAATGGTCCCTGTACCCAATTAATGAATGGACTGGTCCCTGTACCTGATTAATGAATGGACTGGTCCATGTATCCGATTAATGAATGGACATATCCCCTGTACCTGATCAATGAATGGAGTCATCCCTGTACCCGATTAATGAATGGACTGATCCCCTGTACCTGATCAATGAATGGACTGGTCCCTGTACCCGTTTAATGAATGGACTGGTCCCCTGTACCTGATCAATGAATGGACAGGTCCCTGTACCCGTTTATTGAATGGACTGGTCCCCTGTACCTGATCAATGAATGGACTGGTCCCCTGTACCCGTTTAATGAATGGACTGGTCCCCTGTACCTGATCAATGAATGGACTGGTCCCTGTACCCGTTTAATGAATGGACTGGTCTCCTGTACCTGATCAATGAATGGACTGGTCCCTGTACCCGATTAATGAATGGACTGAACCCCTGTACTCGATTAATGAATGGACTGGTCCTTGTACCTGATTAATGAACGGACTGGTCCCTGTACCCGATTAATGAATGGACTGAACCCCTGTACTCGATTAATGAATGGACTGGTCCCTGTACCCAATTAATGAATGGACTGAACCCCTGTACTCGATTAATGAATGGACTGGTCCCTGTACCTGATTAATGAATGGACTGGTCCCTGTACCTGATTAATGAATGGACTGGTCCCTGTACCCGATTAATGAATGGACTGAACCCCTGTACTCGATTAATGAATGGACTGGTCCCTGTACCCAATTAATGAATGGACTGAACCCCTGTACTCGATTAATGAATGGACTGGTCCCTGTACCTGATTAATGAATGGACTGGTCCCTGTACTCGATTAATGAATGGACTGGTCCCTGTACCTGATTAATGAATGGACAGGTCCCCTGTACTCGATTAATGAATGGACTGGTCCCTGTACCCAATTAATGAATGGACTGAACCCCTGTACTCGATTAATGAATGGACTGGTCCCTGTATCCGTTTAATGAATGGACTAGTCCCTGTACCCGATTAGTGAATGGACTGAACCCGTCTAACGCATTAATGAATGGACTGGTCCCTGTACTCGATTAATGAATGGACTGAACCCTTCTACCCGATTTGTGAATGGACTGGTCCCTGTACCCGATTAATAAATGGACTGAACCCTTCTACCCAATTAATGAATGGACTGATCGCTGTACCCAATTAATGAATGGACAGGACCCCTGGACCCGATTAATGAATGGACTGAACCCTTCTACCCAATTAATGAATGGACTGGTCGCTGTACCCAATTAATGAATGGACTGGACCCCTGTACCAGATTAATGAATGGACTGTTCTCCTGTCCCCGATTAATAAATGGACTGGCCCCCTGTCCCTGATTAATGAATGGACTGGTCCCTGTAGCCTATTCATGAATGGACTGGTCCCTGTACCCGTTTAATGAATGGAGTGGTCCCTGTACCTGATTCATGAATGGACTGTGCCCTGTTCCCGTTTAATTAATGGACTCGACCCCTGTACCCGTTTAATGAATTGACTGGTCCCTGTACCCAATGAATGAATTGATTGCTCTCTGTATCTGCTTAATGAATGGACTGGTCCCTGTACCTGATTAATGAATGGACTGATAATCTGTACCTGATCAATGAATGGACTGGTCCCTGTACCCGATGAATGAATTGATTGTTCCCTGTACCCGATTAATGAATGGACTGGTCCCTGTACCCGTTTAATGAATGGACTGGTCCCCTGTACCTGATTAATGAATGGACTGGTCCCTGTACCTGATTAATGAATGGACGGGTCCCTGTACCTGATTAATGAATGGACGGGTCCCTGTACCTGATTAATGAATGGACTGGTCCCTGTACCTGATTAAAGAATGGACTGGTCCCTGTACCTGATTAATGAATGGACTGGTCCCTGTACCTGATTACTGAATGGACGGGTCCCTGTACCTGATTAATGAATGGACTGGTCCCCTGTACCCGTTTAATGAATGGACTGGTCCCTGTACCTGATTAATGAAAGGACTGGTCCCCTGTACCCGTTTAATGAATGGACTGGTCCCTGTACCTGATTAATGAATGGACTGGTCACTGTACCCAATTAATGAATGGACTGGTCCCCTGTACCTGATTAATGAATGGACTGGTCCCTGTACCCGATTAATGAATGGACTGGCCCCCTGTACCTGATCAATGTAATGGCTGAACCCCTGTACCCTATTAATGATTGTACTGTTCACTTATGTTCTGTGTCAAACGTGTGATATTATTGTTAAAAAAAGTTATTTCTGAGCTATATTGATAGGCCACTTTGGAATACCGATTTGATGTGCCTTTAGGCCTCACCTAAACATGAAACCTCCCCACAGGATATAATTATTAACTCAGCTGAATGCTGTACCCTCAACTTAAACTAATTTAAAGTGCGCACATGGCAAGCAGCCCACCGGCCACGATTTTCCCTCTATTGAAATCAATGGAGGGAAATGTCCTGACAGCAGACACGCTATTTTCTGTTGCATGCTCCTGATGTGCAAGGTATCTTGCTACGAGCAAAGACTCAGAAAAGCTAAAGTTAAATGTGATTAATGCACTGCTATGTGCACTTTTAGGCACCCTCCCTTCACAGAGACACTGATAGATTAGAGAGTGTTCAGAAAAGAAGGAAAATGAGAATTCTGGGAGGCCAGAATGGTGGATTAAGGTGGTTGGTTGACAGAGTGAACGGGAAAAACGACGTTGACAAGGAAAAGGATCCAGGACTTTACAATACTGAGAGGCACAGCAGATATAAGCGGGTTATTTAAGCAAAACGGTAATCACAAAACCATAGGCTGTGAATGTAAAAATCAGCTGCAGTACTGAAGATCTGTGCAATAAAGCTAGCCACTGCCAAAGCCATGCTGTTCCAGTACAGCTGTGACAGTGGGAAGAGTGTCCAGGTATGTCCTAGCCACTACAAACAGGATAAATCTAACCTGGCCAATTGCCACCCTATCAGCCTCTTCCCAAACAGTACTGAAGAGCTGGAAGCACTCGTTCCAAACTCTTCACAGCCTTGATCCAGAGATGGACGCAGAAGCTGAATGCCAGGACAGAGGTGAGACCAGCTGCTCTCAGCATCATTTGGCCGAGTACAATATCAAATATCAATAGCAAGACTGAAGCCATTGGTTGTCAAAGGAAAAGCTCTCCAGTGGCTGGGGTCATACCTGACATAACATTATTATGATTAATAGGGTATGGTAGCATAGTGTTAATGTCACTAGGGTAGTAATAATCCAAAGACGTGAGTTCAAATCCCACCACGGCAGCTGGGGAATTTAAATTCAGTTAATTAAATAAATCTGGAATAAAAAACTAGTATCCGTAATGGTGACCATGAAACTATCGGATTGTCGTAAAAACCACATCTGGTTCACTAATGTCCTTTAGGGAAGGAAATCTGCCATCCTTACCTGGTCTGGCCTATATGTGACTCCAGACCCACAGCAATGTGGTTGACTCTTAACTGCCCTCTGAAATGGCCTAGCAAGTCATTCAGTTGTAACTAACCGCTACGAAACAAAATAATAAAAATGAAACCGATCGGACCACCCGGCATCGACCTCGGCACCGGCTACGGACACGGCAACGGCACACCCAGCCATGTCAACCCTGCAAAGTCCTCCTCACCAACCTCTGGGGACTTCTGCCAAAATTGGGAGAGCTGTCCCACAGACTAGTCAAGCAACAGCCTGACATAGTCATAGTGACAAAATCATACCTTTCAGCCAATGTCCCAAACTCCTCCATCACCATCCCTGGGTATGTCCTGGCAGGACAGACCCACAGTGGCGGCACAGTCGGGAAGAAGTGGCCCTGGGAGTCCTCAACATTGACTCTGGACCCCATGAAGTCTCATGGCTTCAGGTCAAGCATGGACAAGGAAACCTCCCGCTGATTACCACCTACCGCCCTCCCTCAGCTGATGAATCAGTACTCCTCCATGTTGAACACCACTTGGAAGAAGCACTGAGAGTAGCAAGGGCACAGAATGTACTCTGGGTGGGGGACTTCAATGTCCATCACCAAGAGTGGCTCGGTAGCACCACTACTGACCGAGCTGGCCTAGTCCTGAAGGACATAACCGCCAGTCTGGGCTTGCAACAGGTGGTGAGAGAACCAACATGAGGGAAAAACCTACTTGACCTCGTCCTCACCAATCTACCTGTCGCAGATGCATCTGTCGATGACAGTATTGGTAGCAGTGACCACCGCACAGTCATTGTGGAGACGAAGTCCTGTCTTCACACTGAGGACACCCTCCATCGTGTTGTGTGGCACTATCACCGTGCTAAATGGGATAGATTCAGAACAGATCTAGCAGCTCAAAACTGGGCATCCATGAGGCGCTGTGGGCCATCAGCAGCAGCAGAATTGTATTCCACCACATTCTGTAACCTCATGGCCCGGCATATCCCTCACTCTACCATTACCATCAAACCAGGGGACCAACCCTGGTTCAATAAGGAGTGTAGAAGAGTATGGCAGGAGCAGCACCAGATGTATCTAAACATGAGGTGCCAACCTGGGGAAGCTGCAACACAGGACAACCTGCATGCTAAAAAGTGGAAGCAGCATGCTATAGACAGGGCTAAGCGATCCCACAATCAACGGATCGGATCAAAGCTCTGCAGTCCTGTCACATCCAGTCGTGAATGGTGGTGGACCATTAAACAACTAACGGGAGGAGGAGGCTCCATGAATATCCCCATCCTCAATGATGGTGGAGCCCAGCACGTGAGTGCAAAAGACAAGGCTGAAGTGTTTGCAACCATCTTCAGCCAGAAGTGCCAAGTGGATGATCCATATCGGCTTACTCGTGAGGTCCCCACCATCACAGAAGCCAGTCTTCAGCCAATTCGATTCACTCCATGTGATATCAAGAAACGGCTGAGCACATTGGATACAGCTAAGGCTGTGGACCCCGACAACATCCCGGCTATTGTGCTGAAGATTTGTGCTCCAGAATTAGTCGCGCCTCTAGCCAAGCTGTTCCAGTACAGCTGTAACACTGGCATCTATCCAACAATGTGGAAAACTGCCCAGGTATATCCTGTCGACAAAAAGCAGGAGAAGTCCAATCCGGCCAATTACCGCCCCATCAGTCTACTCTCAATCATCAGCAAAGTGATGGAAGGTGTCGTCGACAGTGCTATCAAGTGGCACTTACTCACCAATAACCTGCTCACTGATGCCCAGTTTGGGTTCTGCCAAGACCACTCAGCTCCCGACCTCATTACAGCCTTGGTCCAAACATGGACAAAGGAACTGAATTCTAGAGGAGAAGTGAGAGTGACTGCACTTGACATCAAAGCAGCATTTGACCGAGTGTGGCATGAAGGAGCCCTAGTAAAACTGAAGTCAATGGGAATCGGGGGGAAAACTCTCCATTGGCTAGCGTCATACCTAGCACTAATGAAGATGGTTGTGGTGATTGAAGGTCAATTATCACAGCCCCAGGACATCGCTGCAGGAGTTCCTCAGGGCAGTGTCCTAGGCACAACCATCTTCAGCTGCTTCATCAATGACCTTCCCTCCAACATAAGGTCAGAAATAGGGTTGTACGCTGATGACTGCATAGTGTTCAGTGCCATTCACAACTCCTCAGATAATGATGCAGTCCATGCCCGCATGCAACAAGACCTGGACGGCGTTCAGGCTTGGGCTGATAAGTGGCAGGTAACATTCGCACCACACAAGTGCCAGGCAATGACTATCTCCAACAACGAGAGTCTAACCACCATCCCTTGACATTCAATGGCATTACCATCGCCGAATCCCCCACCATCAATGTCCTGGGGGGTCACCATTGACCAGAAACTTAACTGGACCAGCCACATAAATACTGTGGCAACAAGAGCAGGTCAGAGGCTAGGTATTCTGCGATGAGTGTCTCACCTCCTGACTCCCCAAAGCCTTTCTACCATCTACAAAGCACAAGTAAGGAGTGTGATGGAATACTCTCCACTTGCCTGGATGAGTGCAGCTCCAACAACACTCAAGAAGCTCGACACTATCCAGGACAAAGCAGCCTGCTTGATTGGCACCTCATTTACCACCTTAAACATTCACCCCCTCCACCACCGGCATACCATGGCTGCAGTGTGTACCATCTACAAGATGCACTGCAGCAATTCACCAAGGCTTCTTCGGCAGCACCTCCCAAACCCACGACCTCTTCCACCTAGAAGGACAAGGGCAGCAGATGCATGGGACACCACCACCTCCAAGTTCCCCTCCAAGTCACACACCATCCTGACTTAGAAGTATATCGCCGATCCTTCATCGTTGCTGGGTCAAAATCCTGGAACTCCCTACCTAACAGCACTGTGGGAGTACCTTCACCACACGGACTGCAGCGGTTGAAGAAGGCGGCTCACCACCACCTTCTCAAGGGCAATTAAGGATGGGCAATAAATGCTGGCCTTGCCAGCGATGCCCACATCCCATAAACGAATAAAAAAACTATTATCGGAGGCCAATTGTCACGGCTCCAGGACATCACTGCAGGAGTTCCTCAGGGAAGTATCCCCAGCCCAACCATCTTCAGCTGCTTCATCAATGACCTTCCCTCCATAATAAGGTCAGGAGTGCAACTGATGATTTCACAGTTCTCAGTACAACTCATCCCATAACAAAGCAGCCCAGTCCACAGTAGGACCTGGATAACATCCAGGCTTGGACTGACAAGTGGCAGGTAACATTTGTGCCTCATACATGCCAGCTAATGATCATGGAGAAAGCCCAGCCATCTCCACCCAACTTCAACAGCACCACCATCACCAAGTTCAACACCATCAACATCTTGGGGGAGGTCACTATTGACCAGAAGATTTACTGGACCAGCCATATCAACGCCAAGCTTATAAGACCATGGCAGAGGCTGGGTACGCTGTAATGAGTGGCTCACCTCCTGACCCCTCCAGCTACCCCAGCACCTACGAGGCTCAAGTTAGGAGTGCGATCAAATAATCACCATTTGCTTCGATGGGTGCAGCTGCAATAACACTCAAGAAGCTGAACATCATCCAGAACAGAGCAGTTTGCTTGATCAGTGTCACGACCACTTAATTCATATCCACCCCCTCCATCATGCTGTGGCTGCAGTATGTACAATCTACAGGATGTACTGCAGCAAATCACCAAGGCTACTTTGACAGGACCTCCCTCCACTGGGACCTCTACCACTGAGAAGGACAAGAGCAGCAATGTCATGGCAACGCCATCAAATTTAAGTTCCCCTCCAAGTCACAGACCATCCTGACTTGGACGTACATCAATGTTCCTTCATCATCACTGGGCCCAAATCCTGGAATTCCCTGCCTAACACCATTGTGGGGGGACTATCACCACAAGGCCTGCAGCAGTTCAAAGAGAAAGCCCACTGCCACCTTCTCTGGTCAACTAGGGATGGGCAATGATTGCAGCCTTGCCAACATTCCCCTCATCCTGAGAACAAAAATAAAACTATTAGCAGGCCATTGCTTAAGCAGCTCGTATTACACTTTATTAGTCTTATGCCTTCATTAAAATACTAGACAGTGGAATTTCATCGGAACGTGTCAAGTAATTATATACCAATATCTCCAACAGTAATCTCTTGTCTATTGCCTAAACTTTTCAGCTGTCAGACTGTGCAGATTAGTTCCTTTAAAAAGCAGCTGGACAAATATCTAATCGGAAACAGGACTGTGGGTTCTATGGATAGGTACAGACAGAGGTGACTGAATATTCTGATGAACACTAGTGTTCCTGTGTCCCGTTGGGAACATTGGAATATCATGTGAGGAACATGGCAGGTTTTGGATTGAATCAGGTAGATTGTGATGCTGGATCGAAATGCCTGAATTTTGTGCAATTCCCTTTGGAGTCACTGGTACATTCAGAAGCTCTGCCCCTGAGAAATGCAACTGAATTGGAGAGGGTCTAAGATGGTCAAAGTGTACATGATCCAATGAGAGGTGCAGGCTTGTTGAGCCAAAGGTCAGTTCTCAGTACATACTGGAGTTCTGTCATGATACTTGCTACTTATAGTAACATAAATGTTATTGTACTGATACAGGAATTTGCTCATTACAGTATTAGTTACCAGAATTCCATCACATGTACCAGCAATAATTCCAGTAAATGTTCCCATTTAATTGTGGTTTAAAGATTCCTGAATCCTAGCATTCTCTGCCACTCAGGCTTACCCCAGTGCCAAACCGGCTGTGAATGTTACCAGTCAGTAGAGTATTAGTATCAATTCAAAGGGGCACCTCAGTTTATTTAGGGTAGTAAAGTACTGATGGGGACAATAAAATGTAGGTGTTCCCAACATTGGTTTAGATTCTCACTCAGAGATATCAAGGAATATTCAACATGGGAAATGATAATGACACACTGGTACAGGAGGAGACATTTTATTGCATTTGGGGCTGACATACATTATTGGAACAGTGTAGAGGGAGCTTCACTCTGTATCTAACCCATGCTGTGTCTCACCTGGGAGTGTTTGATGAGACAGTGTAGAGGGAGCTTTACTCTGTATCTAACCTGTGCTGTACCTGCCCTGGGAGTGTTTGATGAGACAGTGTAGAGGGAGCTTCACTCTGTATCTAACCCATGCTGTGTCTCACCTGGGAGTGTTTGACGGGACAGTGTAGAGGGAGCTTTACTCTGTATCTAACCCGTGCTGTACCTGCCCCGGGAATGTTTGATGGGACAGTGTAGAGGGAGCTTTACTCTGTATCTAACCCATGCTGGACCTGTCCTGGGAGTGTTTGATGGGACAGTATAGAGGGAGCTTTACTCTGTATCTAACCCGTGTTGTACCTGCCCTGGGACTGTTTGATGGGACAGTGTAGATGGAGCTTTACTCTGTATCTAACCCGTGCTGTACCTGCCCTGGGAGTGTTTGACGGGACAGTGTAGAGGGATCTTTACTCTGTATCTAACCTGTGCTGTACCTGCCGTGGGAGTGTTTGATGGGACAGTGTAGAGGGATTTTTACTCTGTATCTAACCCGTGCTGTACCTGCCCCGGGAATGTTTGATGGGACAGTGTAGAGGGAGCTTTACTCTGTATCTAACCCGTGCTGTACCTGCCCTGGGAGTGTTTGACAGGACAGTGTAGAGGGAGCTTTACTCTGTAACTAACCCGTGCTGTACCTGCCCTGGGAGTGTTTGATACTGCATATCCCATGGTTTTCACAGTCAGTAGTTTTGGCATTGAATTGAAGAATTGCTTTTATAATGTCCAATATTTACCTAGATTTGGGGACTAAGTTGAAATGATGACGCCCCTTCTTTCTTCCTAAGCCCCCTCCCCGTGCCCCAGGTAAACAGTATCATGAAAACATGCTGTGGCAGATAGAGATCAAAGGAGTTATTCTTCCTAACCAAAGCCAACTTGAGGACTCACTATCATATGTAAGATTAGATCTCTCGATATGTAAGGAGATCTTTGTTCTTCAGATCTGAAAGTTTGTGTACATTGCTGTACAATGAGATTTCGGGCAAACAGATTGCAGACCATTCTAGTTAACCCATTCATAGAACCCTCGTGCTGTGACAGCCCTCGCCCATCTAACCCACCTAATTTTAAGCAGGATGCCGGAGGAAAATCCACGTCGAAGGCTTATGTACAAAGGGAGCATTAGCTGCCCGGCTTGGGAACAGAAAGCAAATTTGGATGATAAATTTTGACGAGACTGATATATTTCAGAGGGATTTTGGCAAATTAAATGGCAAAATGGATTTCAGTGTGGAGTACTATAGAGTAATATAGGAACATAGGAACAGAATTAGGCCATTCAGCCCCTCAAGCCTGTTCCGTCATTCAATTCGATCATAGCTGAACTGTTTCTTAACACAATTAAATCTATCAATCTCAGTTTTGAAATTTTCAATTGCCTTCACCTCAACAGCTTTTATGGGGAGAGAGTTCCAGATTTCCACTACCCTTTGTGTGAAGAAGTGCTTCCTGAAATCACCCCTCAACGGCCTAGCTCTAATTTTAAAGTTATGCCCCCTTGTTCTGGACTCTCCCATCAGAGTAAATAGTTTCTATCTACCCAATCAAATCCTTTAATCATTTTAACACCTCAATTAGATCACTCCTTAATCTTCTATACTCAAGGGAATACAAGCCTAGTCTATGCAACCTGTCCTCATAATTTAACCCTTTTAGCCCCAGTAACATTCTGGTGAATCTGCGCTGCATCCCCTCCAAGGCCAATATATCCTTCCTGAGGTGCGGGGCCCAGATCGGAGCATCGTACTCCAGATGCAGTCTAACCAGAACTTTATACAACTGTGAGATAATTTCCACCCTTTTGTATTTCATTAGCTTTTTAATTTATTTTTCCTGTTCACTAGTTGTTAGTGATTTCTGTACTTGGACCCTTAAATCTCTCCGCTCCTCCACAGTTCGAGCTTCACATTATTTAGAAAATACCCGGATCTACATTTTTTAGGTCCGGAGTGGATGACCTCACACTTTACCACCGTGAACTCCATCTGCCACAGTTTTGTCCACTCATTTAATCTATCAATGTCCCTTTGCAACCTTTTGCTCCCATCTACACTACTTACCGTGCCACCTAACTTATCAGCAAACTTGGAAATACGGCTCTCTATTCCTACGGAGGAACAGGAGATGTGAAACCTAAGTACAATGGTTGTGCCCACTGCCAAAAGACCAACAGAATATTATGGAAGGTTCAAGCTGGTAAATCCAGTAAGACCTGGAAAGTTCAGGTTCAAACTGTGTTGATCTCAGGCAGGATAATGGTGGGAGGAATACCTCAGTACCCTTGAGTTATGAAATAGAAAATTGGCAGTACCAGACGGGAGTGAATTGTTCCCTTTTATCCAATGTGTACTGTACATGTACAGGAGCTGACACTGAACCACACACAAGCTGTATAGTACCAGATGTCAGTGAATCGTTCCCTTTTACCCGGTGTGTACTGTACATGCACAGAAGCTGACCGAGACACACACAAACCATATTGTATTATGCAGGAGTGAATCATTCCCTTTTGCCTAGTGCGTACATTTCATGTACAGGAGCTGACACTGAGACACACACAAACCATGCAGTACTATACAGGAGTGAATTGTTCCCTTTTAGCCAGTGTCCACTAGTTCTGTTAATCATACAGAATTTGACACTTCTCAGTCTGCTACAGAAAAGTCAAACACAAAGCCACCCTCATTAAATGAAAATGCGTCCTCTTGGATATACATTGTGGGTTATATTTATGGCATTACGATATGTTTCAGTCACTTGAACCTAAGGAACGTGTACATCTGTCTTTCTTAAGTTTCCTAGACTTTGGAAAATTGCATCCTAAATATATCTTAGCTCTTTCTGCTATGCCTATAATAATTTTGCCAGTAGCCTAATTTATTACATTTATAAAATGAAATGGAATATTTTACTTTAGACATTTCCATTGGCGGATTACATTGCTGTTATTGTATTCAGTGAATCGGTGCCCCTCGGCCCTGGCGCCAGTCTGTTTACCTAACCGCATAGCTCGGATAGCACTGCAGGGGAAAATAAGATTACACTCGTCTGAAGCAAAATAAATTATTCACACATCAGAAAATCAGCAGTTTCCATTAACCCCCTCTAAAGTTGGCAACCCTGGGCTCCAACAATGTGTGCCTAGGATGGTATTGACGTGCATTGGCAATGCCAGGCGGAGGGAGGTATGGTCCTGGCCATGTGCTCTCTTTTAAGGTCAGATACGATGCATCACTCAGGCATGACGTGTGAGACAAGGGGGAGCATCGTGTTCCTTTATCCCTGAAGGGTGGCTAAAGGATGACCCTCTGTTTCTAACCCTATTGCTTTCCCAGATGGACCCCAGAACCAGAGTAGTGGGAGCACAGTTAGTCAGTGAGGCCTTCACCATTAACTAACCCCTAATATTTGGACTTTTGGCAAAATATTTAACAAAGAAACATAACATTTATATTTTATAAAGCTGAAAGCTCAGTAATGTGCAGGTATACTATCTTAGCCATCTAAGGGACATGGGGGGCATGACTGCTATCTTATGGTCTTCAAAAATATTACACACATTACGTATTTTTCAAGCAAAGTTGAAACAGAGGCGTTATTGTTTTGGGATTTGTTGGAGCATGGAAAGCTTTGCCATAGGGAGTAGTTAAGGTAGCGACCATTGCATCTTTTAAGGTAAAAGCAGATCATTTGAAGCAGAGGAAGTTACAGGGCTATGGGATTAGTTTTGGCTGACTCTAACAAAGAGCCAGCACAGACACAATAAGCATGGCCTCCTTCTGTGCTACGGTTCGATGGTTCTAGGTTCTTTGCTTCTGAGGGTCCTGTGATCTATGGTTCTATATTTCTGTGGTTCTACAATGTATAGTTCGATGGTTCTGTTGTTCTATGGTTCTAGAGTGCATGTTTCTGTGGTTCCAAGTTATATGGGTCTAGCTTCTGTGTTTCTAGGTTCTATGAGATAATGAGATTTAATATTAATAGAGACTACATTTCACTACTAATGTATTTATTCAACATGGTACCTCCCTGGTCTGTGTGGCTCAGTGCATTTACACAATGAGCCATCGGCGAAGCAACTTCTTTATTATTTTTACATTTTTATGACAAGCTGTGATCTCCTGGGGACAAAAAGGATTTTCTCCATCTAGTTTTCACCCCAAAGGCAGTCATTTGTGCTGGGCAGTGAGTATCAGCAGGCTGTTCCACCATGGGGTGATATCACAGCCAAACTTCATCCTTTCCTCATCCAACATGCGTGTTCACAGACTTTCCAGCAACACCAGGAAAGGGATTTTACCTCTCCCTACCCTAAGGGTGTGGAGTCCAATTGTAGTGTCCCTATCATCAATCCTGGTGATCAGTTAACTCAGCATAGACCAGTCGTAGAATTTGGGATATCCCTGGCCTATTTGCCTCAGTACCACCCTGGGCAGTGCATCTACCAACTGAGATCTCTGCACTCCTCCAATTCTGACCTCTTGCTCATCCCCGATTTCCTTTGCTCCACCTTTGGCGGCTGTGCCTTCATCTGCCTAAGCCCTAAGCTCTGGAATGCCCTCTCTAAACCTCTTCGCTTCTCCCCCTCTCTCTCCTCCTTTAAATTGCTCTTTAAAACCTGGCCTTTTGACCAAGCTTTTGGTCATCTGTCCTAATATCTCTTTAGCCTCAAATTTTGTCTGACAGTGCTCCTGTAAAGCGTCTGGGGATGTTTTACAACGTTAAATGCAGGTTGTTGGTGGTGAGTATTTGAAATGATTTAATCCTATGTACGTGAAGTCTTGAAAAAAAGATGCTTGGTCATGTTGGTAGCATGCAGTGCCCAAGTGCCAACATACTGCGCCATGGTGTAATTTAATGATTGCAGCCCCCATCGCCTGCGTTACTGAGTTCACAGTCTCAACTGTGTGACGAAATGAGTTGCTGAGCAGGGGCCAAGTACTTCTCCTGGCTGGTTACACATCAGCTCTGTCAGTGGCTAGCGTTGCCAACTCTGGTTGGACGTATTCCTGGAGGTTTCATCACATGACCTCCTGCCTCCAACTGCTCTGCCCCCACGCTCCCGCCATTGGTCGCCCAACACATCCATCCTCATGGCACACCATCTTCTCTGGCCCATTGGGAAGCGAACAAACTCTCCGTTACCCGATTGGTTGATTCTTGACTCTCAGTCAAACAGCCTTTCACCCCCCCATTGTCAATATTTTTGTAACTAATAAGCAAAAATGTTCAAAGAAAATGGAAAAAAAAAACTTTTTTTTTAAATGCCCCAATGATTTTTCTCCCGGGTTGCTCGCAGCAATGTCCTGGAGATTAATCTTTAAGCCCTGGAGACTCTCAGCCAATCCTGAAGGGCTGGCAACCCCATCAGTGGCCGGAGAGATGGTCACCTGCCCATCCATCTGGCCAGTGTTGCATAAAGAGACCAATAAAGACAAAGGAGCAAAAACAATTTAAAAATAAATAAGATATGGGCCCAGAAATTGGTTTGTGCCGGCCTGCTGGGGAAGGAGGATCGAGTGAGGTAGATCAGATTTTCTTGCGGTAACTGTGTCTCTTGTGCCCCGATATTTACTGAGATGCCCGTTCGGAGTGGGGAGGAGGCATTAAGAACAGGTTCCCCGATCGCCCTGCAGTTAAAACTCCAGGGCGTGTTTTTATTTTTTTTTCCTCAGGTTTCCCGCCCAACGGCCAGTCTGATTGACAGGCTTGGCGACCTGCCGGGCAGGGAAGGCTGGAGATTGTGCAGGTGGGGAATTGGATAGATCGCGGGGGTAGGGGGTCGGGGGGTCAGAGATCATAGAGATGCGCGGGTGGGGCGGGTGGTTTACTGGGTTGCTTGTTGGGACTGGAGGAAACACTCCTGCTCCTCCTGGCCCACAAGCAGTGCTGTAAATGGACTTACCTTATGGAGATCCGGCCCTGCTCACCTCCTTTTACCTTCCGGGTTTCCCAAGACCAGGGAACCCCGGCCGACTGTAGTTAAAAATAGAAACCTTGTTAAAATGGAGGCTCGCAGCCTCCTTAAAAAGTTTCCAACAACCGACCCGCCTCCTGAGAGCAGATTGGTGGCCCGCCCCTCGTCCCGCCTCCGTTAAAACCGGAATTAGGCGGGTTCGAGGCGGCTTGGGTTCGGGTTTGAAATGTTTTCAATTTTAACTTTCCCACCCGCCCCAAACCCACCCATTTACGGGGGTTAAAATTACCCCCATACTGGCTGAACATGGAGCAGCTAGGATGGAGTGTTGGGGAAGTCTGAAATCATTGACCATCCCACCCTAACAAGCAAGGAAGGTGATTTGAATGCAGAGGCTTAGCTTTAGGTAATAAATGGAGCGCGAAAGTGTGAAAAAAATAAAGAGGAAATGGTTCCAGCAGCTCAGGTAATGTGTTGGGCATACAACCAAGCAGAAAAATCCTTAAACATAACTATAAATTCAATTGTGGTCACTGAAGATGGCCCAGTGATGATTCATGTAATAGAGATGAGCCCTATGGATAGGTGATCTAATACTGGTATGTTGAGGTGAAGGAAATGTGAAAATGCTGTGATTTCACAGTGGTACTAAACCCATGAAATAATCTTGCTCTTTTTTGAGCCATGACACTGACTTGTACTTTAGAGGTATAAGGCAGTCAGATCTGGACCTCAATGACATGAAAAGCTGCACTTCAGTGAATTCTCAAAGAGCGGTATTAACGTGGGTCAGAAAATAAAGAGGGCCTTGCATTTTATATCGCGCCTTTCACGACCTCTGGACATCCCAAAGCACTTTACAGCCAATGAAGTACTTCTGAAGTGTAGTCACTGTTGTAAGGTCGTAAATATGGCAGCCAATTTGCACACAGCAAGCTCCCACAAACAGCAATGAGATAAATGACCAGAGATCTGTTTTAGTGATGTTGGTTGAGGGATAAATGTTGGCTAGGACACCGGGAGAACTTCCTTGCTCTTCTTTGAAATAGTGCCGTGGGATCTTTTACGTCATCGAGAGAGAGAGAGAGAGAGAGAGAGAGAGAGAGAGCAGACGGGACCTCAGTTAATATCTCATCAGAAAGACAGCACCTCTAACAGTGCAGCACTTCCTCAGTACAACACTGCAGTGTCAGCATAGATTATGTGTTGAAGTCTCTGGAGTGAGACTTTGAACCCACAACCTTTCGGCTCAATGGCGAGAGTGCTACCCACTGAGCCACAGCTGACATAGAGATGGCTGTAGCAGGACATTGTACGGCCACAACCTTTTATCATCGTACGGTTTGAAGTTGTCAACCACATCCTTAATACTTCCACCTGATGGGGTGATATGCTCAAGTCTTGTAATGGAGCTTAAATGTACAACCCCTCTGACTCAGAGATGAGAGTGCTACCAACTGAGCCAAGCTAACACTATTATTGTTAAGTATAATAGCCAAAGTATTATTATTCACTTAATGTAGCCACAAAGAATTTGGACTTAGTGACCTAACTAATTATCTTGTCAAAATCTAAATCCCAAGCACCTTCTAAATAAATGCAGCACTTTCAACAACAATAACCTCCATTTATACTGTATCTTTCCCAAGATGTCCAAAGGTGCTTTGTGGGAATGGGGGAGGTTGGGCGGGGGGGGGTGGGGGGCGGGGGGATTGACAGACACTGAGCTGGAGGTAGGGGAAACGTGGTATTTTTATCGAAAGATATTTGTGGGGGTGGGGGGAAAGAGAAATTCCACAGTAGACACCCATTTAGAAAGTGCATGTTCGGAGAGAAGACGGGAGAGAAGAATAAAGTATTCAGACTCTGGAGTGTAGATGATTTCATTTCATACGTAACAGCGATTCTCAAGTTAAGGACTGAAAAAGAGTATTGTATGAAAGCAGTGCTGAAAGTGATATGTGAAAGAGTTAGTGTAAGCAAACATCCAAACTGTTCCAAAAGTGCGTGCCAATTTACAAACCCACACTCGATGCATCATGCCCATATTTGCAATATTGAATTTTTGGCCTTGCCCAGGCAGACGTATTCCAGCTGCTTCTGACTGAGTGACAAAGTCTCACAAGTTCCAACTCTCTCCATTTTCCATAAAGTGTCAGCAATTCCTCTTAATAAATCTCCCTGTGCTTTTCCTTTGCCCTTTCCAACATGATTTTTTTTAATTACTGAAATATAAGCAGAAATGAACAACAAAGGGAACAATAAAGCTTATTCATTCACGGTGAAAACAATGTCAGTGCTGTGATTGGCTAAGGCAATGATGCAATGGGTGGGACTGGGCAGGGCTGGGATCTTTCATTGTTACATCCACCTCTCTTTCCTTGTAGAAACTTTCCACCTGTGCTCATTAATATTCATGACCAATCATGAGAAGAAGTCCAGGAATGGTGAATTTGAACAACTGTTTGCTGCTCTCCTAATCACAGAGAATTCGTAAAAAAAAATGGGATTTCATCCAATGGCAATCCTCAAAAAAAATCCTCAATTTTTAAAATCTGAGTAGAGAGGGACTGGACAGGACATTACTTTAGCGTCTGTCCTTTCACACTCTGGGACTGGGTGGTACAGTGGGTCAGACACTGTTCTTTCACACTCTGGGACTGGGTGGTACAGTGGGTCAGACACTGTCCTTTCACCCTCTGGGATTGGGTGATACAGTGGGTCAGACACTGTCCTTTCACACTCTGGGACTGGGTGGTACAGTGGGTCAGACACTGTCCTTTCACACTCTGGGACTGGGTGGTACAGTGGGTCAGACACTGTCCTTTCACACTCTGGGACTGGGTGGTACAGTGGGTCAGACACTGTCCTTTCACACTCTGGGACTGGGTGGTACAGTGGGTCAGACACTGTCCTTTCACACTCTGGGACTGGGTGGTACAGTGGGTCAGACACTGTCCTTTCACACTCTGGGACTGGGTGATACAGTGGGTCAGACACTGTCCTTTCACACTCTGGGACTGGGTGTACAGTGGGTCAGACACTGTCCTTTCACACTCTGGGACTGGGTGGTACAGTGGGTCAGACACTGTCCTTTCACACTCTGGGACTGGGTGTACAGTGGGTCAGACACTGTCCTTTCACACTCTGGGACAGTGTGATACAGTGGGTCAGACACTGTCCTTTCACACTCTGGGACTGGGTGGTACAGTGGGTCAGACACTGTCCTTTCACACTCTGGGACTGGGTGGTACAGTGGGTCAGACACTGTCCTTTCACACTCTGGGACTGGGTGGTACAGTGGGTCAGACGCTGTCCTATCACAATCCGGGACTGGGTGGTACAGTGGGTCAGACGCTGTCCTATCACAATCCGGGACAGTGTGATACAGTGGGTCAGACACTGTCCTTTCACACTCTGGGACTGGGTGGTACAGTGGGTCAGACACTGTCCTTTCACACTCTGGGACTGGGTGGTACAGTGGGTCAGACAAAGTCCTTTCACCCTCTGGGACTGGGTGGTGCAGTGGGTCAGACACTGTCCTTTCACACTCTGGGACTGGGTGGTGCAGTGGGTCAGAAGCAGTCTGTTACCTCTGGGACCTGGGGTCAGCTCTATCCCAGATTTATGGGATGAAGGTCTACTATCATTGCGAGTTGTATGGGTCCATGTGGAATGAGTTTGAGACAGCGTCAGTCCAATTACCTAGCACCAAATTTTCAGTCTTTTCAAGTGCACCAGATTGTAAGAAAGAAAGACTTGCATTTATATCGTGCCTTTTTCGACCACCGGACTTCCCAAGGCACTTTACAGCCAATGAAGTACTTTTTGAAGTGTAGTCACTGTTGTAATGTGGGAAACACGGCAGCCCATTTGTGCACAGCAAGCTCCCACAAACAGCAATGTGATTGTAAAATAGATTGAAAAACAGATTGATTGTATAGATACATTACTGGGTGGAGCAGAGAGAACATTACTCTGTATCTAACCCATACTGCATCAGACCAAACAGTGCTTCACCTAACCCCGACTGTTCCTTATGGAGAGTGCTTGATAGCCCAGTGTTGCGGGAGCTTTACTCTACGTTTAACTAATGCTGTACCTGGCCTGAGAATGCTTGATGGTGACATTGAATCTAAGTAGTAAACATTGTTCCAGTCTCCAGAGTTAAAGTAGTAAAGACATAAAAAGTTCAACTGGGAACATTGCCCAATGTTACCTGAATTAGCTCATTTTCAGCTCATTTAAAGCTTTTGCAGTCCATGCCAAATGATGACTATATTCCATAACTCAGTTCCTTTCTCAGGATCTGGATTCCTGCCTCATTTTTCACCTTTTCTCCGGCAGCTACCAGATATGCCTGTGGACCCACACGACAGCTGGCTTCTGTTCGTAGAACACTCTGAGAAGGGGGTCAATGACAGGAAGAAGAACAAAGGAAGAGCACGAAAAACACAGGTAATCATTACATGCCAATGGATGAGGTGGGGAGTTGACATTGTGCCAGAAACACCTATAAGTTAATGTATGAATAATTAGTTTGAAATTTGAAAGTCTGCAGTTCTGTTGACAATTTAATATGAGCTGAACATGGAACATTAACGAAAGGACCGGGTGTCACCACCAGAGTGGGTGGGGTGGCGGGTGTGTGAGAGACGGAGGTCTGAATGTTAAGCAGTGAAATCTGGTTGCTTGGCAGGGTAACATCACAGCGGAATGAATGAGTTGATGCTACTGATTGGGTCAAGCCTAGAGTGTTCAAAGGAGAAACCCGATACACCAGGCAGCGAGGCCCGACTAAACCAACAATAAGGACAACTTGCACCCCAAGATCTGTGTATCTACATCCCTTGATCTTGTGTATCTGCACTCCTTGATTTATGTATCTATATCCCTGAATCTGTGTATCTTCATTCCTCGATTTGTGTATCTGATGACCTGCACTGTTAAAGCGCCTTTAACATAAAAATAATGCCCCAAGGTGCATGACAAATGGAAAGTGGGCACCAAGCTATGGAGGTAGAAACTAGGAGGGATGCCCAGGGTTCTGGAAGGCTTTGAGAAGGTTTTAAAGGTGGAGCGTGAAGTGGAGAGGCAGCTTAGGGAAGGAGTGCTAGATAGTGGAGCCAACGCAGCTGAAGGCTCTGTCCCCAATGCTGGAGCCAAAGGAGGGAAGAAACACAAAAGGCCAAAGCCGGAGGAATCAAGCGTAGAGAGGGTTGGGGGCACTGAGATACATTTGTCCAAGGTTCCTGATCACTAGATCCCACTCTGTGTTCTAGGAGGGACAATCGCATTCCTGACCCATGAAGCCCCACCCTAAGCTGTAGGATGGGCCATTGCATGTGCTGTTCACAGGAAGCTATCCTCACTTGTCATGAAGTAGCATTTAGTGGCAAGAACATAACGCTCTCTGCAGAGCTGACTGAATTTATCATTCATCCAGCGATGACCATGAAGGGGAAGCTGAGAATTTTGACAAGACCTCAATACACAGGCACCAATGGATTATAGAGTCATAGAGTCATAGAGTTATACAGCACAGAAAGAGGCCCTTCGGCCCATCGTGTCCGCACTGGCCATCAAGCCCTGTCTATTCTAATCCCATTTTCCAGCACTTGGTCCGTAGCCTTGTATGTTATGGCGTTTCAAGTGCTCATCTAAATGCTTCTTGAATGTTGTGAGGGTTCCTGCCTCTACCACCCTTTCAGGCAGTGAGTTCCAGATTCCAACCACCCTCCGGGTGAAAAAGTTTTTCCTCAAATCCCCTCTAAACCTCCTGCCCCTTACCTTGAAACTATGCCCCCTGGTTATTGACCCCTCTACCAAGGGGAAAAGTTCCTTTCTATCTACCCTATCTATGCCCCTCATAATTTTGTACACCTCAATCAGATCCCCCCTCAGCCTTCTCTGTTCTAAGGAAAACAACCCCAGCCTGTCCAGTCTCTCTTCATAGCTGAAGCGCTCCAGCCCAGGTAACATCCTGGTGAATCTCCTCTGCACCCTCTCCAATGCAATCACATCCTTCCTATAGTGTGGCGACCAGAACTGCACACAGTATTCCAGCTGTGGCCTAACTAGTGTTTTGTACAGCTCCATCATAACCTCCCTGCTCTTATATTCTATGCCTCGGCTAATGAAGGCAAGCATCCCATATGCCTTTTTAACCACCTTATCTACCTGTCCTGCTGCCTTCAGGGATCTATGTACATGCACACCAAGGTCCCTCTGTCCTTCCTAGGGTCCTACCATTCATTGTGTATTCCCTTGCCTTGTTAGTCCTCCCAAAATGCATCACCTCACACTTTTCAGGGTTAAATTCCATTTGCCACTGTTCTGCCCATCTAACCAACCCGTCTATATCGTCCTGTAGCCTGAAGCTTCCCTCCTCGCTATTTACCACTCCACCAATTTTCGTGTCATCTGCGAACTTACTGATCATACCTCCTACATTCATATCTAAATCATTAATGTACACTACAAACAGCAAAGGACCCAGCACCGATCCCTGTGGTACACCACTGGACAAAAGCTTCCAGTCACAAAAACAACCTTCGACCATCACCCTCTGCCTCCTGCCACTAAGCCAATTTTGGATCCAATGTGCCAAATTGCCCTGGATCCCATGGGCTCTTACCTTCTTCACCAGTCTCCCATGTGGGACTTTGTCAAAAGCCTTACTGAAGTCCATGTAGACTACATCAACTGCACTACCCTCATCCACACACCTAGTCACCCCCTCGAAAAATTCAATCAAATTGGTCAGGCATGATCTCCCCCTGACAAAGCCATGCTGACTATCCCTGATTAATCCCTGCCTCTCCAAGTGGAGACTAATTCTGTCCCTCAGAATTTTTTCCAATAATTTCCCTACCACTGATGTTAGGCTTAGTGGCCTGTAATTCCCTGGATTATCCCTACTACCCTCCTTGAATAGTGGTACTACGTTAGCTGTTCTCCAGTCCTCTGGCACCTCCCCTGTGGCCAGAGAGGTTCTGAAAATTTGTGTCAGAGCCCCTGCAATCTCCTCCCTTGCCTCACACAGCAGCCTGGGATACATCTCGTCAGGGCCTGGGGATTTATCCACTTTTAAGCCCACTAAAACCGCTAGTACCTCCTCCCTCTCAATACTAATTTGTTCAAGTATATCACAATCCCCCTGCCTGATTTCTATGCCTACATCGTCCTTCTCCATAGTGAACACAGATGCAAAATATTCATTTAAAACTTCACCTACATCTTCCGGCTCTACACACAGATTGCCACTTTGGTCCCTAATGGGCCCTACGCTTTCCCTGGTTATCCTCTTGCCCTTAATATACTTATAAAACACCTTGGGATTTTCCTTTATTTTGCCTGCCAGTGTTTTTTCATGCCCCCTCTTCGCTCTCCTAATTTCTTTTTTAAGTACCCTGCACTTTCTATACTCCTCTAGGACTTCCATTGTTTTTAGTCCTTTGTATCTGCCAAAAGCCTCCCTTTTTTTCCTCATCCATTCTTGTATATCCCTTAACATCCAGGGTTCCCTGGGTTTGTTGGTTCCACCCTTGACCTTTACGGGAACATGTTGGCATTGTACTCTCTCTATTTCCTTTCTGAAAGACTCCGATGTGGATTTTCCTACAAGTAGCTGATCCCAGTCCACTTTGGCCAGATACTGCCTTATCATATTAAAATTGGCCTTCCCCCAATTTAGAACCTTTATCTCCGGTCCATCTTTGTCCTTTTTCATGACTACCTTAAGTCTCACCGAATTATGGTCACTGTCACCAAAATGCTCTCCTACTGACACTTCTACCACTTGCCTGGCTACATTCCCTAGAATTAGGTCCAGTACCGCCCCCTCTCTTGTAGGACTTTCTACATGCTGGCTCAAAAAGCTCTCCTGGATGCACTTAAGAATTCCGCACCCTCTAAGCCTTTCACACTCTGACTATCCCAGTTAATATTGGGGAAGTTGAAATCCCCTACTATTATTACCCTATTATTTCTACACTTCTCTGAGATTTGCCTACATATCTGTTCCTCTATCTTCCCCTGACTGTTTGGGGGCCTATAGTATACTCCCAGCAAAGTGCTTGCCCCCTTTTTGTTTTTAAGTTCTACCCATATGGCCTCATTAGAGGAACCTGCTAAGATATCATCCCTCCTTACAGCAGTAATTGACTCCTTGATTAATATTGCGACACCCCCTCCTCTTTTACACCCCCCTCTGTCTCGCCTGAAGATTCTGTACCCCAGAATATTGAGCTGCCAGTCCTGCCCCTCCCTCAACCATGTCTCTGTGATAGCAACAATATCATACTCCCATGTGTTCATCAACACCTTCAATTCATCTGCCTTACTCGCAAGACTCCTTGCATTAAAATAAATGCCATCCAGCCTTGCCATACTCCTTTGTGCCATTACATATTTGCTCTGCCTTCCAGGCTGACTTGTTTTTTCCTCTATATTTGGCTGTGCATCACCCCCTACTATAGCTCCACTCCGTATCCCATCCCCCTGCCAAGTTAATTTAAACCCCCCCCAACAGTACTAGCAAACCTTCCCGCAAGGATGTTGATCCCGTTCCAGTTCAGGTGCAATCTGTCCGACTTGTACAGGTCCCACCTTCCCCAGAAGCAGACCCAGTGATCCAGGAAACTAAAGCCCTCCCTCCTGCACCAACTCTTTAGCCACGCATTCATCTGCTCTATCCTCCTATTCCTATACTCACTAGCACGTGGCACCGGGGGTAATCCAGAGATTACAACCTTTGAGGTCCTGCCTTTTAATCTGCTACCTAGCTCCCTAAATTTTTGTTGCAGGACCTCATCACTCTTTTTACCCATGTCGTTGGTACCAATGTGAACCACGACCTCTGACTGTTCGCCCTCCCCCTTCAGAATGCCCTGCAGCCGTTCAGTGACATCCTTGACCCTGGCACCAGAGAGGCAACATACCATCCTGGAGTCACGTCTGCGGCCACAGAAACGTCTATCTGTTCCCCTTACGATTGAATCCCCGATCACTATTGCTCTCCCATTCTTTTTCCTCCCCTCCTGTGCAGCTGAGCCACTCGTAGTGCCACGGACTTGGCTCTTCCTGTATTCCCCTGAGAAACCATCTCCCCCATCAGTATCCAAAACGGAAAATCTGTCGGAGAGGGAGATGGACCCAGGGGACTCCTGCACTACCTTCCTAGTTCTTTTACTCTGTCTGGCGGTCACCCATTTCCTGTCTGCCTGTGCACTCTTTACCTGTGGTGTGACCACCTCGTTAAACGTGCTATCCACGAAGATCTCAGCTTCGTGGATGCTCCACAGTGACTCCAGCCGCAGCTCCAGCTCCGAAACATGGATTTCGAGTAGCTGCAGCTGGAGACACTTCCTGCACATGTGTTCGCCCTGGACACCTAACGTGTCCCTGACTTCCCACATAGCACAGGAGGAGCACTCCATGCTGCCGAGCTGCCCTGCCATGTCCTACCCTTAATTTACTCCCTTTACTTCCTTTAAATTAAAGAATATTAAATACACTAGGGACCTTACTTCCCTTTAAACACTACTTACTCTAAACTAGAGACCTTACTTTTACTTTAATGACTGGACTGTAGAAATACTCACCAGGTCCTACTTACCAATCAGCTCCTTCCCTGGTTGTGACGCCACTTTAGCAGTTTCGCAGTTGTTGTTGTTTGACTGCTCCCGCTCCCGGACTCTTTCCTTGGTGTAAAGTGAGAACCAATTCCTACAGGGTGAAAAGTTAGGAAAAACAAAGGCGAAGCAAGTGAGCTCCTCCTTCCACTCCTCACCTAACTCCCTGACTCACCCAACTTGCAGCACTCTGTTTAAACCGCACTCAGAGATTACAGAGCATCTCTCTACTTCCTATGCTTAAATCTGATATCAAATACAGTTACTATTACCACAGGCTTTCTCAATCATACTCAGCTGTCACGAAAGCCAAACTGGAAGGCATTGATCAGCAACCAAGCTTAAGTATTCAAATGAGGTGTAATTGAATTTGGGTGCTAAGATTGCGTGTTTAACTGAGATTTTTAAAAATCCCATATGTTCCCAAAACAAAAGCAAAATTCTGCGACTGCTGGAACTCTGAAATAAAAACAGGAAATGCTGGAAAAGACTCAGCAGGTCAGGCAGCATCTGTGGAGAGAGAAAAACAGAGTTAACGTTTCAGGTCACTGACCCTGTGCTCGCTGACCTACATTGGCTCTCGGTTAAGCAACGCTTTGATTGTTTTCAAATCCCACCATGGCCTCGCCCCTCCCTATCTCTGTAACCTCATCCAGCCCTACAATCCTCCGAGATCTCTGCGTTCCTCCAATTCTGGCCTTTGTGGTGCATCCCTGATTTTAATTATTCCATCACTGGCGGCCGCGCCTTCAGCTGCAAAGGCCCTAAACTCTGGAATTCCCTCCCTAAACCTCTCCGCCTCTCTACCTCTCTTTCCTCCTTTAAGATGCTCCTTAAAACCTACCTCTGGCCACCTGTTCTAATATCTCCTTATATGACTCGGACAACGCTTCTGTGAAGCACCTTGGGATGTTTTACTACACTAAAGGCGCTATATAAATGCAAGTTGTTGTTATTGTTGTTGTTGTTATTGAATGACAACCAGAAGTTCAAACAGGCATGAAAGTCTATCATGCTGGCCATCAATATAGTACCCAGAGAAGCTGGAGAGACTTCCACAAGAAAACATCTGACTTGACGTATAAAGGTGAGAAATGAGGATAGCTGTGAAACAACAAAGGCTGCCATGTGTGTAGGAAGCCTTTCAAAGTAAGTTAGAAGTGTTCCAAGAAATTTGCTCGCCTAACTTAGTATACTTAAAAGAAAGAAAGGACTTGCATTTATCTAGCGCCTTTCACAACCTCAGGACATCCCAACGCGCTTTACAGCCAATGAAGTACTTTTGAAGTGTAGTCACTGTTGTAATGTGGGAAACGCAGCAGCCAATTTGTGCACAGCAAGCTCCCACAAACAGCAATGTAATAATGACCAGATAAAGGCAGCAAAATTCGGCACCTTAGCCCCGGTAATTATGGCCGTTTTTTGGAAAAAAAATGTCATTTGCCTCGCTTCCGCCCACTTCCGGCACGGCCCGCACTGTTTGCCATCTTGGTGAGGGCGACAGCACGGCTGGTACGTACGTGCGCCGGCAGTATGCAGAGTAGGCAGATCGTGACGTCAGTCAGGGTGTAGCACTGATTTGACGCATGACCTTCCATTTTGGACGTCGCCGCTCCATTCAACGCCCTCTCCTAAACACGCACAGCTCAACGTTGCCTTTGCCTGTCCTGGTACTCCTATGAAGTGCTTCCCCAGTGGCTGCAGCATGGCTGGTGGAAGGTGGGGGTGTCTGCAGATGGGCTTGCAGGATGATCTCAAGCAGCTCTGGGGCTAGAAGGCCCGGCTGTAGACTGCACCATCTTGGCATTGGCGGCAGCAGTCTGCGCTGGCTGGCTGACAGGCAACATCAAGGGAACCGGTGGAGTGGCAGTGGTCGGAGTAAGAATGCTGTCATCCTGAGAGAGGACAACAGTTTCATGTTCCACAGAGGCACTGCCACTCCCCCGGGCTGGCACCTCAGCAATCCTAGTAATCTGTTGGAGGACAGATTGCTGGACTGCTGTGACACCCTGCAAGCCCCTTACCACACTAACAAACACAGCCACGATGGCAGCAGTCTGAGCTTGCGTGGCAGCAAGCTGAGCTTGCGTGACAGATGTTGAGCTTCTACTGCAGCACTCAGAGGTTGGGTCGCTTCCACTTGTGGTGTAATGGAAGCTGAGACATCGCCCATCAGACCCCGCATCATGGCTAAATCCACAAGTGCTCTAATGGAGTTGCCCATCATTTCCATCCTGGAAATCATGGGCTCCAAGCTCTGTGCAAAGCCCTGTGCAAGGTTGGAGCTGGACTCCTCCATGCTCCTTGACAGTGACAACAGGCTCTCTGGCAGGCTTGCCAATGCACCAAGCATTTCTGTGTACATGCCCATCACCCTTCCTCTGAAGGCCACTCCATTGTAGCCCTCATCTGAGTGCTCTGCAGCAGAACTCCTGTGCGCCCTCGCCCTCTGGGGACCTGGCACCTGCGCTCCTCTTTTCCCCTGCCCTTGTTGCAGGCCACTCGTGCCCGGTGACTCACCACGAACAGATCCCAGCTCTATACTACCCTCTAAAGTACGTGTCTACCTCTTTGACCAAGCTTTTGGTCATCTGCCCTAATTTCTCCTTATGTGGCTTGGTGTCAAATTTTGTGTTATGACACTCCTGTGAAGCGCCTTGGGACGTTTTACTACGTTAAAGGCACTATATAAATATAAGTTTGTGTTGTGCAGTGCCAGTTTCTGAGCTGGTGCCTGCAAGTGTCAGATCGAGTGACGGTGTCTCTTCTTCTCCATCACTCTCCTCCTCTTGTTCTTCCTGCACTGGCTGGGAAGCTTGAAGTTCTTGGGTATCTGAAAGGAGAAAGGCACAAGGGTCGGGTTGTGGTCAGGGGAGGGGGAGAAAGCAAGATGTACATGTTTACACCATCAGCAGCTTTAATTGAGAAGAGATTGTGGGATGAGGGAAGTGGGATGTGAGAAGGAGGATTAGGTATGAACATACCGTCATCATCAATGGTTTCAGCCTCGCCAATCGCCACGGCCTCAGTGATGGCCCCTCCAATGATGTCTAGCACAGTCCCCTCCAGCTGGGTGAGGTCATGCAGCCATGCCTGCCCCCCGCCTGTTAGCTGCTGTGGGCACCTGTTATGCGCCACCTTGGCCTGCAAGAGAAAGGGAAGTGTGTCAGTGAGTGTGGTGCAATGTGTTTGGGTGATGTGCCTATCATAGTTGAATAGCTGGCAGTGTGCAAGCTGTGAGATGTGGGTGTGAGGCTTGCAGCAGTGGTAAGTTTGTGAGGGTGAGGTGAAGCTATGATTGTAAGGATAGAGATTGTTGGTAGGTGAGTGATGGGGGTGTGGTGCATTGAGCAGTGTGTGAGGCTAGTGGTGCAGTTGGTGGGATCTGGCATTTGAAGCTGCATTCACTGACCTTGACCACTCGTGTGAGGTCATTAAACTTCTTTCGGCACTGGATCCAGTTCCTCGGGGCAAGACTGCTGGCAGTGACCGCTTCAGCTATCTGCTCTCACTGCCTTCTTACAGTGAGTCTGAATGTCCTCCTGGCCCCTAGTGAGTAGAGGACCTGTCTCCTCCTATCGACCCCCTGCACTAAGGCCTCCAGTGCTGCGTCTGAGAACCTAGGTGCCCTTTCTCTGCTCTATTTAGCCATAACTGCCTGACAGTTGCCTTGACAACAATAACAATGAGGAGCTTATTTCAGAAAGCACCTCCCCTTTAAGAAGTGCAGACTGCATTTCAAACTGGAGGCTAGCTTTAAATACAGATCACTTCCCATAAACTTGGGCCCCCTGCTGAGCGCTCAGCCACTCAGCAGCGCTGGGCTGAGCACATCAATCATGTTAATTAGCAGGCAGCAGGAATGTCGCATGCTGCTTGCATAACTTTCAATGGGCGCGGGCAGATCACGATCACCTCGTCCATTTTCGGGCCCTATTGAATTTTTAGCCCAAACTGTTTTAGTGACGTTGGTTAATCTGAATTGATTCAGTAACTTGCTGCAATTGCAACACACAGATCAGCGATGAAGATGGTTGAGAGCTAGTACGACATTCCTGAAAGGAAGCACTCAGAAAAATGTGGCAGAGGAAGAGTGAAGACATACTGTAACAGTTCTCACATGTAGCTGATAATTACAATGCACTCAGTCAGTTCTTAAATATCACTTCAAATAATCTCTCGGCAAATTGCTTTACAATAAACTACACAGAAGCCCATGGAACTGTGCTTCATCCTAACCAAGGCGGTTCTTTGGGGCTCCAAAGGTTTCCCACCAAAAGTTTTGCGGAAGATTGTCGAAAACCCCAGAGAAATGGTGCACATGCCCATTTTCGGTCATCTGAGGTTTTCAGCAAGTCTCGCACCAAAGTTATGGCAGGAGACGAGCTGCAGCCCTGCGGAACTTTAGGGTCAAAATATGCCTTCTCTGATGTAGTGATAAGTTCCATCTCGGCCATCAATGTCAGAATAGCATTGCTACTGAGAGCTGAGATGATGCAGAAGATGGTGCATTGTGGCTAAAGAGGCCAGTGATTCAATCTAAAGCTGTAGTGTTACTGCAAACTGAGTAATGACCCTTTTTGTTTGTACTTTCCAGCATGGTCTTCCAGGGCCACCAGGTCCCCCGGGACCCCAGGGCCCCCAGGGCCCCCCCGGTGCTATTGTCACACAGGAAGTGCTACTGAAAGAATTCAAAGAAATGCTGAAAGGTAAAGTCACATTTGACATTTTAATAATTGAAATTGTAATTGTAATAAACAATAATATTTGACACAAATGGAACAGTCTTCCGACCCCCATATCCTCTCCATTACCAAGGCCGCCTACTTTCACCTCTGTAACAATGCCCATCTTCGCCCCTGCCTCAGCTCATCTGCTGCTGAAACCCTCATCCATGCTTTTGTTACCTCTAGACTCAACTATTCCAATGTTCTCCTGGCCGGCCTCCCACCTTGCACCCTCCGAATACTTGAGTGCATCCAAAACTCGACTGCCTGTATCCTAACATCCCATTCAACCATCACCCCAGTGCTCGCTGACCTACATTGGCCCCCAGTCTGGTATTGCCTTGATTTAAAAAGTCTCATCCGTGTTTTCAAATCACTCCATGGCCTCGACCCTCCATATGTCTGTAACCTCCTCCAGCCCTACAATCCTTCGAGATCTCTACGCTCCTCCAATTCTGGTCTCTTGTGCATCCCCGATTTTCATCACTCTACCATTGGCGACCGTGCCGTCAGCTGTCTAGGCCCTAAGCTCTGGATTTCCCTCCCTAAACCTCTCTATAACTCGACCTCACTCTCCTCCTTAAAACCTACCTCTTTGGCCAAACTTTTGTTCACCTGTCCCAATATTGCCTTATGTGGCTCGGTGTCAAATTTCATTTGCTAACGCTCCTGTGAAGCGCCTTGGGATGTTTTACTACATCAAGGCGCTATATAAATACAATTTGCTGTTGCTGTAAGAGACAGTGAGCGAGTTAATATTTAACATAAATGGCACTATAATACACACTGAGAGAGACAATATCTAACATAAATGGGACTTCAATAGACCTCGAGGGAGATAACATTTAAAATAAAAGGAACTGCAGTAGACACTGAAGACGATCATTAAAATTAATGGGACTGTAACAGAAACTGCAGGGAGTGATACATGAAACTGTAATAGGGACTGAGTGACATAATGGGCCGGATTTTCCGATCGGAGGCTTCCTGCGTGCAGATGCCTCCGATCGGGAAAAATCTACGCACTTACCTGCTGACTCCGTAGGTCCCGACATTTACGATTCTGGGCCTCTCCTGGTCTGCGCGGGCAGAGGCCCAGGTATCCCAGGGGCACAGGCGGTTCGCAAGCGTCCCTGGGATCACGTGGCCCATGGGGAACCAATCAAAGAAGGGAATCCCCCTTCATACATTTGACAAGTCTCTACGCACAGATCTGTCAAAAGTATGAATGGGGATCACATTTAAAAACACAGTTAAACATTAAATACATTTTTTTTTTAACCACGTATGTAAAATTAGTTAAAATTACATTAAATTAAATATTTTAAATAAAAATGTAATTTTTTGGAAAAAATAATTAAAGTTTTTACAGGGCTAAAAATAAACTTCCCTCTTTTAAAAGTATTTTTAAATTATAAACTCTTATGCTGGTAAAAGCAGGCCTTGCGCCAGGCCTTACACCTGCTTTTACCAGGCGTAAGATTTTTAAAGGTTTTCAGCGGGCGGAGGTTGTGCAGAAAGCGGAACTCTCCGGCCGCAGAGGCCCTTCTCCAGGGCAGGCGGAGGATCTGTCAAGAGGATTCTTGACAGATCGGAAGTGCCGGTTTTCAGCGCATGCGCTTCGCGTGCCTGAAAGCGGCACTTGCGAGGCCCTTACCCACCTCGTACACACCCATGGGGGTCGGAAAATACGGCCCATTAGTATACGAGGCTATCCTACAGACTGAAAGCGATAATTAAAATTAGTGGGACTGTAAGGGAGATTGAAGGACCTTTTAAAATTAATAGGACTGCAATAGAGACTGAGTGAAATAATAATTGCAATAAATGAAGCTGTATTAGAGATTAAAGGAGATAATTAAAATGAATGGGACTGTACAACAACTGTGGCCTAACCAACGCCTTGTATAGATTCATCATCGCCTCCTTAATCGTTTAATTCAAGACCCCTGTATACATAAATGTCCTTTTTGCCCTTCCAACGACTTTTTTCAACCTTCTTTTAAAAATGCGAATGTGTAGCCCTAGATCAGTGTTTCTGTCCCCCTAGATCAGTGTATCTGTCCCCCTAGATCAGTGTATCTGTCCCCTAGATCAATGTATCTGTCCCCCTAGATCAGTATATCTGTACACCTAGATCAGTGTATCAGTCCCCCAGATCAGTGTATCTGCACACCTAGATCAGTGTATCTGTCCCCCCAGATCAGTGTATCTGTCCCCCTAGATCAGTGTATCTGTGCCCCTAGATCAGTGTATCTGTCCCCCTAGATCAGTGTATCTGTCCCCTAGATCAGTGTATCTGTCCCCCTAGATCAGTGTATCTGTCCCCCTACATCAGTGTATCTGTGCCCCTAGATCAGTATATCTGTCCCCCTAGATCAGTGTATCTGTCCCCCTAGATCAGTGTATCTGTCCCCTAGATCAGTGCATCTGTCGCCTAGATCAGTGTATCTGTCTCCCTAGATCAATGTATCTGTCTCCCTAGATCAGTGTATCTGTCCCCTAGATCAGTGTATCTGTCTCCCTAGATCAATGTATCTGTCCCCCGAGATCAGTGTATCTGTACCGCTAGATCAGTGTATCTGTCCCCCAGATCAGTGAATCTGTCCCCTACATCAGTGTATCTGTACCCCTAGATCAGTGTATCTGTCGTCCTAGATCAGTGTATCTGTCCCCTAGATCAGTGTATCTGTCCCCAAAGATCAGTGTATCTGTCCCCTAGATCAGTGTATCTGTACCCCTAGATCAGAGTATCTGTACCCCTAGAACAGTGTATCTGTACCCCTAGATCAGTGCATCTGTATCCCTTATATCAGTGTATCTGTGCCCCTAGATCAGTGTATCTGCACCCCTAGATCAGTGTATCTGTACCCCTTATATCAGTGTATCTGTGCCCCTACATCATTGTATCTGTCCCCCTAGATCAGTGCATCTGTACCCCATATATCAGTGTATCTGTACCCCTAGATCAGTGTATCTCTCCCCCGACATCAGTGTATCTGTCCCCCTAGATCAGTGTCTGTCCCCCTAGATCAGTGTATCTGTCCCCAGATCAGTGTATCTGTCCCCCTAGATCAGTGTATCTGTCCCCTAGATCAGTGTATCTGTCCCCCTAGATCAGTGTATCTGTCCCCTAGATCAGTGTATCTGTCCACCCAGATCAGTGTATCTGTCCCCTAGATCTGTGTATCTGTCCCCCTAGATCAGTGTATCTGTCCCCCTAGATCAGTTTATCTGTACCCCTAGATCAGTGTATCTGTACCCCTAGATCAGTGTATCTGTGCCCCTTATATCAGTGCATCTGTACCCCTAGATCAGTGTATCTGTCCCCCTAGATCATTGTATCTGTCCCCTAGATCAGTGTATCTGTCCCCTAGATCAGTGTATCTGTCCCCTAGATCAATGTATCGGTCCCCCTACATCAGTGTATCTGTCCCCCTAGATCAGTGTATCTGTCCCCTACATCAGTGTATCTGTCCCCATAGATCAGTGTATCTGTCCCCCTAGATCAGTGTATCTGTACCCCTAGATCAGTGTATCTGTACCCCTAGATCAGTGTATCTGTCCCCCTTATATCAGTGTATCTGTACCCCAAATCAGTGTATCTGTACGCCTAGATCAGTGTATCTGTCCCCTAGATCAGTGTATCTGTCCCCGCGATCAGTGTATCTGTGCCACTAGATCAGTGGATCTGTCCCCCGAGATCAGTGTATCTGTCCCCTAGATCAGTGTATCTGTCCCCTAGATCAGTGTATCTGTCCCCCTAGTTCACTGTATCTGTCCCCTAGAGCAGTGTATCTTTCCCCCAAGATCAGTGTATCTGTACCCCTAGATCAGTGTATCTGTCCCCCTAGATCAGTGTATCTGACCCCCTAGATCAGTGTATCTGTCCCCCTAGATCAGTGTATCTGTCCCCTAGAACAGTGTATCTGTCCCCCGAGATCAATGTATCTGTACCCCAGATCAGTGTATCTGTACCCCTAGATCAGTGTACCTGTCCCCCTAGATCAGTGTATCTGTACCCCTAGATCAGTATATCTGTCCCTTAGATCAGTGTATCTGTCCCCCTAGATCAGTGTATCTGTCTCCTAGATCAGTGTATCAGCCCCCTATATCAGTGTATATGTCCCCCTAGAACAGTGTATCTGTACCCCGAGAACAGTGTATTTGTGCCTTAGATCAGTGTATCTGTCCCCAAGATCAATGTATCTGTCCCCTAGATCAATGTATCTGTTCCCCGAGATCAGTGTGGCTGTCCCCTTCAATCAGTATTTCTGTCCCCTAGATCAGTGTATCTGTCCACCTAGATCAGTGTATCTGTCCCCTAGATCAGTGTATCTGTACCCCTAGATCAGTGTATCTGTCCCCTAGATCAGTGTATCTTTACCCCTTGATCAGTGTATCTGTCCCCAAGATCAGTGTATCTGTCCCCCTAGATCAGTGTATCTGTACCCCTAGATCAGTGTATCTGTACCCCTAGATCAGTGTATCTGTCCCCCTACATCAGTGTATCTGTACCCCTAGATCAGTGTATCTCTCCCCCTAGATCAGTGTATTTGTACCCCTAGATCAGTGTATCTGTACCCCTTATATCAGTGTATCTGTACCCCTAGATCAGTGTATCTGTCCCCCTAGATCAGTGTATCTGTACCCCTTATATCAGTGTATCTGTGCCCCTAGACCAGTGTATCTGTCCCCCTTGATCAGTGCATCTGTACCCCTTATATCAGTGTATCTGTACCCCTAGATCAGTGTATCTGTCCCACTACATCAGTGTATCTGTCCCCCTAGATCAGTGTCTGTCCCCCTGGATCAGTGTATCTGTTACCTAGATCAGTGTCTGTCCCCTAGATCAGTGTATCTTTACCCCTTGATCAGTGTATCTGTCCCCTAGATCACTGTATCTGTCCCCCTAGATCAGTGTATCTGTAACCCTAGATCAGAGTATCTGCACCCTTAGATCAGTGTATCTGTATCCCTAGATCAGTGTATCTGTCCCCCTCGATCAGTGTATCCGTACCCCTAGATCAGTGTATCTCTCCCCCTCGATCAGTGTATCTGTACCCCTAGATCAGTGTATCTGTACCCCTTATATCAGTGTATCTGTACCCCTAGATCAGTGTATCTGTCCCCCTAGATCAGTGTATCTGTACCCTTATATCAGTGTATCTGTGCCCCTAGATCAGTGTATCTGTCCCCCTTGATCAGTGTATCTATACCCCTTATATCAGTGTATCTGTACCCCTAGATCAGTGTATCTGTCCCCCTACATCAGTGTATCTGTCCCCCTAGATCAGTGTCTGTCCCCCTAGATCAGTGTATCTGACCCCAGATCAGTGTATCTGTCCCCCTAGATCAGTGTATCTGTCCCCTAGATCAGTGTATCTGTCCCCCTAGATCAATGTATCTGTCCCCTAGATCAGTGTATCTGTCCCCCCAGATCAGTTTATCTGTCTCTAGATCAGTGTATCTGTCCCCCTAGATCAGTGTATCTGTCCCCCTAGATCAGCGTATCTGTATCCCTAGATCAGTGTATCTGTACCCCTAGATCAGTGTATCTGTGCCCCTTATATCAGTGCATCTCTACCCCTAGATCAGTGTATCTGTCTCCCTAGATCAGTGTATCTGTCCCCCTACATCAGTGTATCTGTCCCCTAGATCAGTGTATCTGTCCCCTAGATCAGTGTATCTGTCCCCTAGATCAATGTATCTGTCCCCCTAGATCAGTGTATCTGTCCCCCTAGCTCAGTGTATCTGTCCCCCAAATCAGTGTATCTGTCCCCCTAGATTAGTGCATCTGCCCCCTAGATTAGTGTATCTGTCTCCCTAGATCAGTGCATCTGTCCCCTAGATCAGTGTATCTGTCTCCCTAGATCAATGTATCTGTCCCCCGAGATCAGTGCATCTGTACCCCTAGATCAGTGTATCTGTCCCCCGAGATCAGTGTGTCTGTCCCCCTAGATCAGTGTATCTGTCCCCCGAGATCAGTGTATCTGTCCCCCTAGATCAGTGTATCTGTCCCCCGAGATCAGTGTATCTGTCCCCTAGATCAGTGTATCTGTACCCCTAGATCAGTGTATCTGTACCCCTAGATCAGTGTATCGGTCACCCTTATATCAGTGTATCTGTCCCCTAGATCAGTGCATCTGTCCGCCTAGATCAGTGTATCTGTACCCCTAGATCAGTGTATCTATCCCCCTCGATCAGTGTATCTGTACCGCTAGATCAGGGTATCTGTACCCCTAGATCAGTGCATCTGTACCCCTAGATCAGTATAGCTGTACCCCTTATATCAGTGTATCTGTGCCCCTAGATCAGTGTATCTCTCCCCCTAGATCAGTGTATCTGTACCCTTATATCAGTGTATCTGTCCCCCTAGATCAGTGTATCTCTCCCCCTAGATCCGTGTATCTGTCCCCCTAGATCAATGTATCTGTACCCCTAGATCAGTGTAGTTGTACTGCAAGATCAGTGTATCTGTCCCCCTAGATCAATGTATCTGTACCCCTAGATCAGTGTATCTGTCCCCCTAGATCAGTGTATCAGTCCACTAGATCAGTGCATCTTTCCCCCTAGATCAATGTATCTGTCCCCCTAGATCAGTGTATCTGTCCCCCTAGATCAGTGTATCTGTCCCCCTAGATCAGTGCATCCGACCCCCTAGATCAGTGTATCTGTCCCCCTAGATCAGTGTGTCTGTCCCCTAGATCAGTGTATCGGTCCCCCTAGATCAATGTATCTGTCCCCCTAGATCAGTGTATCTGTACCCCTAGATCAGTGTATCTGTACCCCGAGATCAGTGTAACTGTCCCCCTAGATCAGTATATCTGTCTCTTAGATCAGTGTATCTGTCCCCCTAGATCAGTGTATCTGTCTCCTAGATCAGTGTATCAGCCCCCTAGATCAGTGTATCTGTCCCCCTAGAAGAGTGTATCAGTACCCCTAGAACAGTGTATCTGTCCCCTAGATCAGTGTATCTGTCCCCCTAGATCAGTGTATCTGTACCCCTAGATCAGTATATCTGTCCCCTAGATCAGTGTATCTGTCCCCCTGGAACAGTGTATCTGTACCCCTAGAACAGTGTATTTGTCCCTTAGATCAGTGCATCTGTCCCCAAGATCAATGTATCTGTCCCCTAGATCAATGTATCTTTTCCCCGAGATCAGTGTATCTGTCCCCCAGATCGGTGTATCTGTCCACTAGATCAATGTATCTTTACCCCTAGATCGGTGTAGCTGTCCCCCTAGATCATTATTTCTGTCCCCTAGATCAGTGTATCTGCACCCTTAGATCAGTGTATCTGTACCCCTAGATCCGTGTATCTGCACCCTTCGATCAGTGTATCTGTATCCCTAGATCAGTGTATCTGTCCCCCTAGATCAGTGTATCTGTCCCCCTTATATCAGTGTATCTGTACCCCAAATCAGTGTATCTGTACGCCTAGATCAGTGTATCTGTCCCTTAGATCAGTGTATCTGTACCATTAGATCAGTGTATCTGTCCCCCTAGATCAGTGTATCTGACCCCCTAGATCAGTGAATCTGTCCCCGTGAATCAGTGTATCTGTCCCCTAGAACAGTGTATCTGTCCCCCTAGATCAGTGTATCTGTACCCTTAGATCCGTGTATCTGCACCCTTCGATCAGTGTATCTGTATCCCGAGATCAGTGTATCTGTCCCCCTCGATCAGTGTATCTGTCCCCCTTATATCAGTGTATCTGTACCCCAAATCAGTGTATCTGTACGCCTAGATCAGTGTATCTGTCCCCTAGATCAGTGTATCTGTCCCCGAGATCAGTGTATCTGTGCCCCTAGATCAGTGGATCTGTCCCCCTAGATCAGTGTATCTGTCCCCTAGATCAGTGTATCTGTCCCCTAGATCAGTGTATCTGTCCCCCTAGTTCACTGTATCTGTCCCCTAGAGCAGTGTATCTTTCCCCCAAGATCAGTGTATCTGCACCATTAGATCAGTGTATCTGTCCCCCTAGATCAGTGTATCTGACCCCCTAGATCAGTGTATCTGTCCCCTAGAACAATGTATCTGTCCCTCTAGATCAATGTATCTGTACCCCAGATCAGTGTATCTGTACCCCTAGATCAGTGTATCTGTCCCCCTAGATCAGTGTATCTGTACCCCTAGATCAGTATATCTGTCCCTTAGATCAGTGTATCTGTCCCCCTAGATCAGTGTATCTGTCTCCTAGATCAGTGTATCAGCCCCCCTAGAACAGTGTATCTGTACCCCTAGAACAGTGTATTTGTGCCTTAGATCAGTGTATCTGTCCCCAAGATCAATGTATCTGTCCCCTAGATCAATGTATCTGTTCCCCGAGATCAGTGTATCTGTCCGCCTAGATCGGTGTATCTGTCCCCTAGATCAAGGTTTCTGTACCCCTAAATCGGTGTATCTGTCCCCTAGATCAATGTATCTGTACCCCTAGATCAGTGTGGCTGTTCCCTTCGATCAGTATTTCTGTCCCCTAGATCAGTGTATCTGTCCCCCTAGATCAGTGTATCTGTCCCCTAGATCAGTGTATCTGTACCCCTAGATCAGTGTATCTGTACCCCTAGATCAGTGTATCTTTACCCCTTGATCAGTGTATCTGTTCCCTAGATCAGTGTATCTGTCCCCCTAGATCAGTGTATCTGTACCCCTAACTCAGTGTATCTGCACACTTAGATCAGTGTATCTGTATCCCTAGATCAGTGTATCTGTCCCCCTCGATCAGTGTATCTGTACCCCTAGATCAGTGTATCTCTCCCCCTAGATCAGTGTATCTGTACCCCTAGATCAGTGTATCTGTACCCCTTATATCAGTGTATCTGTACCCCTAGATCAGTGTATCTGTCCCCCTAGATCAGTGTATCTGTCCCCCTTATATCAGTGTATCTGTACCCCTAGATCAGTGTATCTGTACCCCTAGATCAGTGTATCTATCCCCCTCGATCAGTGTATCTGTACCGCTAGATCAGGGTATCTGTACCCCTAGATCAGTGCATCTGTACCCCTAGATCAGTATAGCTGTACCCCTTATATCAGTGTATCTGTGCCCCTAGATCAGTGTATCTCTCCCCCTAGATCAGTGTATCTGTACCCTTATATCAGTGTATCTGTCCCCCTAGATCAGTGTATCTCTCCCCCTAGATCCGTGTATCTGTCCCCCTAGATCAATGTATCTGTACCCCTAGATCAGTGTAGTTGTACTGCAAGATCAGTGTATCTGTCCCCCTAGATCAATGTATCTGTACCCCTAGATCAGTGTATCTGTACCCCTAGATCAGTGTATCAGTCCACTAGATCAGTGCATCTTTCCCCCTAGATCAATGTATCTGTCCCCCTAGATCAGTGTATCTGTCCCCCTAGATCAGTGTATCTGTCCCCCTAGATCAGTGCATCCGACCCCCTAGATCAGTGTATCTGTCCCCCTAGATCAGTGTGTCTGTCCCCTAGATCAGTGTATCGGTCCCCCTAGATCAATGTATCTGTCCCCCTAGATCAGTGTATCTGTACCCCTAGATCAGTGTATCTGTACCCCGAGATCAGTGTAACTGTCCCCCTAGATCAGTATATCTGTCTCTTAGATCAGTGTATCTGTCCCCCTAGATCAGTGTATCTGTCTCCTAGATCAGTGTATCAGCCCCCTAGATCAGTGTATCTGTCCCCCTAGAAGAGTGTATCAGTACCCCTAGAACAGTGTATCTGTCCCCTAGATCAGTGTATCTGTCCCCCTAGATCAGTGTATCTGTACCCCTAGATCAGTATATCTGTCCCCTAGATCAGTGTATCTGTCCCCCTGGAACAGTGTATCTGTACCCCTAGAACAGTGTATTTGTCCCTTAGATCAGTGCATCTGTCCCCAAGATCAATGTATCTGTCCCCTAGATCAATGTATCTTTTCCCCGAGATCAGTGTATCTGTCCCCCTAGATCGGTGTATCTGTCCACTAGATCAATGTATCTTTACCCCTAGATCGGTGTAGCTGTCCCCCTAGATCATTATTTCTGTCCCCTAGATCAGTGTATCTGCACCCTTAGATCAGTGTATCTGTACCCCTAGATCCGTGTATCTGCACCCTTCGATCAGTGTATCTGTATCCCTAGATCAGTGTATCTGTCCCCCTAGATCAGTGTATCTGTCCCCCTTATATCAGTGTATCTGTACCCCAAATCAGTGTATCTGTACGCCTAGATCAGTGTATCTGTCCCTTAGATCAGTGTATCTGTACCATTAGATCAGTGTATCTGTCCCCCTAGATCAGTGTATCTGACCCCCTAGATCAGTGAATCTGTCCCCGTGAATCAGTGTATCTGTCCCCTAGAACAGTGTATCTGTCCCCCTAGATCAGTGTATCTGTACCCTTAGATCCGTGTATCTGCACCCTTCGATCAGTGTATCTGTATCCCGAGATCAGTGTATCTGTCCCCCTCGATCAGTGTATCTGTCCCCCTTATATCAGTGTATCTGTACCCCAAATCAGTGTATCTGTACGCCTAGATCAGTGTATCTGTCCCCTAGATCAGTGTATCTGTCCCCGAGATCAGTGTATCTGTGCCCCTAGATCAGTGGATCTGTCCCCCTAGATCAGTGTATCTGTCCCCTAGATCAGTGTATCTGTCCCCTAGATCAGTGTATCTGTCCCCCTAGTTCACTGTATCTGTCCCCTAGAGCAGTGTATCTTTCCCCCAAGATCAGTGTATCTGCACCATTAGATCAGTGTATCTGTCCCCCTAGATCAGTGTATCTGACCCCCTAGATCAGTGTATCTGTCCCCTAGAACAATGTATCTGTCCCTCTAGATCAATGTATCTGTACCCCAGATCAGTGTATCTGTACCCCTAGATCAGTGTATCTGTCCCCCTAGATCAGTGTATCTGTACCCCTAGATCAGTATATCTGTCCCTTAGATCAGTGTATCTGTCCCCCTAGATCAGTGTATCTGTCTCCTAGATCAGTGTATCAGCCCCCCTAGAACAGTGTATCTGTACCCCTAGAACAGTGTATTTGTGCCTTAGATCAGTGTATCTGTCCCCAAGATCAATGTATCTGTCCCCTAGATCAATGTATCTGTTCCCCGAGATCAGTGTATCTGTCCGCCTAGATCGGTGTATCTGTCCCCTAGATCAAGGTTTCTGTACCCCTAAATCGGTGTATCTGTCCCCTAGATCAATGTATCTGTACCCCTAGATCAGTGTGGCTGTTCCCTTCGATCAGTATTTCTGTCCCCTAGATCAGTGTATCTGTCCCCCTAGATCAGTGTATCTGTCCCCTAGATCAGTGTATCTGTACCCCTAGATCAGTGTATCTGTACCCCTAGATCAGTGTATCTTTACCCCTTGATCAGTGTATCTGTTCCCTAGATCAGTGTATCTGTCCCCCTAGATCAGTGTATCTGTACCCCTAACTCAGTGTATCTGCACACTTAGATCAGTGTATCTGTATCCCTAGATCAGTGTATCTGTCCCCCTCGATCAGTGTATCTGTACCCCTAGATCAGTGTATCTCTCCCCCTAGATCAGTGTATCTGTACCCCTAGATCAGTGTATCTGTACCCCTTATATCAGTGTATCTGTACCCCTAGATCAGTGTATCTGTCCCCCTAGATCAGTGTATCTGTCCCCCTTATATCAGTGTATCTGTACCCCAAATCAGTGTATCTGTACGCCTAGATCAGTGTATCTGTCCCTTAGATCAGTGTATCTGTACCATTAGATCAGTGTATCTGTCCCCCAAGATCAGTGTAGCTGACCCCCTAGATCAGTGAATCTGTCCCCGTGAATCAGTGTATCTGTCCCCTAGAACAGTGTATCTGTCCCCCTAGATCAGTGTATCTGTACCCTTAGATCCGTGTATCTGCACCCTTCGATCAGTGTATCTGTATCCCTAGATCAGTGTATCTGTCCCCCTCGATCAGTGTATCTGTCCCCCTTATATCAGTGTATCTGTACCCCAAATCAGTGTATCTGTACGCCTAGATCAGTGTATCTGTCCCCTAGATCAGTGTATCTGTCCCCGAGATCAGTGTATCTGTGCCCCTAGATCAGTGGATCTGTCCCCCTAGATCAGTGTATCTGTCCCCTAGATCAGTGTATCTGTCCCCTAGATCAGTGTATCTGTCCCCCTAGTTCACTGTATCTGTCCCCTAGAGCAGTGTATCTTTCCCCCAAGATCAGTGTATCTGCACCATTAGATCAGTGTATCTGTCCCCCTAGATCAGTGTATCTGACCCCCTAGATCAGTGTATCTGTCCCCTAGAACAATGTATCTGTCCCCCTAGATCAATGTATCTGTACCCCAGATCAGTGTATCTGTACCCCTAGATCAGTGTATCTGTCCCCCTAGATCAGTGTATCTGTACCCCTAGATCAGTATATCTGTCCCTTAGATCAGTGTATCTGTCCCCCTAGATCAGTGTATCTGTCTCCTAGATCAGTGTATCAGCCCCCCTAGAACAGTGTATCTGTACCCCTAGAACAGTGTATTTGTGCCTTAGATCAGTGTATCTGTCCCCAAGATCAATGTATCTGTCCCCTAGATCAATGTATCTGTTCCCCGAGATCAGTGTATCTGTCCGCCTAGATCGGTGTATCTGTCCCCTAGATCAAGGTTTCTGTACCCCTAAATCGGTGTATCTGTCCCCTAGATCAATGTATCTGTACCCCTAGATCAGTGTGGCTGTTCCCTTCGATCAGTATTTCTGTCCCCTAGATCAGTGTATCTGTCCCCCTAGATCAGTGTATCTGTCCCCTAGATCAGTGTATCTGTACCCCTAGATCAGTGTATCTGTACCCCTAGATCAGTGTATCTTTACCCCTTGATCAGTGTATCTGTTCCCTAGATCAGTGTATCTGTCCCCCTAGATCAGTGTATCTGTACCCCTAACTCAGTGTATCTGCACACTTAGATCAGTGTATCTGTATCCCTAGATCAGTGTATCTGTCCCCCTCGATCAGTGTATCTGTACCCCTAGATCAGTGTATCTCTCCCCCTAGATCAGTGTATCTGTACCCCTAGATCAGTGTATCTGTACCCCTAGATCAGTGTATCTGTACCCCTAGATCAGTGTATCTTTACCCCTTGATCAGTGTATCTGTTCCCTAGATCAGTGTATCTGTCCCCCTAGATCAGTGTATCTGTACCCCTAACTCAGTGTATCTGCACACTTAGATCCGTGTATCTGTATCCCTAGATCAGTGTATCTGTCCCCCTCGATCAGTGTATCTGTACCCCTAGATCAGTGTATCTCTCCCCCTAGATCAGTGTATCTGTACCCCTAGATCAGTGTATCTGTACCCCTTATATCAGTGTATCTGTACCCCTAGATCAGTGTATCTGTCCCCCTAGATCAGTGTATCTGTACCCCTATATCAGTGTATCTGTGCCCCTAGATCAGTGTATCTGTCCCCCTTGATCAGTGCATCTGTACCCCTATATCAGTGTATCTGTACCCCTAGATCAGTGTATCTGTCCCACTACATCAGTGTATCTGTCCCCCTAGATCAGTGTCTGTCCCCCTTATCAGTGTATCTGTCACCCTAGATCAGTGTCTGTCCCCTAGATCAGTGTATCTTTACCCCTTGATCAGTGTATCTGTCCCCTAGATCAGTGTATCTGTCCCCTAGATCAGTGTATCTGTACCCTAGATCAGTGTATCTGCACCCTTATATCAGTGTATCTGTATCCCTAGATCAGTGTATCTGTCCCCCTCGATCAGTGTATCAGTACCCCTAGATCAGTGTATCTCTCCCCCTCGATCAGTGTATCTGTACCCCCAGATCAGTTTATCTGTCCCTAGATCAGTGTATCTGTCCCACTAGATCAGTGTATCTGTCCCCCTAGATCAGTGTATCTGTATCCCTAGATCAGTGTATCTGTCCCCTAGATCAGTGTATCTGTCCCCTTATATCAGTGTATCTGTCCCCTAGATCAGTGTATCTGTCCCCCTAGATCAGTGTATCTGTCCCCCTAGATCAGTGTATCTGTCCCCTAGATCAGTGTATCTGTCCCCTAGATCAGTGTATCTGTCCCCTAGATCAGTGTATCTGTCCCCGAGATCAGTATATCTGTGCCCCTAGATCAGTGGATCTGTCCCCCTAGATCAGTGTATCTGTCCCCTAGATCAGTGTATCTGTCCCCTAGATCAGTGTATCTGTCCCCCTAGTTCACTGTATCTGTCCCCTAGAGCAGTGTATCTGTCCCCCAAGATCAGTGTATCTGCACCATAGATCAGTGTATCTGTCCCCCTAGATCAGTGTATCTGACCCCCTAGATCAGTGTATCTGTCCCCTAGATCAGTGTATCTGTCCCTCTAGATCAATGTATCTGTACCCCAGATCAGTGTATCTGTACCCCTAGATCAGTGTATCTGTCCCCCTAGATCAGTGTATCTGTACCCCTAGATCAGTATATCTGTCCCTTAGATCAGTGTATCTGTCCCCCTAGATCAGTGTATCTGTCTCCTAGATCAGTGTATCAGCCCCCCTAGAACAGTGTATCTGTACCCCTAGAACAGTGTATTTGTGCCTTAGATCAGTGTATCTGTCCCCAAGATCAATGTATCTGTCCCCTAGATCAATGTATCTGTTCCCCGAGATCAGTGTATCTGTCCGCCTAGATCGGTGTATCTGTCCCCTAGATCAAGGTTTCTGTACCCCTAAATCGGTGTATCTGTCCCCTAGATCAATGTATCTGTACCCCTAGATCAGTGTGGCTGTTCCCTTCGATCAGTATTTCTGTCCCCTAGATCAGTGTATCTGTCCCCCTAGATCAGTGTATCTGTCCCCTAGATCAGTGTATCTGTACCCCTAGATCAGTGTATCTGTACCCCTAGATCAGTGTATCTTTACCCCTTGATCAGTGTATCTGTTCCCTAGATCAGTGTATCTGTCCCCCTAGATCAGTGTATCTGTACCCCTAACTCAGTGTATCTGCACACTTAGATCAGTGTATCTGTATCCCTAGATCAGTGTATCTGTCCCCCTCGATCAGTGTATCTGTACCCCTAGATCAGTGTATCTCTCCCCCTAGATCAGTGTATCTGTACCCCTAGATCAGTGTATCTGTACCCCTTATATCAGTGTATCTGTACCCCTAGATCAGTGTATCTGTCCCCCTAGATCAGTGTATCTGTCCCCCTTATATCAGTGTATCTGTACCCCAAATCAGTGTATCTGTACGCCTAGATCAGTGTATCTGTCCCTTAGATCAGTGTATCTGTACCATTAGATCAGTGTATCTGTCCCCCAAGATCAGTGTAGCTGACCCCCTAGATCAGTGAATCTGTCCCCGTGAATCAGTGTATCTGTCCCCTAGAACAGTGTATCTGTCCCCCTAGATCAGTGTATCTGTACCCTTAGATCCGTGTATCTGCACCCTTCGATCAGTGTATCTGTATCCCTAGATCAGTGTATCTGTCCCCCTCGATCAGTGTATCTGTCCCCCTTATATCAGTGTATCTGTACCCCAAATCAGTGTATCTGTACGCCTAGATCAGTGTATCTGTCCCCTAGATCAGTGTATCTGTCCCCGAGATCAGTGTATCTGTGCCCCTAGATCAGTGGATCTGTCCCCCTAGATCAGTGTATCTGTCCCCTAGATCAGTGTATCTGTCCCCTAGATCAGTGTATCTGTCCCCCTAGTTCACTGTATCTGTCCCCTAGAGCAGTGTATCTTTCCCCCAAGATCAGTGTATCTGCACCATTAGATCAGTGTATCTGTCCCCCTAGATCAGTGTATCTGACCCCCTAGATCAGTGTATCTGTCCCCTAGAACAATGTATCTGTCCCCCTAGATCAATGTATCTGTACCCCAGATCAGTGTATCTGTACCCCTAGATCAGTGTATCTGTCCCCCTAGATCAGTGTATCTGTACCCCTAGATCAGTATATCTGTCCCTTAGATCAGTGTATCTGTCCCCCTAGATCAGTGTATCTGTCTCCTAGATCAGTGTATCAGCCCCCCTAGAACAGTGTATCTGTACCCCTAGAACAGTGTATTTGTGCCTTAGATCAGTGTATCTGTCCCCAAGATCAATGTATCTGTCCCCTAGATCAATGTATCTGTTCCCCGAGATCAGTGTATCTGTCCGCCTAGATCGGTGTATCTGTCCCCTAGATCAAGGTTTCTGTACCCCTAAATCGGTGTATCTGTCCCCTAGATCAATGTATCTGTACCCCTAGATCAGTGTGGCTGTTCCCTTCGATCAGTATTTCTGTCCCCTAGATCAGTGTATCTGTCCCCCTAGATCAGTGTATCTGTCCCCTAGATCAGTGTATCTGTACCCCTAGATCAGTGTATCTGTACCCCTAGATCAGTGTATCTTTACCCCTTGATCAGTGTATCTGTTCCCTAGATCAGTGTATCTGTCCCCCTAGATCAGTGTATCTGTACCCCTAACTCAGTGTATCTGCACACTTAGATCAGTGTATCTGTATCCCTAGATCAGTGTATCTGTCCCCCTCGATCAGTGTATCTGTACCCCTAGATCAGTGTATCTCTCCCCCTAGATCAGTGTATCTGTACCCCTAGATCAGTGTATCTGTACCCCTAGATCAGTGTATCTGTACCCCTAGATCAGTGTATCTTTACCCCTTGATCAGTGTATCTGTTCCCTAGATCAGTGTATCTGTCCCCCTAGATCAGTGTATCTGTACCCCTAACTCAGTGTATCTGCACACTTAGATCCGTGTATCTGTATCCCTAGATCAGTGTATCTGTCCCCCTCGATCAGTGTATCTGTACCCCTAGATCAGTGTATCTCTCCCCCTAGATCAGTGTATCTGTACCCCTAGATCAGTGTATCTGTACCCCTTATATCAGTGTATCTGTACCCCTAGATCAGTGTATCTGTCCCCCTAGATCAGTGTATCTGTACCCCTTATATCAGTGTATCTGTGCCCCTAGATCAGTGTATCTGTCCCCCTTGATCAGTGCATCTGTACCCCTTATATCAGTGTATCTGTACCCCTAGATCAGTGTATCTGTCCCCCTAGATCAGTGTATCTGTATCCCTAGATCAGTGTATCTGTCCCCTAGAACAATGTATCTGTCCCCCTAGATCAATGTATCTGTACCCCAGATCAGTGTATCTGTACCCCTAGATCAGTGTATCTGTCCCCCTAGATCAGTGTATCTGTACCCCTAGATCAGTATATCTGTCCCCTAGATCAGTGTATCTCTCCCCTAGATCAGTGTATCTGTCCCCCTAGTTCACTGTATCTGTCCCCTAGAGCAGTGTATCTTTCCCCCAAGATCAGTGTATCTGCACCATTAGATCAGTGTATCTGTCCCCCTAGATCAGTGTATCTGACCCCCTAGATCAGTGTATCTGTCCCCTAGAACAATGTATCTGTCCCTCTAGATCAATGTATCTGTACCCCAGATCAGTGTATCTGTACCCCTAGATCAGTGTATCTGTCCCCCTAGATCAGTGTATCTGTACCCCTAGATCAGTATATCTGTCCCTTAGATCAGTGTATCTGTCCCCCTAGATCAGTGTATCTGTCTCCTAGATCAGTGTATCAGCCCCCCTAGAACAGTGTATCTGTACCCCTAGAACAGTGTATTTGTGCCTTAGATCAGTGTATCTGTCCCCAAGATCAATGTATCTGTCCCCTAGATCAATGTATCTGTTCCCCGAGATCAGTGTATCTGTCCGCCTAGATCGGTGTATCTGTCCCCTAGATCAAGGTTTCTGTACCCCTAAATCGGTGTATCTGTCCCCTAGATCAATGTATCTGTACCCCTAGATCAGTGTGGCTGTTCCCTTCGATCAGTATTTCTGTCCCCTAGATCAGTGTATCTGTCCCCCTAGATCAGTGTATCTGTCCCCTAGATCAGTGTATCTGTACCCCTAGATCAGTGTATCTGTACCCCTAGATCAGTGTATCTTTACCCCTTGATCAGTGTATCTGTTCCCTAGATCAGTGTATCTGTCCCCCTAGATCAGTGTATCTGTACCCCTAACTCAGTGTATCTGCACACTTAGATCAGTGTATCTGTATCCCTAGATCAGTGTATCTGTCCCCCTCGATCAGTGTATCTGTACCCCTAGATCAGTGTATCTCTCCCCCTAGATCAGTGTATCTGTACCCCTAGATCAGTGTATCTGTACCCCTTATATCAGTGTATCTGTACCCCTAGATCAGTGTATCTGTCCCCCTAGATCAGTGTATCTGTCCCCCTTATATCAGTGTATCTGTACCCCAAATCAGTGTATCTGTACGCCTAGATCAGTGTATCTGTCCCTTAGATCAGTGTATCTGTACCATTAGATCAGTGTATCTGTCCCCCAAGATCAGTGTAGCTGACCCCCTAGATCAGTGAATCTGTCCCCGTGAATCAGTGTATCTGTCCCCTAGAACAGTGTATCTGTCCCCCTAGATCAGTGTATCTGTACCCTTAGATCCGTGTATCTGCACCCTTCGATCAGTGTATCTGTATCCCTAGATCAGTGTATCTGTCCCCCTCGATCAGTGTATCTGTCCCCCTTATATCAGTGTATCTGTACCACAAATCAGTGTATCTGTACGCCTAGATCAGTGTATCTGTCCCCTAGATCAGTGTATCTGTCCCCGAGATCAGTGTATCTGTGCCCCTAGATCAGTGGATCTGTCCCCCTAGATCAGTGTATCTGTCCCCTAGATCAGTGTATCTGTCCCCTAGATCAGTGTATCTGTCCCCCTAGTTCACTGTATCTGTCCCCAAGAGCAGTGTATCTTTCCCCCAAGATCAGTGTATCTGCACCATTAGATCAGTGTATCTGTCCCCCTAGATCAGTGTATCTGACCCCCTAGATCAGTGTATCTGTCCCCTAGAACAATGTATCTGTCCCCCTAGATCAATGTATCTGTACCCCAGATCAGTGTATCTGTACCCCTAGATCAGTGTATCTGTCCCCCTAGATCAGTGTATCTGTACCCCTAGATCAGTATATCTGTCCCTTAGATCAGTGTATCTGTCCCCCTAGATCAGTGTATCTGTCTCCTAGATCAGTGTATCAGCCCCCCTAGAACAGTGTATCTGTACCCCTAGAACAGTGTATTTGTGCCTTAGATCAGTGTATCTGTCCCCAAGATCAATGTATCTGTCCCCTAGATCAATGTATCTGTTCCCCGAGATCAGTGTATCTGTCCGCCTAGATCGGTGTATCTGTCCCCTAGATCAAGGTTTCTGTACCCCTAAATCGGTGTATCTGTCCCCTAGATCAATGTATCTGTACCCCTAGATCAGTGTGGCTGTTCCCTTCGATCAGTATTTCTGTCCCCTAGATCAGTGTATCTGTCCCCCTAGATCAGTGTATCTGTCCCCTAGATCAGTGTATCTGTACCCCTAGATCAGTGTATCTGTACCCCTAGATCAGTGTATCTTTACCCCTTGATCAGTGTATCTGTTCCCTAGATCAGTGTATCTGTCCCCCTAGATCAGTGTATCTGTACCCCTAACTCAGTGTATCTGCACACTTAGATCAGTGTATCTGTATCCCTAGATCAGTGTATCTGTCCCCCTCGATCAGTGTATCTGTACCCCTAGATCAGTGTATCTCTCCCCCTAGATCAGTGTATCTGTACCCCTAGATCAGTGTATCTGTACCCCTAGATCAGTGTATCTGTACCCCTAGATCAGTGTATCTTTACCCCTTGATCAGTGTATCTGTTCCCTAGATCAGTGTATCTGTCCCCCTAGATCAGTGTATCTGTACCCCTAACTCAGTGTATCTGCACACTTAGATCCGTGTATCTGTATCCCTAGATCAGTGTATCTGTCCCCCTAGATCAGTGTATCTGTACCCCTAGATCAGTGTATCTGTACCCCTAGATCAGTGTATCTGTACCCCTTATATCAGTGTATCTGTACCCCTAGATCAGTGTATCTGTCCCCCTAGATCAGTGTATCTGTACCCCTTATATCAGTGTATCTGTGCCCCTAGATCAGTGTATCTGTCCCCCTTGATCAGTGCATCTGTACCCCTTATATCAGTGTATCTGTACCCCTAGATCAGTGTATCTGTCCCACTACATCAGTGTATCTGTCCCCCTAGATCAGTGTCTGTCCCCCTTATCAGTGTATCTGTCACCCTAGATCAGTGTCTGTCCCCTAGATCAGTGTATCTTTACCCCTTGATCAGTGTATCTGTCCCCTAGATCAGTGTATCTGTCCCCCTAGATCAGTGTATCTGTAACCCTAGATCAGTGTATCTGCACCCTTAGATCAGTGTATCTGTATCCCTAGATCAGTGTATCTGTCCCCCTCGATCAGTGTATCAGTACCCCTAGATCAGTGTATCTCTCCCCCTCGATCAGTGTATCTGTACCCCCAGATCAGTTTATCTGTCCCTAGATCAGTGTATCTGTCCCACTAGATCAGTGTATCTGTCCCCCTAGATCAGTGTATCTGTATCCCTAGATCAGTGTATCTGTACCCCTAGATCAGTGTATCTGTGCCCCTTATATCAGTGCATCTGTACCCCTACATCAGTGTATCTGTCCCCCTAGATCAGTGTATCTGTCCCCCTACATCAGTGTATCTGTCCCCTAGATCAGTGTATCTGTCCCCTAGATCAGTGTATCTGTCCCCTAGATCAGTGTATCTGTCCCCGAGATCAGTGTATCTGTGCCCCTAGATCAGTGGATCTGTCCCCCTAGATCAGTGTATCTGTCCCCTAGATCAGTGTATCTCTCCCCTAGATCAGTGTATCTGTCCCCCTAGTTCACTGTATCTGTCCCCTAGAGCAGTGTATCTTTCCCCCAAGATCAGTGTATCTGCACCATTAGATCAGTGTATCTGTCCCCCTAGATCAGTGTATCTGACCCCCTAGATCAGTGTATCTGTCCCCTAGAACAATGTATCTGTCCCTCTAGATCAATGTATCTGTACCCCAGATCAGTGTATCTGTACCCCTAGATCAGTGTATCTGTCCCCCTAGATCAGTGTATCTGTACCCCTAGATCAGTATATCTGTCCCTTAGATCAGTGTATCTGTCCCCCTAGATCAGTGTATCTGTCTCCTAGATCAGTGTATCAGCCCCCCTAGAACAGTGTATCTGTACCCCTAGAACAGTGTATTTGTGCCTTAGATCAGTGTATCTGTCCCCAAGATCAATGTATCTGTCCCCTAGATCAATGTATCTGTTCCCCGAGATCAGTGTATCTGTCCGCCTAGATCGGTGTATCTGTCCCCTAGATCAAGGTTTCTGTACCCCTAAATCGGTGTATCTGTCCCCTAGATCAATGTATCTGTACCCCTAGATCAGTGTGGCTGTTCCCTTCGATCAGTATTTCTGTCCCCTAGATCAGTGTATCTGTCCCCCTAGATCAGTGTATCTGTCCCCTAGATCAGTGTATCTGTACCCCTAGATCAGTGTATCTGTACCCCTAGATCAGTGTATCTGTACCCCTAGATCAGTGTATCTGTACCCCTAGATCAGTGTATCTTTACCCCTTGATCAGTGTATCTGTACCCCTAGATCAGTGTATCTGTACCCCTAGATCAGTGTATCTTTACCCCTTGATCAGTGTATCTGTACCCCTAGATCAGTGTATCTGTACCCCTAGATCAGTGTATCTGTACCCCTAGATCAGTGTATCTGTACCCCTAGATCAGTGTATCTTTACCCCTTGATCAGTGTATCTGTTCCCTAGATCAGTGTATCTGTCCCCCTAGATCAGTGTATCTGTACCCCTAACTCAGTGTATCTGCACACTTAGATCAGTGTATCTGTATCCCTAGATCAGTGTATCTGTCCCCCTCGATCAGTGTATCTGTACCCCTAGATCAGTGTATCTCTCCCCCTAGATCAGTGTATCTGTACCCCTAGATCAGTGTATCTGTACCCCTTATATCAGTGTATCTGTACCCCTAGATCAGTGTATCTGTCCCCCTAGATCAGTGTATCTGTCCCCCTTATATCAGTGTATCTGTACCCCAAATCAGTGTATCTGTACGCCTAGATCAGTGTATCTGTCCCTTAGATCAGTGTATCTGTACCATTAGATCAGTGTATCTGTCCCCCAAGATCAGTGTAGCTGACCCCCTAGATCAGTGAATCTGTCCCCGTGAATCAGTGTATCTGTCCCCTAGAACAGTGTATCTGTCCCCCTAGATCAGTGTATCTGTACCCTTAGATCCGTGTATCTGCACCCTTCGATCAGTGTATCTGTATCCCTAGATCAGTGTATCTGTCCCCCTCGATCAGTGTATCTGTCCCCCTTATATCAGTGTATCTGTACCCCAAATCAGTGTATCTGTACGCCTAGATCAGTGTATCTGTCCCCTAGATCAGTGTATCTGTCCCCGAGATCAGTGTATCTGTGCCCCTAGATCAGTGGATCTGTCCCCCTAGATCAGTGTATCTGTCCCCTAGATCAGTGTATCTGTCCCCTAGATCAGTGTATCTGTCCCCCTAGTTCACTGTATCTGTCCCCTAGAGCAGTGTATCTTTCCCCCAAGATCAGTGTATCTGCACCATTAGATCAGTGTATCTGTCCCCCTAGATCAGTGTATCTGACCCCCTAGATCAGTGTATCTGTCCCCTAGAACAATGTATCTGTCCCCCTAGATCAATGTATCTGTACCCCAGATCAGTGTATCTGTACCCCTAGATCAGTGTATCTGTCCCCCTAGATCAGTGTATCTGTACCCCTAGATCAGTATATCTGTCCCTTAGATCAGTGTATCTGTCCCCCTAGATCAGTGTATCTGTCTCCTAGATCAGTGTATCAGCCCCCCTAGAACAGTGTATCTGTACCCCTAGAACAGTGTATTTGTGCCTTAGATCAGTGTATCTGTCCCCAAGATCAATGTATCTGTCCCCTAGATCAATGTATCTGTTCCCCGAGATCAGTGTATCTGTCCGCCTAGATCGGTGTATCTGTCCCCTAGATCAAGGTTTCTGTACCCCTAAATCGGTGTATCTGTCCCCTAGATCAATGTATCTGTACCCCTAGATCAGTGTGGCTGTTCCCTTCGATCAGTATTTCTGTCCCCTAGATCAGTGTATCTGTCCCCCTAGATCAGTGTATCTGTCCCCTAGATCAGTGTATCTGTACCCCTAGATCAGTGTATCTGTACCCCTAGATCAGTGTATCTTTACCCCTTGATCAGTGTATCTGTTCCCTAGATCAGTGTATCTGTCCCCCTAGATCAGTGTATCTGTACCCCTAACTCAGTGTATCTGCACACTTAGATCAGTGTATCTGTATCCCTAGATCAGTGTATCTGTCCCCCTCGATCAGTGTATCTGTACCCCTAGATCAGTGTATCTCTCCCCCTAGATCAGTGTATCTGTACCCCTAGATCAGTGTATCTGTACCCCTAGATCAGTGTATCTGTACCCCTAGATCAGTGTATCTTTACCCCTTGATCAGTGTATCTGTTCCCTAGATCAGTGTATCTGTCCCCCTAGATCAGTGTATCTGTACCCCTAACTCAGTGTATCTGCACACTTAGATCCGTGTATCTGTATCCCTAGATCAGTGTATCTGTCCCCCTCGATCAGTGTATCTGTACCCCTAGATCAGTGTATCTCTCCCTCTAGATCAGTGTATCTGTACCCCTAGATCAGTGTATCTGTACCCCTTATATCAGTGAATCTGTACCCCTAGATCAGTGTATCTGTCCCCCTAGATCAGTGTATCTGTACCCCTTATATCAGTGTATCTGTGCCCCTAGATCAGTGTATCTGTCCCCCTTGATCAGTGCATCTGTACCCCTTATATCAGTGTATCTGTACCCCTAGATCAGTGTATCTGTCCCCCTAGATCAGTGTATCTGTATCCCTAGATCAGTGTATCTGTCCCCTAGAACAATGTATCTGTCCCCCTAGATCAATGTATCTGTACCCCAGATCAGTGTATCTGTACCCCTAGATCAGTGTATCTGTCCCCCTAGATCAGTGTATCTGTACCCCTAGATCAGTATATCTGTCCCTTAGATCAGTGTATCTGTCCCCCTAGATCAGTGTATCTGTCTCCTAGATCAGTGTATCAGCCCCCCTAGAACAGTGTATCTGTACCCCTAGAACAGTGTATTTGTGCCTTAGATCAGTGTATCTGTCCCCAAGATCAATGTATCTGTCCCCTAGATCAATGTATCTGTTCCCCGAGATCAGTGTATCTGTCCGCCTAGATCGGTGTATCTGTCCCCTAGATCAAGGTTTCTGTACCCCTAAATCGGTGTATCTGTCCCCTAGATCAATGTATCTGTACCCCTAGATCAGTGTGGCTGTTCCCTTCGATCAGTATTTCTGTCCCCTAGATCAGTGTATCTGTCCCCCTAGATCAGTGTATCTGTCCCCTAGATCAGTGTATCTGTACCCCTAGATCAGTGTATCTGTACCCCTAGATCAGTGTATCTTTACCCCTTGATCAGTGTATCTGTTCCCTAGATCAGTGTATCTGTCCCCCTAGATCAGTGTATCTGTACCCCTAACTCAGTGTATCTGCACACTTAGATCAGTGTATCTGTATCCCTAGATCAGTGTATCTGTCCCCCTCGATCAGTGTATCTGTACCCCTAGATCAGTGTATCTCTCCCCCTAGATCAGTGTATCTGTACCCCTAGATCAGTGTATCTGTACCCCTAGATCAGTGTATCTGTACCCCTAGATCAGTGTATCTTTACCCCTTGATCAGTGTATCTGTTCCCTAGATCAGTGTATCTGTCCCCCTAGATCAGTGTATCTGTACCCCTAACTCAGTGTATCTGCACACTTAGATCCGTGTATCTGTATCCCTAGATCAGTGTATCTGTCCCCCTCGATCAGTGTATCTGTACCCCTAGATCAGTGTATCTCTCCCCCTAGATCAGTGTATCTGTACCCCTAGATCAGTGTATCTGTACCCCTTATATCAGTGTATCTGTACCCCTAGATCAGTGTATCTGTCCCCCTAGATCAGTGTATCTGTACCCCTTATATCAGTGTATCTGTGCCCCTAGATCAGTGTATCTGTCCCCCTTGATCAGTGCATCTGTACCCCTTATATCAGTGTATCTGTACCCCTAGATCAGTGTATCTGTCCCACTACATCAGTGTATCTGTCCCCCTAGATCAGTGTCTGTCCCCCTTATCAGTGTATCTGTCACCCTAGATCAGTGTCTGTCCCCTAGATCAGTGTATCTTTACCCCTTGATCAGTGTATCTGTCCCCTAGATCAGTGTATCTGTCCCCCTAGATCAGTGTATCTGTAACCCTAGATCAGTGTATCTGCACCCTTAGATCAGTGTATCTGTATCCCTAGATCAGTGTATCTGTCCCCCTCGATCAGTGTATCAGTACCCCTAGATCAGTGTATCTCTCCCCCTCGATCAGTGTATCTGTACCCCCAGATCAGTTTATCTGTCCCTAGATCAGTGTATCTGTCCCACTAGATCAGTGTATCTGTCCCCCTAGATCAGTGTATCTGTATCCCTAGATCAGTGTATCTGTACCCCTAGATCAGTGTATCTGTGCCCCTTATATCAGTGCATCTGTACCCCTACATCAGTGTATCTGTCCCCCTAGATCAGTGTATCTGTCCCCCTACATCAGTGTATCTGTCCCCTAGATCAGTGTATCTGTCCCCTAGATCAGTGTATCTGTCCCCTAGATCAATGTATCTGTCCCCCTAGATCAGTGTATCTGTCCCCCTAGCTCAGTGTATCTGTCCCCCAGATCAGTGTATCCGTCCCCCTAGATTAGTGCATCTGCCCCCTAGGTTAGTGTATCTGTCTCCCTAGATCAGTGCATCTGTCCCCTAGATCAGTGTATCTGTCTCCCTAGATCAATGTATCTGTCCCCCGAGATCCGTGTATCTGCACCCTTCGATCAGTGTATCTGTCCCCCTTATATCAGTGTATCTGTACCCCAAATCAGTGTATCTTTACGCCTAGATCAGTGTATCTGTCCCTTAGATCAGTGTATCTGTACCATTAGATCAGTGTATCTGTCCCCCTAGATCAGTGTATCTGACCCCCTAGATCAGTGAATCTGTCCCCGTGAATCAGTGTATCTGTCCCCTAGAACAGTGTATCTGTCCCCCTAGATCAGTGTATCTGTACCCTTAGATCCGTGTATCTGCACCCTTCGATCAGTGTATCTGTATCCCGAGATCAGTGTATCTGTCCCCCTCGATCAGTGTATCTGTCCCCCTTATATCAGTGTATCTGTACCCCAAATCAGTGTATCTGTACGCCTAGATCAGTGTATCTGTCCCCTAGATCAGTGTATCTGTCCCCGAGATCAGTGTATCTATGCCCCTAGATCAGTGGATCTGTCCCCCTAGATCAGTGTATCTGTCCCCTAGATCAGTGTATCTCTCCCCTAGATCAGTGTATCTGTACCCCAAATCAGTGTATCTGTACGCCTAGATCAGTGTATCTGTCCCTTAGATCAGTGTATCTGTACCATTAGATCAGTGTATCTGTCCCCCTAGATCAGTGTATCTGACCCCCTAGATCAGTGTATCTGTCCCCTAGAACAATGTATCTGTCCCTCTAGATCAATGTATCTGTACCCCAGATCAGTGTATCTGTACCCCTAGATCAGTGTATCTGTCCCCCTAGATCAGTGTATCTGTACCCCTAGATCAGTATATCTGTCCCTTAGATCAGTGTATCTGTCCCCCTAGATCAGTGTATCTGTCTCCTAGATCAGTGTATCAGCCCCCCTAGAACAGTGTATCTGTACCCCTAGAACAGTGTATTTGTGCCTTAGATCAGTGTATCTGTCCCCAAGATCAATGTATCTGTCCCCTAGATCAATGTATCTGTTCCCCGAGATCAGTGTATCTGTCCGCCTAGATCGGTGTATCTGTCCCCGAGATCAAGGTTTCTGTACCCCTAAATCGGTGTATCTGTCCCCGAGATCAATGTATCTGTACCCCTAGATCAGTGTGGCTGTTCCCTTCGATCAGTATTTCTGACCCCTAGATCAGTGTATCTGTACCCCTAGATCAGTGTATCTGTCCCCTAGATCAGTGTATCTGTACCCCTAGATCAGTGTATCTGTACCCCTAGATCAGTGTATCTTTACCCCTTGATCAGTGTATCTGTTCCCTAGATCAGTGTATCTGTCCCCCTAGATCAGTGTATCTGTACCCCTAACTCAGTGTATCTGCACACTTAGATCAGTGTATCTGTATCCCTAGATCAGTGTATCTGTCCCCCTCGATCAGTGTATCTGTACCCCTAGATCAGTGTATCTCTCCCCCTAGATCAGTGTATCTGTACCCCTAGATCAGTGTATCTGTACCCCTTATATCAGTGTATCTGTACCCCTAGATCAGTGTATCTGTCCCCCTAGATCAGTGTATCTGTACCCCTTATATCAGTGTATCTGTGCCCCTAGATCAGTGTATCTGTCCCCCTAGATCGGTGTATCTGTCCCCTAGATCAATGTTTCTGTACCCCTAAATCGGTGTATCTGTCCCACTACATCAGTGTATCTGTACCCTTAGATCAGTGTGGCTGTTCCCTTCGAGCAGTATTTCTGTCCCCTAGATCAGTGTATCTGTCCCCCTAGATCGGTGTATCTGTCCCCTAGATCAGTGTATCTGTACCCCAAGATCAGTGTATCTGTCCCCTAGATCAGTGTATCTTTACCCCTTGATCAGTGTATCTGTCCCCCTAGATCAGTGTATCTGTACCCCAAGATCAGGGTATCTGTGCCCCTAGATCAGTGTATCTGTACTCCTAGATCAGTGTATCTGTCCCCCTAGATAAATGTATCTGTCCCCCCAGATCAAAGTATCTGTCCCCCTAGATCAGTGTATCTGTCCCCCTCGATCAGTGTATCTGTCCCCCTAGATCAGTGTATCTGTTGCTAGATCAGTGCATCTGTCCCCCTAGATCAGTGTATCTGTACCCCAAATCAGTGTATCTGTACCCCTAGATCAGTGCATCTGTCCCTCTCGTTCAGTGTATCTGTCCCCTAGATCAGTGTATCTGTCCCCAAGATCAGTATATCTGTATGCCTAGATCAGTGTATCTGTCCCCCTAGATCAGTGTATCTGTACCCCTAACTCAGTGAATCTGCACACTTAGATCAGTGTATCTGTATCCCTAGATCAGTGTATCTGTCCCCCTCGATCAGTGTATCTGTACCCCTAGATCAGTGTATCTCTCCCCCTAGATCAGTGTATATGTACCCCAAATCAGTGTATCTGTACCCCTAGATCAGTGTATCTCTCCCCTAGATCAGTGTATCTGTCCCCTAGATCAGTGTATCTGTACCCCTAGATCAGTGTATCTGTCCCCTAGATCAGTGTATCTGTACACCTAGATCAGTGTATCTGTCCCCTAGATCAGTGTATCTGTCCCTTAGATCAGTGTATCTGTCCCTCTCGTTCAGTGTATCTGTCCCCTAGATCAGTGTATCTGTCCCCCAGAACAGTATATCTGTATGCCTAGATCAGTGTATCTGTCCCCCTAGATCAGTGTATCTGTACCCCTAGATCAGTGTATCTGTACCCCTAGATCAGTGTATCTGTACCCCTAGATCAGTATAGCTGTACCCCATATATCAGTGTATCTGTGCCCCTAGATCAGTGTGTCTGTACTCCTAGTTCAGTGTATCTGTCCCCCTAGATCAGTGTATCTGTACTCCTAGATCAGTCTATCTGTGCCCCTAGAACAGTGTATCTGTCCCCCTTATATCAATGTATCTGTCCCCCTAGATCAGTGTCTCTGTTCCCCAGGATCAGTGTATCTGTCCCCCTAGATCAGTGTATATGTCCCCCTAGATCAGTGTATCTGTACCCCTAGATCAGTGTATCTGTCCCCCTAGATCAGTGTATCTGTCCCCTAGTTCAGTGTATCTGTCCCCCTAGATCAATGTATCTGTACCCCTAGATCAGTGTATCTGTACCCCTAGATCAGTGTATCTGTCCCCCTAGATCAGTGTATCTGTACCCCTAGATCAGTGTACCTGTACCCCTAGATCAGTGTATCTGTACCCCTAGATCAGTGTATCTGTACCCCTAGATCAGTGTATCTGTCCCCCTAGATCAGTGTATCTGTCCCCCTAGATCAGAGTATCTGTCCCCCTAGATCAGTGTATCTGTCCCCCTAGATCAGTGTATCTGTCCCCTAGATCAGTGTATCTGTCCCCTAGATCAGTGCATCTGTACCCCTAGATCAGTGTATCTGTACCCCAAATCAGTGTATCTGTACCCCTAGATCAGTGTATCTGTCCCCTAGATCAGTGTATCTGGACCCCTAGATCAGTGTATCTGTCCCCTAGATCAGTGTATCTGTACCCCTAGATCAGTGTATCTGTACCCCTAGATCAGTGTATCTGTCCCCTAGATCAGTGTATCTGTCCCCTAGATCAGTGTATCTGTCCCTCTCGTTCAGTGTATCTGTCCCCTAGATCAGTGTATCTGTCCCCTAGATCAGTATATCTGTACGCCAAGATCAGTGTATCTGTCCCCCTAGATCAGTGTATCTGTACCCCTAGATCAGTGTATCTGTACCCCTAGATCAGTATAGCTGTACCCCTTATATCAGTGTATCTGTGCCCCTAGATCAGTGTATCTGTACTCCTAGATCAGTGTATCTGTCCCCCTAGATCAGTGTATCTGTACTCCTAGATCAGTGTATCTGTGCCCCTAGAACAGTGTATCTGTCCCCCTTATATCAATGTATCTGTCCCCCTAGATCAGTGTCTCTGTCCCCCTAGATCAGTGTATCTGTCCCCCTAGATCAGTGTATCTGTCCCCTAGATCACTGTATCTGTCCCCCTAGATCAATGTATCTGTACCCCTAGATCAGTGTATCTGTACCCCTAGATCAGTGTATCTGTCCCCCAAGATCAATGTATCTGTACCCCTAGATCAGTGTATCTGTCCCCCTAGATCAAAGTATCTGTACCCCTAGATCAGTGTAGCTGTCCCCCTAGATCAGTGTATCTGTCCCCCTAGATCAGTGTATCTGTACCCCAAGATCAGTGTATCTGTCCCCTAGATCAGTGTATCTGTCCCCTAGATCAGTGTATCTGTCCCCTAGATCAGTGTATCTGTAGCCCTAGATCAATGTATCTGTCCCCCTAGATCAGTGTATCTGTACCCCTAGATCAGTGTATCTGTACCCCTGGATCAGTGTATCTGTACCCCTAGATCAGTGTATCTGTACCCCGAGCTCAGTGTATCTGTCCCCCTAGATCAGTGTATCTGTACCCCTAGATCAGTGTATCTGTCCCCCTAGATCAGTGTATCTGTCCCCCTAGATCAGTGTATCTGTCCCCTAGATCAGTGTATCTGTCCCCTAGATCAGTGCATCTGTACCCCTAGATCAGTGTATCTGTACCCCAAATCAGTGTATCTGTACCCCTAGATCAGTGTATCTGTCCCCTAGATCAGTGTATCTGGACCCCTAGATCAGTGTATCTGTCCCCTAGATCAGTGTATCTGTACCCCTAGATCAGTGTATCTGTACCCCTAGATCAGTGTATCTGTCCCCTAGATCAGTGTATCTGTCCCCTAGATCAGTGTATCTGTCCCTCTCGTTCAGTGTATCTGTCCCCTAGATCAGTGTATCTGTCCCCTAGATCAGTATATCTGTACGCCAAGATCAGTGTATCTGTCCCCCTAGATCAGTGTATCTGTACCCCTAGATCAGTGTATCTGTACCCCTAGATCAGTATAGCTGTACCCCTTATATCAGTGTATCTGTGCCCCTAGATCAGTGTATCTGTACTCCTAGATCAGTGTATCTGTCCCCCTAGATCAGTGTATCTGTACTCCTAGATCAGTGTATCTGTGCCCCTAGAACAGTGTATCTGTCCCCCTTATATCAATGTATCTGTCCCCCTAGATCAGTGTCTCTGTCCCCCTAGATCAGTGTATCTGTCCCCCTAGATCAGTGTATCTGTCCCCTAGATCACTGTATCTGTCCCCCTAGATCAATGTATCTGTACCCCTAGATCAGTGTATCTGTACCCCTAGATCAGTGTATCTGTCCCCCAAGATCAATGTATCTGTACCCCTAGATCACTGTATCTGTCCCCCTAGATCAAAGTATCTGTACCCCTAGATCAGTGTAGCTGTCCCCCTAGATCAGTGTATCTGTCCCCCTAGATCAGTGTATCTGTACCCCAAGATCAGTGTATCTGTCCCCTAGATCAGTGTATCTGTCCCCTAGATCAGTGTATCTGTCCCCTAGATCAGTGTATCTGTAGCCCTAGATCAATGTATCTGTCCCCCTAGATCAGTGTATCTGTACCCCTAGATCAGTGTATCTGTACCCCTGGATCAGTGTATCTGTACCCCTAGATCAGTGTATCTGTACCCCGAGATCAGTGTATCTGTCCCCCTAGATCAGTGTATCTGTACCCCTAGATCAGTGTATCTGTCCCCCTAGATCAGAGTATCTGTCCCCCTAGATCAGTGTATCTGTACCCCTAGATCAGTGTAACTGTCCCCCTAGATCAGCGTAAATTTTCCCCCTCGATCAGAGTATCTGTACCCCTAGATCAGTGTATCTGTCCCCCTAGATCAGTGTAACTGTCCCGCTAGATTAGTGTATCTGTCCCCCTAGATCAGTGTATCTGTACTCCTAGATCAGTGTATCTGTACCAGTAGATCAGTGTATCTGTACCCCTAGATCAGTATAGCTGTACCCCTTATATCAGTGTATCTGTGCCCCTAGATCAGTGTATCTGTACTCCAAGATCAGTGTATCTGTCCCCCTAGATCAGTGTATCTGTACTCCTAGATCAGTGTATCTGTGCCCCTAAAACAGTGTATCTGTCCCCCTTATATCAATGTATCTGTCCCCCTAGATCAGTGTATCTGTCCCCCAAGATCAGTGTATCTGTCCCCCTAGATCAGTTTATCTGTCCCCCTAGATCAGTGTATCTGTACCTCTAGATCAGTATATCTGTCCCCTAGATCAGTGTATCTGTACCCCTAGATCAGTGTATCTGTCCCCTAGATCAGTGTATCTGTCCCCTAGATCTGTGTATCTGTCCCCCTAGTTCAGTGTATCTGTCCCCTAGATCAGTGTATCTGTCCCCTAGATCAGTATATCTGTACGCCTAGATCAGTGTATTTGTCCCCCTAGATCAGTGTATCTGTACCCCTAGATCAGTGTATCTGTACCCCTAGATCAGTGGATCTGTACCCCTAGATCAGTATAGCTGTACCCCTTATATCAGTGTATCTGTGCCCCTAGATCAGTGTATCTGTACTCCTAGATCAGTGTATCTGTCCCCCTAGATCAATGTATCTGTCCCCCTAGATCAAAGTATCTGTCCCCCTAGATCAGTGTATCTGTCCCCCTCGATCAGTGTATCTGTCCCCCTAGATCAGTGTATCTGTTGCTAGATCAGTGCATCTGTCCCCCTAGATCAGTGTATCTGTACCCCAAATCAGTGTATCTGTACCCCTAGATCAGTGTATCTGTCCCCTAGATCAGTGTATCTGTACCCCTAGAGCAGTGTATCTGTCCCCTAGATCAGTATATCTGTATGCCTAGATCAGTGTATTTGTCCCCCTAGATCAGTGTATCTGTACCCCTAGATCAGTGTATCTGTACCCCTAGATCAGTGTATCTGTTCCCCTAGATCAGTATAGCTGTACCCCTTATATCAGTGTGCCCCTAGATCAGTGTATCTGTACTCCTAGATCAGTGTATCTGTCCCCCTAGATCAATGTATCTGTCCCCCTAGATCAAAGTATCTGTCCCCCTAGATCAGTGAATCTGTCCCCCTAGATCAGTGTATCTGTCCCCCTAGATCAGTGTATCTGTCCCGCTAGATCAGTGCATCTGTCCCCCTAGATCAGTGTATCTGTACCCCAAATCAGTGTATCTGTACCCCTAGATCAGTGTATCTGTCCCCTAGATCAGTGTATCTGTCCCCTAGATCAGTGTATCTGTACCCCTAGATCAGTGTATCTGTCCCCTAGATCAGTGTATCCGTACACCTAGATCAGTGTATCTGTCCCCTAGATCAGTGTATCTGTCCCCTAGATCAGTGCATCTGTCCCTCTCGTTCAGTGTATCTGTCCCCTAGATCAGTGTATCTGTCCCCAAGATCAGTATATCTGTATGCCTAGATCAGTGTATCTGTCCCCCTAGATCAGTGTATCTGTACCCCTAGATCAGTGTATCTGTACCCCTAGATCAGTGTATCTGTACCCCTAGATCAGTATAGCTGTACCCCTTATATCAGTGTATCTGTACTCCTAGTTCAGTGTATCTGTCCCCCTAGATCAGCGTATCTGTACTCCTAGATCAGTCTATCTGTGCCCCTAGAACAGTGTATCTGTCCCCCTTATATCAAAGTATCTGTCCCCCTAGATCAGTGTCTCTGTTCCCCAGGATCAGTGTATCTGTCCCCCTAGATCAGTGTATATGTCCCCCTAGATCAGTGTATCTGTACCCCTAGATCAGTGTATCTGTCCCCCTAGATCAGTGTATCTGTCCCCTAGTTCAGTGTATCTGTCCCCCTAGATCAATGTATCTGTACCCCTAGATCAGTGTATCTGTACCCCTAGATCAGTGTATCTGTCCCCCTAGATCAGTGTATCTGTACCCCTAGATGAATGTATCTGTCCCCCTAGATCAGTGTAGCTGTCCCACTAGATCAGTTTATCTGCCCCCCAGAACAAAGTATCTGTCCCCCTAGATCAGTGTAGCTGTCCCCCTAGATCAGTGTATCTGTCCCCCTAGATCAAAGTATCTGTCCCCCGAGATCAGTGTATCTGTACCCCTAGATCAGTGTATCTGTACCCCTGGATCAGTGTATCTGTACTCCTAGATCAGTGTATCTGTACCCCTAGATCAGTGTATCTGTCCCCCTAGATCAGTGTATCTGTACCCCTAGATCAGTGTATCTGTCCCCCTAGATCAGAGTATCTGTCCCCCTAGATCAGTGTATCTGTACCCCTAGATCAGTGTAACTGTCCCCCTAGATCAGCGTAAATTTTCCCCCTAGATCAGAGTATCTGTCCCCCTAGATCAGTGTATCTGTCCCCCTAGATCAGTGTAACTGTCCCGCTAGATTAGTGTATCTGTCCCCCTAGATCAGTGTATCTGTACCCCTAGATCAGTGTACCTGTACCCCTAGATCAGTGTATCTGTACCCCTAGATCAGTATAGCTATAGCCCTTATATCAGTGTATCTGTGCCCCTGGATCAGTGTATCTGTACTCTTAGATCAGTGTATCTGTCCCCCTAGATCAGTGTATCTGTACTCCTAGATCAGTGTATCTGTGCCCCGAAAACAGTGTATCTGTCCCCCTTATATCAATGTATCTGTCCCCCTAGATGAGTGTATCTGTCCCCCAAGATCAGTGTATCTGTCCCCCTAGAGCAGTGTATCTGTCCCCCTAGATCAGTGTATCTGTACCCCTAGATCAGTGTATCTGTCCCCTAGATCAGTGTATCTATACCCCTAGATCAGTGTATCTGTACCCCTAGATCAGTGTATCTGTACCCCTAGATCAGTGTATCTGTACCCCTAGATCAATATAGCTGTACCCCTTATATCAGTGTATCTGTGCCCCTAGATCAGTGTATCTGTACTCCTAGATCAGTGTATCTGTCCCCCTAGATCAATGTATCTGTCCCCCTAGATAAAAGTATCTGTCCCCCTAGATCAGTGTATCTGTCCCCCTAGATCAGTGTATCTGTCCCCCTAGATCAGTGTATCTGTACCCCTAGATCAGTATATCTGTATGCCTAGATCAGTGTATTTGTCCCCCTAGATCAGTGTATCTGTACCCCTAGATCAGTGTATCTGTACCCCTAGATCAGTGTATCTGTACCCCTAGATCAGTATAGCTGTACCCCTTATATCAGTGTGCCCCTAGATCAGTGTATCTGTACTCCTAGATCAGTGTATCTGTCCCCCTAGATCAATGTATCTGTCCCCCTAGATCAAAGTATCTGTCCCCCTAGATCAGTGAATCTGTCCCCCTAGATCAGTGTATCTGTCCCCCTAGATCAGTGTATCTGTCCCGCTAGATCAGTGCATCTGTCCCCCTAGATCAGTGTATCTGTACCCCAAATCAGTGTATCTGTACCCCTAGATCAGTGTATCTGTCCCCTAGATCAGTGTATCTGTCCCCTAGATCAGTGTATCTGTACCCCTAGATCAGTGTATCTGTCCCCTAGATCAGTGTATCCGTACACCTAGATCAGTGTATCTGTCCCCTAGATCAGTGTATCTGTCCCCTAGATCAGTGCATCTGTCCCTCTCGTTCAGTGTATCTGTCCCCTAGATCAGTGTATCTGTCCCCAAGATCAGTATATCTGTATGCCTAGATCAGTGTATCTGTCCCCCTAGATCAGTGTATCTGTACCCCTAGATCAGTGTATCTGTACCCCTAGATCAGTGTATCTGTACCCCTAGATCAGTATAGCTGTACCCCTTATATCAGTGTATCTGTACTCCTAGTTCAGTGTATCTGTCCCCCTAGATCAGTGTATCTGTACTCCTAGATCAGTCTATCTGTGCCCCTAGAACAGTGTATCTGTCCCCCTTATATCAAAGTATCTGTCCCCCTAGATCAGTGTCTCTGTTCCCCAGGATCAGTGTATCTGTCCCCCTAGATCAGTGTATATGTCCCCCTAGATCAGTGTATCTGTACCCCTAGATCAGTGTATCTGTCCCCCTAGATCAGTGTATCTGTCCCCTAGTTCAGTGTATCTGTCCCCCTAGATCAATGTATCTGTACCCCTAGATCAGTGTATCTGTACCCCTAGATCAGTGTATCTGTCCCCCTAGATCAGTGTATCTGTACCCCTAGATGAATGTATCTGTCCCCCTAGATCAGTGTAGCTGTCCCACTAGATCAGTTTATCTGCCCCCCAGAACAAAGTATCTGTCCCCCTAGATCAGTGTAGCTGTCCCCCTAGATCAGTGTATCTGTCCCCCTAGATCAAAGTATCTGTCCCCCGAGATCAGTGTATCTGTACCCCTAGATCAGTGTATCTGTACCCCTGGATCAGTGTATCTGTACTCCTAGATCAGTGTATCTGTACCCCTAGATCAGTGTATCTGTACCCCTAGATCAGTGTATCTGTCCCCCTAGATCAGAGTATCTGTCCCCCTAGATCAGTGTATCTGTACCCCTAGATCAGTGTAACTGTCCCCCTAGATCAGCGTAAATTTTCCCCCTAGATCAGAGTATCTGTCCCCCTAGATCAGTGTATCTGTCCCCCTAGATCAGTGTAACTGTCCCGCTAGATTAGTGTATCTGTCCCCCAAGATCAGTGTATCTGTACCCCTAGATCAGTGTACCTGTACCCCTAGATCAGTGTATCTGTACCCCTAGATCAGTATAGCTATAGCCCTTATATCAGTGTATCTGTGCCCCTGGATCAGTGTATCTGTACTCTTAGATCAGTGTATCTGTCCCCCTAGATCAGTGTATCTGTACTCCTAGATCAGTGTATCTGTGCCCCGAAAACAGTGTATCTGTCCCCCTTATATCAATGTATCTGTCCCCCTAGATGAGTGTATCTGTACCCCTGGATCAGTGTATCTGTACCCCTAGATCAGTGTATCTGTCCCCCTAGATCAGTGTATCTGTCCCCCTAGATCAGTGTATCTGTACCCCTAGATCAGTGTATCTGTCCCCCTAGATCAGAGTATCTGTCCCCCTCGATCAGTGCATCTGTCCCCTAGATCAGTGTATCTGTCCCCTAGATCAGTACATCTGTACCCCTAGATCAGTGTATCTGTACCCCAAATCAGTGTATCTGTACCCCTAGATCAGTGTATCTGTCCCCTAGATCTGTGTATCTGTCCCCTAGATCAGTATATCTGTACCCCTAGATCAGTGTATCTGTCCCCTAGATCAGTGTATCTGTCCCCTAGATCAGTGTATCTGTCCCCTAGATCAGTGCATCTGTACCCCTAGATCAGTGTATCTGTACCCCAAATCAGTGTATCTGTACCCCTAGATCAGTGTATCTGTCCCCTAGATCTGTGTATCTGTCCCCTAGATCAGTGTATCTGTACCCCTAGATCAGTGTATCTGTCCCCTAGATCAGTGTATCTGTCCCTCTCGTTCAGTGTATCTGTCCCCCAGATCAGTGTATCTGTCCCCGAGATCAGTATATCTGTACACCTAGATCAGTGTATCTGTCCCCCTAGATCAGTGTATCTGTACACCTAGATCAGTGTATCTGTACCCCTAGATCAGTGTATCTGTACCCCTAGTTCAGTATAGCTGTACCCCTTATATCAGTGTATCTGTGCTCCTAGATCAGTGTATCTGTCCCCCTAGATCAGTGTATCTGTACTCCTAGATCAATGTATCTGTCCCCCTAGATCAGTGTCTCTGTTCACCAATATCAGTGTATCTGTCCCCCTAGATCAGTGTATATGTCCCCCTAGATCAGTGTATCTGTACCCCTAGATCAGTGTATCTGTCCCCCTAGATCAGTGTATCTGTCCCCGAGATCAGTGTATCTGTCCCCCAAGATCAATGTATCTGTACCCCTAGATCAGTGTATCTGTCCCCTAGATCAGTGTATCTGTCCCCCTAGATCAGTGTATCTGTCCCCTAGATCAGTGTATCTGTCCCCTAGATCAGTGTATCTGTACCCCTAGATCAGTGTATCTGTACCCCTAGATCAGAGTATCTGTCCCCCTAGATCAGTGTATCTGTACCCCTAGATCAGTGTAACTGTCCCCCTAGATCAGTGTATCTGTCCCCCTAGATCAGAGTATCTGTCCACCTAGATCAGTGTATCTGTCCCCCTAGATCAGTGTAACTGTCCCGCTAGATTAGTGTATCTGTCCCCCTAGATCAGTGTATCTATCCCCCTAGATCAGTGTATCTGTGCCCCTAGATCAGTGTATCTGTCCCCCTAGACCAGTGTATCTGTCCCCCAAGGTCAGTGTGTCTATCCCCCTAGATCAGTGTATCTGTGCTCCTCGATCAGTGTATCTGTCCCCTAGATCAGTGTATCTGTGCTCCTAGATCAGTGTATCTGTACTCTTAGATCAGTGTATCTGTACACCTAGATCTGTATTTCTGTATTCCTAGATCTGTATTTCTGTGTTCCTTGATCTGTGTATCCGCACCCCTTGATCTCTGTACCTGTACCACTAGATCTGTATCTGTACCCCTAGATCAGTGTATCTGTCCCCCTAGATCAGAGTATCTGTCCCCCTCGATCAGTGTATCTGTCCCCTAGATCAGTGTATCTTTCCCCTAGATCAGTACATCTGTACCCCTAGATCAGTGTATCTGTACCCCAAATCAGTGTATCTGTACCCCTAGATCAGTGTATCTGTCCCCTAGATCTGTGTATCTGTCCCCTAGATCAGTATATCTGTACCCCTAGATCAGTGTATCTGTCCCCTAGATCAGTGTATCTGTCCCCTAGATCTGTGTATCTGTCCCCTAGATCAGTGTATCTGTACCCCTAGATCAGTGTATCTGTCCCCTAGATCAGTGTATCTGTACCCCTAGATCAGTGTATCTGTCCCCTAGATCAGTGTATCTGTCCCCTAGATCAGTGTATCTGTCCCTCTCGTTCAGTGCATCTGTCCCCCAGATCAGTGTATCTGTCCCCTAGATCAGTATATCTGTACGCCTAGATCAGTGTATCTGTCCCCCGAGATCAATGTATCTGTACCCCTAGATCAGTGTATCTGTATCCCTAGATCAGTGTATCTGTACCCCTAGATCAGTATAGCTGTACCCCTTATATCAGTGTATCTGTGCCCCTACATCAGTGTATCTGTACTCCTAGATCAATGTATCTGTCCCCCTAGATCAGTGTCTCTTTCACCAATATCAGTGTATCTGTCCCCCTAGATCAGTGTATATGTCCCCCTAGATCAGTGTATCTGTCCCCTAGATCAGTGTATCTGTCCCCCTAGATCAGTGTATCTGTCCCCTAGATCAGTGTATCTGTCCCCCTAGATCAATGTATCTGTACCCCTGGATCAGTGTATCTGTACCCCTAGATCAGTGTATCTGTCCCCCTAGATCAGTGTATCTGTCCCCCTAGATCAGTGTATCTGTACCCCTAGATCAGTGTATCTGTCCCCCTAGATCAGAGTATCTGTCCCCCTCGATCAGTGTATCTGTCCCCTAGATCAGTGTATCTGTCCCCATGATCAGTACATCTGTACCCCTAGATCAGTGTATCTGTACCCCAAATCAGTGTATCTGTACCCCTAGATCAGTGTATCTGTCCCCTAGATCTGTGTATCTGTCCCCTAGATCAGTGTATCTGTACCCCTAGATCAGTGTATCTGTCCCCTAGATCAGTGTATCTGTCCCTCTCGTTCAGTGTATCTGTCCCCCAGATCAGTGTATCTGTCCCCTAGATCAGTATATCTGTACGCCTAGATCAGTGTATCTGTCCCCCTAGATCAGTGTATCTGTACACCTAGATCAGTGTATCTGTACCCCTAGATCAGTGTATCTGTACCCCTAGTTCAGTATAGCTGTACCCCTTATATCAGTGTATCTGTGCTCCTAGATCAGTGTATCTGTCCCCCTAGATCAGTGTATCTGTACTCCTAGATCAATGTATCTGTCCCCCTAGATCAGTGTCTCTGTTCACCAATATCAGTGTATCTGTCCCCCTACATCAGTGTATATGTCCCCCTAGATCAGTGTATCTGTACCCCTAGATCAGTGTATCTGTCCCCCTAGATCAGTGTATCTGTCCCCTAGATCAGTGTATCTGTCCCCCAAGATCAATGAATCTGTACCCCTAGATCAGTGTATCTGTCCCCTAGATCAGTGTATCTGTCCCCCTAGATCAGTGTATCTGTCCCCTAGATCAGTGTATCTGTCCCCTAGATCAGTGTATCTGTACCCCTAGATCAGTGTATCTGTACCCCTAGATCAGAGTATCTGTCCCCCTAGATCAGTGTATCTGTACCCCTAGATCAGTGTAACTGTCCCCCTAGATCAGTGTATCTGTCCCCCTAGATCAGAGTATCTGTCCACCTAGATCAGTGTATCTGTCCCCCTAGATCAGTGTAACTGTCCCGCTAGATTAGTGTATCTGTCCCCCTAGATCAGTGTATCTATCCCCCTAGATCAGTGTATCTGTGCCCCTAGATCAGTGTATCTGTCCCCCTAGACCAGTGTATCTGTCCCCCAAGGTCAGTGTGTCTATCCCCCTAGATCAGTGTATCTGTGCTCCTCGATCAGTGTATCTGTCCCCTAGATCAGTGTATCTGTGCTCCTAGATCAGTGTATCTGTACTCTTAGATCAGTGTATCTGTACACCTAGATCTGTATTTCTGTATTCCTAGATCTGTATTTCTGTGTTCCTTGATCTGTGTATCCGCACCCCTTGATCTCTGTACCTGTACCACTAGATCTGTATCTGTACCCCTAGATCAGTGTATCTGTCCCCCTAGATCAGAGTATCTGTCCCCCTCGATCAGTGTATCTGTCTCCTAGATCAGTGTATCTTTCCCCTAGATCAGTACATCTGTACCCCTAGATCAGTGTATCTGTACCCCAAATCAGTGTATCTGTACCCCTAGATCAGTGTATCTGTCCCCTAGATCTGTGTATCTGTCCCCTAGATCAGTATATCTGTACCCCTAGAACAGTGTATCTGTCCCCTAGATCAGTGTATCTGTACCCTAGATCAGTGTATCTGTCCCCTAGATCAGTGCATCTGTACCCCTAGATCAGTGTATCTGTACCCCAAATCAGTGTATCTGTACCCCTAGATCAGTGTATCTGTCCCCTAGATCTGTGTATCTGTCCCCTAGATCAGTGTATCTGTACCCCTAGATCAGTGTATCTGTCCCCTAGATCAGTGTATCTGTCCCCTAGATCAGTGTATCTGTCCCACTCGTTCAGTGCATCTGTCCCCCAGATCAGTGTATCTGTCCCCTAGATCAGTATATCTGTACGCCTAGATCAGTGTATCTGTCCCCCTAGATCAGTGTATCTGTACCCCTAGATCAGTGTATCTGTACCCCTAGATCAGTGTATCTGTACCCCTAGATCAGTATAGCTGTACCCCTTATATCAGTGTATCTGTGCCCCTAGATCAGTGTATCTGTACTCCTAGATCAGTGTATCTGTCCCCCTAGATCAGTGTATCTGTACTCCTAGATCAATGTATCTGTCCCCCTAGATCAGTGTCTCTGTTCACCAATATCAGTGTATCTGTCCCCCTAGATCAGTGTATATGTCCCCCTAGATCAGTGTATCTGTACCCCTAGATCAGTGTATCTGTCCCCCTAGATCAGTGTATCTGTCCCCTAGATCAGTGTATCTGTCCCCCTAGATCAATGTATCTGTACCCCTAGATCAGTGTATCTGTCCCCTAGATCAGTGTATCTGTCCCCCTAGATCAATGTATCTGTGCACCTAGATCAGTATATCTGTACTCCTAGATCAGTGTATCTGTCCCCCTAGATCAGTGTATCTGTACTCCTAGATCAGTGTATCTGTGCCCCTAGAACAGTGTATCTGTACCCCTAGATCAGTGTATCTGTACCCCTAGATCAGTGTATCTGTTCCCCAATATCAGTGTATCTGTCCCCCTAGATCAGTGTATATGTCCCCCTAGATCAGTGTCTCTGTTCCCCAATATCAGTGTATCTGTCCCCCTAGATCAGTGTATATGTCCCCCTAGATCAGTGTATCTGTACCCCTAGATCAGTGTATCTGTCCCCCTAGATCAGTGTATCTATCCCCTAGATCAGTGTATCTGTACCCCTAGATCAGTGTATCTGTACCCCTAGATCAGTGTATCTGTCCCCCTAGATCAATGTATCTGTCCCCTCAGATCAAAGTATCTGTCCCCCTAGATCAGTGTATCTGTCCCCCTAGATCAGTGTATCTGTCCCGCTAGATCAGTGTATCTGTACCCCTAGATCAGTGTATCTGTCCCCTAGATCAGTGTATCTGTCCCCTAGATCAGTGTATCTGTCCCCTAGATCAGTGTATCTGTACCCCTAGATCAATGTATCTGTCCCCCTAGATCAGTGTATCTGTACCCCTAGATCAGTGTATCTGTACCCCTGGATCAGTGTATCTGTCCCCCTAGATCAGTGTATCTGTACCACTAGATCAGTGTATCTGTACCCCTAGATCAGTGTATCTGTACCCCTAGTTCAGTATAGCTGTACCCCTTATATCAGTGTATCTGTGCCCCTAGATCAGTGTATCTGTACTCCTAGATCAGTGTATCTGTGCCCCTAGATCAGTGTATCTGTACTCCTAGATCAATGTATCTGTCCCCCTAGATCAGTGTCTCTGTTCACCAATATCAGTGTATCTGTCCCCCTAGATCAGTGTATATGTCCCCCTAGATCAGTGTATCTGTACCCCTAGATCAGTGTATCTGTCCCCCTAGATCAGTGTATCTGTCCCCTAGATCAGTGTATCTGTCCCCCTAGATCAATGTATCTGTACCCCTAGATCAGTGTATCTGTCCCCTAGATCAGTGTATCTGTCCCCCTAGATCAGTGTATCTGTCCCGCTAGATCAGTGTATCTGTACCCCTAGATCAGTGTATCTGTCCCCTAGATCAGTGTATCTGTCCCCTAGATCAGTGTATCTGTCCCCTAGATCAGTGTATCTGTACCCCTAGATCAATGTATCTGTCCCCCGAGATCAGTGTATCTGTACCCCTAGATCAGTGTATCTGTACCCCTGGATCAGTGTATCTGTACCCCTAGATCAGTGTATCTGTACCCCTAGATCAGTGTATCTGTTCCCCAATATCAGTGTATCTGTCCCCCTAGATCAGTGTATATGTCCCCCTAGATCAGTGTATCAGTCCCCCAAGATCAGTGTAACTGTCCCGCTAGATTAGTGTATCTGTCCCCCTAGATCAGTGTATATGTCCCCCTAGATCAGTGTATCTGTACCCCTAGATCAGTGTATCTGTCCCCCTAGATCAGTGTATCTGTCCCCTAGATCAGTGTATCTGTCCCCCTAGATCAATGTATCTGTACCCCTAGATCAGTGTATCTGTCCCCTAGATCAGTGTATCTGTCCCCCTAGATCAATGTATCTGTGCACCTAGATCAGTATATCTGTACTCCTAGATCAGTGTATCTGTCCCCCTAGATCAGTGTATCTGTACTCCTAGATCAGTGTATCTGTGCCCCTAGAACAGTGTATCTGTACCCCTAGATCAGTGTATCTGTACCCCTAGATCAGTGTATCTGTTCCCCAATATCAGTGTATCTGTCCCCCTAGATCAGTGTATATGTCCCCCTAGATCAGTGTCTCTGTTCCCCAATATCAGTGTATCTGTCCCCCTAGATCAGTGTATATGTCCCCCTAGATCAGTGTATCTGTACCCCTAGATCAGTGTATCTGTCCCCCTAGATCAGTGTATCTATCCCCTAGATCAGTGTATCTGTACCCCTAGATCAGTGTATCTGTACCCCTAGATCAGTGTATCTGTCCCCCTAGATCAATGTATCTGTCCCCTCAGATCAAAGTATCTGTCCCCCTAGATCAGTGTATCTGTCCCCCTAGATCAGTGTATCTGTCCCGCTAGATCAGTGTATCTGTACCCCTAGATCAGTGTATCTGTCCCCTAGATCAGTGTATCTGTCCCCTAGATCAGTGTATCTGTCCCCTAGATCAGTGTATCTGTACCCCTAGATCAATGTATCTGTCCCCCTAGATCAGTGTATCTGTACCCCTAGATCAGTGTATCTGTACCCCTGGATCAGTGTATCTGTCCCCCTAGATCAGTGTATCTGTACCACTAGATCAGTGTATCTGTACCCCTAGATCAGTGTATCTGTACCCCTAGTTCAGTATAGCTGTACCCCTTATATCAGTGTATCTGTGCCCCTAGATCAGTGTATCTGTACTCCTAGATCAGTGTATCTGTGCCCCTAGATCAGTGTATCTGTACTCCTAGATCAATGTATCTGTCCCCCTAGATCAGTGTCTCTGTTCACCAATATCAGTGTATCTGTCCCCCTAGATCAGTGTATATGTCCCCCTAGATCAGTGTATCTGTACCCCTAGATCAGTGTATCTGTCCCCCTAGATCAGTGTATCTGTCCCCTAGATCAGTGTATCTGTCCCCCTAGATCAATGTATCTGTACCCCTAGATCAGTGTATCTGTCCCCTAGATCAGTGTATCTGTCCCCCTAGATCAGTGTATCTGTCCCGCTAGATCAGTGTATCTGTACCCCTAGATCAGTGTATCTGTCCCCTAGATCAGTGTATCTGTCCCCTAGATCAGTGTATCTGTCCCCTAGATCAGTGTATCTGTACCCCTAGATCAATGTATCTGTCCCCCGAGATCAGTGTATCTGTACCCCTAGATCAGTGTATCTGTACCCCTGGATCAGTGTATCTGTACCCCTAGATCAGTGTATCTGTACCCCTAGATCAGTGTATCTGTTCCCCAATATCAGTGTATCTGTCCCCCTAGATCAGTGTATATGTCCCCCTAGATCAGTGTATCAGTCCCCCAAGATCAGTGTAACTGTCCCGCTAGATTAGTGTATCTGTCCCCCTAGATCAGTGTATCTATCCCCCTAGATCAGTGTATCTGTGCCCCTAGATCAGTGTATCTGTCCCCCTAGACCAGTGTATCTGTCCCCCTAGGTCAGTGTGTCTATCCCCCTAGATCAGTGTATCTGTGCTCCTCGATCAGTGTATCTGTCCCCCTAGATCAGTGTATCTGTCCCCCTAGATCAGTGTATCTGTACCCCTAGATCAGTGTATCTGTCCCCCTAGATCAGAGTATCTGTCCCCCTCGATCAGTGTATCTGTCCCCTAGATCAGTGTATCTGTCCCCTAGATCAGTACATCTGTACCCCTAGATCAGTGTATCTGTACCCCAAATCAGTGTATCTGTACCCCTAGATCAGTGTATCTGTCCCCTAGATCTGTGTATCTGTCCCCTAGATCAGTATATCTGTACCCCTAGATCAGTGTATCTGTCCCCTAGATCAGTGTATCTGTCCCCTAGATCAGTGTATCTGTCCCCTAGATCAGTGCATCTGTACCCCTGGATCAGTGTATCTGTCCCCCTAGATCAGTGTATCTGTACCCCTAGATCAGTGTATCTGTACCCCTAGATCAGTGAATCTGTACCCCTAGTTCAGTATAGCTGTACCCCTTATATCAGTGTATCTGTGCCCCTAGATCAGTGTATCTGTACACCTAGATCAGTGTATCTGTGCCCCTAGATCAGTGTATCTGTACTCCTAGATCAATGTATCTGTCCCCCTAGATCAGTGTCTCTGTTCACCAATATCAGTGTATCTGTCCCCCTAGATCAGTGTATATGTCCCCCTAGATCAGTGTATCTGTACCCCTAGATCAGTGTATCTGTCCCCCTAGATCAGTGTATCTGTCCCCTAGATCAGTGTATCTGTCCCCCTAGATCAATGTATCTGTACTCCTAGATCAGTGTATCTGTCCCCTAGATCAGTGTATCTGTCCCCCTAGATCAGTGTATCTGTCCCGCTAGATCAGTGTATCTGTACCCCTAGATCAGTGTATCTGTCCCCTAGATCAGTGTATCTGTCCCCTAGATCAGTGTATCTGTCCCCTAGATCAGTGTATCTGTACCCCTAGATCAATGTATCTGTCCCCCTAGATCAGTGTATCTGTACCCCTAGATCAGTGTATCTGTACCCCTGGATCAGTGTATCTGTACCCCTAGATCAGTGTATCTGTACCCCTAGATCAGTGTATCTGTTCCCCAATATCAGTGTATCTGTCCCCCTAGATCAGTGTATATGTCCCCCTAGATCAGTGTATCAGTCCCCCTAGATCAGTGTAACTGTCCCGCTAGATTAGTGTTTCTGTCCCCCTAGATCAGTGTATCTATCCCCCTAGATCAGTGTATCTGTGCCCCTAGATCAGTGTATCTGTCCCCCTAGACCAGTGTATCTGTCCCCCTAGGTCAGTGTGTCTATCCCCCTAGATCAGTGTATCTGTGCTCCTCGATCAGTGTATCTGTCCCCCTAGATCAGTGTATCTGTCCCCCTAGATCAGTGTATCTGTACCCCTAGATCAGTGTATCTGTCCCCCTAGATCAGAGTATCTGTCCCCCTCGATCAGTGTATCTGTCCCCTAGATCAGTGTACCTGTCCCCTAGATCAGTACATCTGTACCCCTAGATCAGTGTATCTGTACCCCAAATCAGTGTATCTGTACCCCTAGATCAGTGTATCTGTCCCCTAGATCTGTGTATCTGTCCCCTAGATCAGTATATCTGTACCCCTAGATCAGTGTATCTGTCCCCTAGATCAGTGTATCTGTCCCCTAGATCAGTGTATCTGTCCCCTAGATCAGTGCATCTGTACCCCTAGATCAGTGAATCTGTACCCCAAATCAGTGTATCTGTACCCCTAGATCAGTGTATCTGTCCCCTAGATCTGTGTATCTGTCCCCTAGATCAGTGTATCTGTACCCCTAGATCAGTGTATCTGTCCCCTAGATCAGTGTATCTGTCCCTCTCGTTCAGTGTATCTGTCCCCCAGATCAGTGTATCTGTCCCCTAGATCAGTATATCTGTACGCCTAGATCAGTGTATCTGTCCCCCGAGATCAGTGTATCTGTACACCTAGATCAGTGTAACTGTACCCCTAGATCAGTGTATCTGTACCCCTATTTCAGTATAGCTGTACCCCTTATATCAGTGTATCTGTGCTCCTAGATCAGTGTATCTGTCCCCCTAGATCAGTGTATCTGTACTCCTAGATCAATGTATCTTTTCCCCTAGATCAGTGTCTCTGTTCACCAATATCAGTGTATCTGTCCCCCTAGATCAGTGTATATGTCCCCCTAGATCAGTGTATCTGTACCCCTAGATCAGTGTATCTGTACCCCAAATCAGTGTATCTGTACCCCTAGATCAGTGTATCTGTCCCCTAGATCTGTGTATCTGTCCCCTAGATCAGTATATCTCTACCTCTAGATCAGTGTATCTGTCCCCTAGATCAGTGTATCTGTACCCTAGATCAGTGTATCTGTCCCCTAGATCAGTGCATCTGTACCCCTAGATCAGTGTATCTGTACCCCAAATCAGTGTATCTGTACCCCTAGATCAGTGTATCTGTCCCCTAGATCTGTGTATCTGTCCCCTAGATCAGTGTATCTGTACCCCTAGATCAGTGTATCTGTCCCCTAGATCAGTGTATCTGTACCCCTAGATCAGTGTATCTGTCCCCTAGATCAGTGTATCTGTCCCCTAGATCAGTGTATCTGTCCCTCTCGTTCAGTGCATCTGTCCCCCAGATCAGTGTATCTGTCCCCTAGATCAGTATATCTGTACGCCTAGATCAGTGTATCTGTCCCCCTAGATCAGTGTATCTGTACCCCTAGATCAGTGTATCTGTACCCCTTGATCAGTGTATCTGTACCCCTAGATCAGTATAGCTGTACCCCTTATATCAGTGTATCTGTGCCCCTAGATCAGTGTATCTGTACTCCTAGATCAGTGTATCTGTCCCCCTAGATCAGTGTATCTGTACTCCTAGATCAATGTATCTGTCCCCCTAGATCAGTGTCTCTGTTCACCAATATCAGTGTATCTGTCCCCCTAGATCAGTGTATATGTCCCCCTAGATCAGTGTATCTGTACCCCTAGATCAGTGTATCTGTCCCCCTAGATCAGTGTATCTGTCCCCTAGATCAGTGTATCTGTCCCCCTAGATCAATGTATCTGTACCCCTAGATCAGTGTTTCTGTCCCCTAGATCAGTGTATCTGTCCCCCTAGATCAATGTATCTGTGCACCTAGATCAGTATATCTGTACTCCTTGATCAGTGTATCTGTCCCCCTAGATCAGTGTATCTGTACTCCTAGATCAGTGTATCTGTGCCCCTAGAACAGTGTATCTGTACCCCTAGATCAGTGTATCTGTACCCCTAGATCAGTGTATCTGTTCCCCAATATCAGTGTATCTGTCCCCCTAGATCAGTGTATATGTCCCCCTAGATCAGTGTCTCTGTTCCCCAATATCAGTGTATCTGTCCCCCTAGATCAGTGTATATGTCCCGCTAGATCAGTGTATCTGTACCCCTAGATCAGTGTATCTGTCCCCCTAGATCAGTGTATCTGTCCCCTAGATCAGTGTATCTGTACCCCTAGATCAGTGCATCTGTACCCCTAGATCAGTGTATCTGTCCCCCTAGATCAATGTATCTGTCCCCTTAGATCAAAGTATCTGTCCCCCTAGATCAGTGTATCTGTCCCCCTAGATCAGTGTATCTGTCCCGCTAGATCAGTGTATCTGTACCCCTAGATCAGTGTATCTGTCCCCTAGATCAGTGTATCTGTCCCCTAGATCAGTGTATCTGTCCCCTAGATCAGTGTATCTGTACCCCTAGATCAATGTATCTGTCCCCCTAGATCAGTGTATCTGTACCCCTAGATCAGTGTATCTGTACCCCTGGATCAGTGTATCTGTCCCCCTAGATCAGTGTATCTGTACCCCTAGATCAGTGTATCTGTACCCCTAGATCAGTGTATCTGTACCCCTAGTTCAGTATAGCTGTACCCCTTATATCAGTGTATCTGTGCCCCTAGATCAGTGTATCTGTACTCCTAGATCAGTGTATCTGTGCCCCTAGATCAGTGTATCTGTACTCCTAGATCAATGTATCTGTCCCCCTAGATCAGTGTCTCTGTTCACCAATATCAGTGTATCTGTCCCCCTAGATCAGTGTATATGTCCCCTAGATCAGTGTATCTGTACCCCTAGATCAGTGTATCTGTCCCCCTAGATCAGTGTATCTGTCCCCTAGATCAGTGTATCTGTCCCCTAGATCAGTGTATCTGTACCCCTAGATCAGTGTATCTGTCCCCTAGATCAGTGTATCTGTCCCCCTAGATCAGTGTATCTGTCCCCTAGATCAGTGTATCTGTACCCCTAGATCAGTGTATCTGTCCCCTAGATCAGTGTATCTGTCCCCCTAGATCAGTGTATCTGTCCCGCTAGATCAGTGTATCTGTCCCCCTAGATCAGTGTATCTGTCCCCTAGATCAGTGTATCTGTACCCTAGATCAGTGTATCTGTCCCCTAGATCAGTGTATCTGTCCCCCTAGATCAGTGTATCTGTACCCCTAGATCAGTGTATCTGTCCCCTAGATCAGTGTATCTGTACCCCTAGATCAGTGTATCTGTCCCCTAGATCAGTGTATCTGTCCCCCTAGATCAGTGTATCTGTCCCGCTAGATCAGTGTATCTGTACCCCTAGATCAGTGTATCTGTCCCCTAGATCAGTGTATCTGTCCCCTAGATCAGTGTATCTGTCCCCTAGATCAGTGTATCTGTACCCCTAGATCAATGTATCTGTCCCCCTAGATCAGTGTATCTGTACCCCTAGATCAGTGTATCTGTACCCCTGGATCAGTGTATCTGTACCCCTCGATCAGTGTATCTGTACCCCTAGATCAGTGTATCTGTTCCCCAATATCAGTGTATCTGTCCCCCTAGATCAGTGTATATGTCCCCCTAGATCAGTGTATCAGTCCCCCTAGATCAGTGTAACTGTCCCGCTAGATTAGTGTATCTGTCCCCCTAGATCAGTGTATCTATCCCCCTAGATCAGTGTATCTGTGCCCCTAGATCAGTGTATCTGTCCCCCTAGACCAGTGTATCTGTCCCCCTAGGTCAGTGTGTCTATCCCCCTAGATCAGTGTATCTGTGCTCCTCGATCAGTGTATCTGTCCCCTAGATCAGTGTATCTGTGCTCCTAGATCAGTGTATCTGTACTCTTAGATCAGTGTAACTGTACCCCTAGATCTGTATTTCTGTATTCCTAGATCTGTATTTCTGTGTTCCTTGATCTGTGTATCCGTACCCCTTGATCTCTGTACCTGTACCACTAGATCTGTATCTGTACCCCTAGATCAGTGTATCTGTCCCCCTAGATCAGAGTATCTGTCCCCCTCGATCAGTGTATCTGTCCCCTAGATCAGTGTATCTGTCCCCTAGATCAGTACATCTGTACCCCTAGATCAGTGTATCTGTACCCCAAATCAGTGTATCTGTACCCCTAGATCAGTGTATCTGTCCCCTAGATCTGTGTATCTGTCCCCTAGATCAGTATATCTGTACCCCTAGATCAGTGTATCTGTCCCCTAGATCAGTGTATCTGTCCCCTAGATCAGTGTATCTGTCCCCTAGATCAGTGCATCTGTACCCCTAGATCAGTGTATCTGTACCCCAAATCAGTGTATCTGTACCCCTAGATCAGTGTATCTGTCCCCTAGATCTGTGTATCTGTCCCCTAGATCAGTGTATCTGTACCCCTAGATCAGTGTATCTGTCCCCTAGATCAGTGTATCTGTACCCCTAGATCAGTGTATCTGTCCCCTAGATCAGTGTATCTGTCCCCTAGATCAGTGTATCTGTCCCTCTCGTTCAGTGTATCTGTCCCCCAGATCAGTGTATCTGTCCCCTAGATCATTATATCTGTACGCCTAGATCAGTGTATCTGTCCCCCTAGATCAGTGTATCTGTACCCCTAGATCAGTGTATCTGTACCCCTAGATCAGTGTATCTGTACCCCTAGATCAGTATAGCTGTACCCCTTATATCAGTGTATCTGTGCCCCTAGATCAGTGTATCTGTACTCCTAGATCAGTGTATCTGTCCCCCTAGATCAGTGTATCTGTACTCCTAGATCAATGTATCTGTCCCCCTAGATCAGTGTCTCTGTTCACCAATATCAGTGTATCTGTCCCCCTAGATCAGTGTATATGTCCCCCTAGATCAGTGTATCTGTACCCCTACATCAGTGTATCTGTCCCCCTAGATCAGTGTATCTGTCCCCTAGATCAGTGTATCTGTCCCCCTAGATCAATGTATCTGTACCCCTAGATCAGTGTATCTGTCCCCTAGATCAGTGTATCTGTCCCCCTAGATCAGTGTATATGTCCCCCTAGATCAGTGTATCTGTCCCCCTAGATCAGTGTATATGTCCCCCTAGATCAGTGTCTCTGTTCCCCAATATCAGTGTATCTGTCCCCCTAGATCAGTGTATATGTCCCCCTAGATCAGTGTATCTGTACCCCTAGATCAGTGTATCTGTCCCCCTAGATCAGTGTATCTGTCCCCTAGATCAGTGTATCTGTCCCCCTAGATCAATGTATCTGTACCCCTAGATCAGTGTATCTGTACCCCTAGATCAGTGTATCTGTCCCCCTAGATCAATGTATCTGTCCCCCTAGATCAAAGTATCTGTCCCCCTAGATCAGTGTATCTGTCCCCTAGATCAGTGTATCTGTCCCCTAGATCAGTGTATCTGTCCCCTAGATCAGTGTATCTGTACCCCTAGATCATTGTATCTGTCCCCCTAGATCAGTGTATCTGTACCCCTAGATCAGTGTATCTGTACCCCTGGATCAGTGTATCTGTACCCCTAGATCAGTGTATCTGTACCCCTAGATCAGAGTATCTGTCCCCCTAGATCAGTGTATCTGTACCCCTAGATCAGTGTAACTGTCCCCCTAGATCAGTGTATCTGTCCCCCTAGATCAGAGTATCTGTCCCCCTAGATCAGTGTAACTGTCCCGCTAGATTAGTGTATCTGTCCCCCTAGATCAGTGTATCTATCCCCCTAGATCAGTGTATCTGTGCCCCTAGATCAGTGTATCTGTCCCCCTAGACCAGTGTATCTGTCCCCCTTGGTCAGTGTGTCTATCCCCCTAGATCAGTGTATCTGTGCTCCTCGATCAGTGTATCTGTCCCCTAGATCAGTGTATCTGTGCTCCTAGATCAGTGTATCTGTACTCTTAGATCAGTGTATCTGTACCCCTAGATCTGTATTTCTGTATTCCTAGATCTGTATTTCTGTGTTCCTTGATCTGTGTATCCGTACCCCTTGATCTCTGTACCTGTACCCCTAGATCTGTGTCTCTGTCCCCTTGATCTGTCTCTGTACTCTAGATATCTCTGTTCCTTCACTCCATTTGAGAATTGTTGTGTTTATTTCCATTCTCTTCAAATGGACTTCACATTTATCAGTTCTGACCTGCTGATTGTTTGCAGCATTTTCTGTTTCTGTTTCACATTTATCTATGTTAAACTGCATCTGCCTACTCCACGGATCTATCTCTCTTCGACAATCTCTTGCATTCTTCCTCAAGACTTGTCATCCCCCAGTTTGGCATCGTCAGCACATTTTAATATTGGTCCCTCTATGCCCATGGCCAAATCAGATGTATATGTAGAGCGGTTGCAACACAGATCTCCTACCCACCCTCTCTGCTGAGCACAGTGCATGTCACCGAAATATAGAAAATGGGAAAGAGAGAAGGAATGCAGAATAACACAACTTAAACTATCAGAAGAAAAATCCCAAAGTTATTAAAATTAGTTATGACTGAACAGACTGGATAAATTGTCCTCCTACATCCAACTTAAGTTGATTTTTTTCCTGCAGAAGTGGTTGAAGAAAGAAATAGGATCACGTTGCAAGAAAAGTGCCAGGAATGTCCAGGAATTCAGGGCAGTCTCGCCTTCCCCCCCCTGTTACCCAGGGAGACGGGCCCATATCATAGGCTGGAGGCAGCCTTTCACTGCAAGCTAAAGGATGACCTTGTAATGAACAGAAAAAGCCTGAGGGAGCTGCAGAACTTTCATATTGTGAGTGGCTTTTCAACCAGGACCAACATAACTGTACTTTCCTACAACAATGTTAGTGAGCAGTATGAATATATATACACATATATATACACATTTTATATATATATATATATATATATATAATATATATATATATAATGTCTTACATTAATAGAATAATTGATGAGGGAGAACTGGGTGGTTTGATTTCCTTAATCCAACTTTAGGGGATTGGGATGGGAGTTGCGCCCACCGCCTTGACCCCAGTGTGACCCAGATCCATTATTCTGGGTCAGGGGTCACTTAACATGGAGGGCTGGCACCCACCACACAGAGGGAGCCTGGTGCTGCACGTCCAGGAAATCCTGGCGGTGCTGCAGCGGACTCTCCTGCTACTGCATTCGAAGAGGTGGGACGCCACTTAAAGGGGTTGAAGAGCGCCGAAGAAGAATATAGCTAAAGTTTTTGTAGGCCTCAGCCGAGACCGAGGCCTACAACGGTAGGTATTTAGGGTTGAAGTAGAGGAAGAAGAGGCCAGTACCTCTGTCGTTCACCATTTACATAAATGATTTGAACTCAGGAATCGGAAATACAATTTCAAAATTTGCGCGACAACACCAAATTGGGGGAGTATAGTTAATGCTGAGGAAGATTGCAACAAAATACAAGAAGACATTAATAAACTTGCAGAATGAGTGTGTAATTGGCAAATTAATTTCAATATTGGTAAGTGTGAGGTGGTGCATGTGGTAGCAGGAATAAGGAGGCCACATACTCCTTGGAAAATAAGAGTCTAAATGTGGTAAAGGCGCAAAGGGATCTCGGGTTACAGATTCATAAATCATTTAAAGTAGCAACGTAGGTTAGCAAGGCCATAAAAAATGCAAACAAAGCACTAGGGTTCATTTCTAGAGGGATAGAATTCAAAAGCAGAGAAGTTATATTAAACTTATGTAGAACCTTGGTTAGATCACACTTAAGAGTACTGTGCACAGTTCTGGTCTCCATATTATGAAAAGGATATAGAGGCACTGGAGAAGGTGCAAAAAAGATTTACAATTATGATACCAGAACTAAGAGGATATAACTATCAGGAAAGGCTGATCCGGCTGGGGCTTTTTTCTCCAGGAAAGAGAAGGCTGAGAGGTGACTTGATAGAGGTCTTTAAAATTGTGAAGGGCTCAACATGGTAGACATAAAAAAGTAGTTTCCACTTGTGGGGGAGTCCAAAACTAGGAGCCATAAAGATTAGATAGTCACTAATAAATCCAATAGGGAATTCAGGAGAAACTTCATTACTTGGAGAGTGGCTAGAATGTGGAACTCGCTACCACAAGGAATAGTTGAGGCGACTAGTATAGATGCATTTAAGAGGAAGCTAAATAAGTATATGAGGGGAAAAGGAATAGACGGTTATGTTGATGGGGTTAGATGGAGAAGAAGGCTTGTGTGGAGCATAAACATCGGCACGGACCAGTTGGGTTGAATGCCCTGTTTCTGTGCTGTAAATTCTATGTAATAATTCTACATAATACGAGGCCCTCTTCCTCCAGCCTGGGAGTTTGAGGATTTCCAGGCCGTACTCCTAGGACTACCACCAGGTGGTATGAGGGGCAGATTGGAGGGAAAAGGTGGGTGAGTTAAGTTAAGGTGTGAACATGACAGTAGGCCTCACTGCCTGATTCTCTCCTCTGTTTCTGCTGCTATCCCACCCAATTTGACCTGCATCTTTGGGACCTGCATTTCATTCCAACCCAGAGTGATGGAACGGAGGTCTCTTTCAAATTGCTGTAAGAATCCTAAGTGAAACCATCCTGGTTATATTAGGTCCGAAATTCCTGTTGGTGATATTAACAAATGCTCAAAATGTTAGCATGACATTCCGCTGACTAACAATGGCATGAACCCATTGATTTGAAATGGTTAAATGCGTTCATTAAAGTAAATGAGATTCATGTATTTAGAGGAATCTGTCGAATATGTACTCTGGGATCTTAATCCTTAATGGTTGCTTGGTTGACATTATTGATCGAGAAGCATTGAAAATGAGTCCCACCGAGTTATTGAATAAGTTTGTTTCCTTTCAGCCTGAGAAAGATGGTGTGTTCCTGCGAGGACTCGGCCTGAATCTGACCAGTGGCCAATATGTGGCCCCAGTGACAGGATTCTACCAATTCTCTGCCAACCTCCATATTGGTAAGGAGATCAGGAAAGCAATTGGTTGTATGGGATTAAAGAGATGCCTAGACATCTGTCTGTAAGTGCTGAGTGAATTTATTAGAGAAATACTGCCTTAGTGATGCATCTCATTCAAATCTCAAACAGTTCTGACAGGAGCGGTCAAAATGTCTCCATTTTTATCAGATAAAGAGTGTACTTTCACTTTGAAACTGCTCGTCTGTTGAAGCAAATGTAGAGCTGGTTTGCTGCCATAAGAATGGTATTTATTTTAACCATGCTTTATCATAAACTCATAATGCAGAAATGACAGTAATGTTAGAGACTGGCAATGGGAATGCAACTCACCCTACAAAGCAATGGCACAGTATCAACAAAATGATTCAGAGAGATAAACAGTAGAAAATTTGTGCATATTATGAACAACAGAAAAATAGGAACTGCTTTCCAGGCAGTAGCTCTGTCTCATGTTAGTGTCTGCTTGGTGCAGTAACTCTCGCTGAGCTTGGTGTGTGTGATGATATCTATCGCTCTCTCAGTCTCTCTCCCTTGGTTTGGGGATTTTAATGCTGTATCTCACTCTATCTCTTGGATGGTGTGTGTTTGATGATGTGTCTCTCTCATTTTCTCAGTCTAGGGTATTTAATGCGGTAACAGTCCCTTGGTTTGGTGTGGGTTTACTGCTGTAACTCTCTTGATTCGGTGTGTTTGATGCTCTAACACACAGTGCGGTAGATCTTGACTTTGTGCGGCAGTGTAAAAGGGGCGACACTGAGTCGCCAACCACATTTTACATCTCTCCTGATTTTTAGCTCCCAAACAGAGATGTGAAAAGGGCTGCCAATTTGCTATCAATCGTTTTACATGACCACACAAAGTCAAAATCTACCCCTTTCAGTATAGTGTGGTTTGATGCTGTAACTCTGGGGGTTCAGAGTGTGTCTGATGCTGTAACTCTGGGGATTCAGAGTGTGTTTGATGCTGTAACTCTGGGGGTTCAGAGTGTGTCTGATGCTGTAACTCTGGGGGTTCAGAGTGTGTCTGATGCTGTAACTCTGGGGGTTCAGTGTGTCTGATGCTGTAACTCTGGGGGTTCAGTGTGTCTGATGCTGTAACTCTGGGGGTTCAGAGTGTGTCTGATGCTGTAACTCTGGGGGTTCAGAGTGTGTTTGATGATGTAACTCTGGGGGTTCAGTGTGTCTGATGCTGTAACTCTGGGGGTTCAGAGTGTGTCTGATGCTGTAACTCTGGGGGTTCAGAGTGTGTCTGATGCTGTAACTCTGGGGGTTCAGTGTGTCTGATGCTGTAACTCTGGGGATTCAGAGTGTGTTTGATGCTGTAACTCTGGGGGTTCAGAGTGTGTCTGATGCTGTAACTCTGGGGGTTCAGAGTGTGTCTGATGCTGTAACTCTGGGGGTTCAGAGTGTGTTTGATGCTGTAACTCTGGGGGTTCAGAGTGTGTCTGATGCTGTAACTCTGGGGGTTCAGAGTGTGTCTGATGCTGTAACTCTGGGGATTCAGAGTGTGGTTTGATGCTGTAACTCTGGGGGTTCAGAGTGTGTCTGATGCTGTAACTCTGGGGGTTCAGAGTGTGTCTGATGCTGTAACTCTGGGGGTTCAGTGTGTCTGATGCTGTAACTCTGGGGGTTCAGAGTGTGTCTGATGCTGTAACTCTGGGGGTTCAGAGTGTGTT